>BSBK01002251.1:930000-1530000 GCA_027943335.1 Chamaecyparis obtusa | reverse complement strand
TCCATCGCACGACAGTATGCGAAGGGGTTAGGATCAGCGTGGATGGTAACCTCAATGCCTTGATGTGGAAACTTGATGCACTGATGGTAAGTAGATGGTACAGCCCTAATGGAATGGATCCATGGGCGGCCGAGAAGAATATTAAATGGTAGGTTGAGATCAACAACGTGGCAGACAGTATCTTGCGTTGCTGGGCCTAGCTGGATAGGCAAGGTGATAGTACCTTCAGAGGTACGCTCCTAGTTATCATATGCTTTGATGGTGATCATCTCATGTTGTATGTCGGCCTCCCTGAACCCGATCTTCTTGATGAATTTTAATGTGCACAAGTTGAGGGCTGAGCCATTATCTATTAAAACCCGTTTGATGGCAAAGTCTCTGACCATGACGGCAATGCGGAGAGGGAGAGTATGGTCAGGAGCGACATCTGGTATATCAGATTCTTTGAAGGATAAGGCACATGCTACTGATAGGTGTCCCACAAGAGTTTCAAACTGAGTTGTGTTAATGTTCGTGGGGACATGGCCTTCTTTTAGAGCTTTTTCCAGGATCTCCTGATGGATGGGTGATGTGCGGAG
Source organism: Chamaecyparis obtusa (assembly GCA_027943335.1). NCBI lineage: Eukaryota > Viridiplantae > Streptophyta > Pinopsida > Cupressales > Cupressaceae > Chamaecyparis > Chamaecyparis obtusa. The sequence goes on along the minus strand of BSBK01002251.1, from coordinate 1,529,422 downwards.
CAAATCCAAGATAGATATTTGGGCTGGCATGTTCCCAAGATGCTCTATGATATTGTATTGTGCACTTGGTGCATTATGCTGTGTTGCGCGTGCATTTGATGCTGGCCTGGTGTTAGACTGTGTTGTGGATGCACTAGACGTTGGCCTTGGAGGAGCAGCTGATCTTGGAGGAGCACCGGCAACAGTTATCCTACCACTGCGGGTAGTTGTAGCACATTGTCGATCCGGCCCTCTGACGTGGATGGTATTGATGGTGGGCTCATCTTGGATGGACTCAACTTGAGTTATGCATCCGACATACTTGTCATAGTTGATGTAGGCCGCTGTGTGATCTTCTTGCTTGCCTTTGCCATGATTTTGGGGCTGATTGGCGCTGGCTTGATTCTTCCCGGCATCGTGTTGAGGGAACACATTTTGATATATTTGCAAACTGGCGTTGGGTGAAGCTTGAGCTGGTGCATCGACCTGGATCTCCTTGCGATCAATGAGATCCTGGATGTAGTTCTTAAGCCGCATGCACTTCAATGTTGTGTGCCCCTTCACATGATGGTAATCACAGTATTCATTTTCTTTATACCAATCAGACTTTGGTGCATTGTCATCCTTCTGTGGGATGGGCGGATATGTGATCATATTTGCTTTGGCTAGCTGATAAAAGATCTGATCCAGAGGCTCACCCAAAGGTGTGAAAGTCTTTTTTGGATTGTTCTGATTGTTGGGCTTGTTCTGCCTTGGGGCAACGTTAATTGTGTTAACAGGATTTCCTTGATGTGCTGGCTGTTGCTGTTGGTATTGCTGCCGATACTGTTGCACAGGTGGTTGATGAGCTTGAGGAGGCTGCTGATAAATAGGTGCTTGATATGCGGGAGCTAGTGGTTGCTGATAGATGGGCGCTTGTGGTGGTTGGTATGTTTGAGCTGGTGTAGGACTAGCCACAACGAATTGTACATTCTTAGTGTCAGTGGCTCCATCTGTAACAACATTCTTGTTACGATTTCAGTAACAGGATTTATCATTGTTGGGTTTGTTCTTGGAATCATCCTTGAAGTGACGAATAGTGCCTTCGTCTAGGAGAGCTTTCTCGATGCCTATGCCTTTGCTCTTGATGTCTTGGTATGTCTGGAGATAGTTCATTCGCATGTGATGGGATAGCTTTGGATGCAGGTTATCAATGAAGATCTTTGTTAGATGCTTCTCTGGCGGCTGATATGATAACCTGGTTGTAAGATTCTGTCATCTTTGTAAGTATTCTGCAAGGCTTTCTCCGTCTTTTTGCTTTGAGTTGCATAGGTCTAGCAAGGACAACTCATTCTCCACATTATGGGCATAGTGTGTGATGAACTTCTCAGAGAGTTCAGCAAAGGTTTTTATTGTCCCATGTGGTATTTTGTAAAACCACTCAACAACAGTTCCTCCCAAGCTCTTGGGAAATAGGCGCAGGAGATAGTTATCACTGTAAGCCACTTCTTGGCATGCCATGTAGAACTCTTTGATATGATTTACTGGATCTCCTTTCCCCCGATACTTGTCGAACTTGGGCATCTCAAAATGCTTGGGGAAAGGGATAGTTGCTATGGACCGATCGAAGGGATATGAGCACACCTCTTCGAACTTGTATGTTTTATTCTCTGTTCCGCTTTGTAGCTCCTTTAGAGCATTTTTCATTGCTTCCCACTCAGCATTGAGTGGCGAGGGAACTGGGACTTCTGCTTGTGATGGAAGTTGTGGAACTGGATATGGCGCTTGCTGTGGATAAATGGGTTGGAACTGATTTTGGGGCAATGGTTGCTGGGGATATTACTGGTGTGGCATAGGGGGATATTGTGGTAAATGATATGGAACCGCTTGATGTTGTTGGGCTGCTTGTTGTTGTTGAACTGGCGGTTGTTGTGGGACTGCTTGCTGATATTGGACATTTGGAACTTGCTGTTGTAACTGATGGGTGGGAACTTGTTGTTGCTGGGGGATGATAGGGTTTTATTGCTGAGGCTGATAGCAAGGGACTTGCTGTTGTTGAGGAATGATGGTTGTTTGCTGAAAGGGGACATGTGGTTGCTATGGGGGAGGCTGTTGGAATGATGCTGCTTGCGGGTATGATGGTGGTAGTTGCTAAGGTTGGCTTTGGGTTTGGCTGATATAAGCTGGGTGCATGCCTGCGTTACTTAGAGGTGGAACAGATGTGGGGAAGCTAGAAGCAAAGGGTGATGGGGTAAGATAGCTGGGGAAAGTTGGCTGTTGAGGTGGTGGAACTTGCTGGAAGGTATTTGGGATTTGGGACAAATAGCTTGAAGCCGGCGGTGGTTGGGGTAGTTGCTGCTGTGCTGCTTGGGCGAAGGCGGTTTGTTGACTTGCAACCATAGATGTAGGGGATTGAGATGGGATCCCCCATGCCTTCATTTCTTCTTGTGTAAGGCCCCACTGAGAGCTTGTGTTAGGGTGCACTGCAGCGGATGATGGAATGGTAGGAGCAACGGGAGCTTGGGACACGAATGATGTTTGAGAGAAAGGAGCTTGTTGAGGTTGTGGTTGAGCGGATGCTTGTGAGGAGGAAAATGAAGGAAACACCCAAGAGAAAGATGAGGTTGGAATGGGAAGCGATTGCGCTAACCCCAAAGAAGAAGGTATGGGTGCTTGGGGGGTGAAGGGTGACGGTGCTCCTTTGATGGTGAAAGGCGTTGCTTGACTTGCGGATGGCGGCAGTGTAAAAGCTTGTGTGAGAGGTGGAAGCTGACTTTGGGTTTGGATTTGGGCTTGGGCAGCCATATCAGATGATGAAGCAAAAGGGGTAGGAGATGGAGCAGATGGCGCTGCAGCTTGTGTTGTGGGACTGGCGAGGCTTCCTTGCAAGAAAAGGGGAATGGTGGAAAGCTCTTGGGGTGTTTGCATGATAGGATTGGGAAATGATTGGACAAATGGAGAATACGCTTGTGCTGGAACTTGGATAGTTTTGATGGGGATGCGTGGATAGAGAGATGGTGGGATGGAGGTACTTTCTGGCAGATAGTGGGCAAGTGTGCTTTGCTGATGTTGCGGTACAAGGGCATTGGTCGCTGGTGGGCTTTCTGGAGGATTTACAAATGCTTGGTTTGCCAAGGGGGATGAAGGGATGTTTGGATCTTCACATGGGTTACTGGCTTGGATGTGGGGATTGTAGGTCATCATGGCATTGGTGAAAAGTTTGGGATCGGATGAGGTTGTTGGTGGATAAGGATTCATGCTTCTTCTTTTCCGAGATCTAGTCTCAACAGGCATGGAGATGCAAGTGCTAAATGTATGCAAGATGTTTGGCTAAAAGATGTTGATGGATGCAAAGTTGATGAACTTCTAAAGATGATGACTTCTAAGATGCAAATGCAAAGATAGGGATCAAGATGGAGATGATGGAAGCTGGATGGAACGGATATGGATCAAGATGGTGGAGGAAAGATAGGTTGCTGGTGGAAAGCTGGTGAAAGATTACTGAGCGGTCAACAAATGAGCTGCTATTTTTCCCAAATGGAGGATCAGAGATATGATGGGGTCAACCTAAGATAGACTGATGATCTTCGGTCAACAAGTTTCTTATCAATGCACTCCAATCTCTTGCTCGAGATGATGGCTATGCAAGGACAAGGTTTGATTTCTTTATGACAACACGTTGTTGTAATACCCCAAAAATGGGCTATAAGTTCATTAACCTCCTATATCATCAAATCATATGAAATCGACATCAAAATCCTAACCTAAGGCACATCTAAACATCATCGAATCATAATTGATTATCTTAAATTTTGCATCGGGGAATATTCCTAGTAATATTCCTAATTATCTTAATTATCTTTAATTTAATGATTATTTGGCGATAAATCACATTTATCCTAAGTTTGATTAATTGAATATTTTCATATTTAATTAATTAGATTTAATATTTGCCACTTAATTATGTAATTAAATTTAATTCTATCTATTATTAATTGTATTATTTAATTTTGACAATAAATCAAAATTCCTATCTTTAATTGATTAAATTCTTATTTAATTAATTAAAGCATGTTGTCATTATTTAATAATATAATTTTTAATAAAAATTTGGTAAAATAGTTAATTAACCCATAAATTAATTATTTATTTTCAAAAATCAGTTGAGTTGAGGATAAATCACTTTATTTATTTATTTAATTCTTAATTATTATGCATATTCAAAAGAAACAGTTAAACTCCAAATCAGAAAATCAATGCAAGTTATTGACTTTTTGGAACTCAACATCCTTTTGGAGTTCAAAAAGCTGATCTAAACTCTAATTTGAGTTAAAAAGCTGTTTTTGCATGATTTTGAGAATTAACTATCTTTCATGATCAGATAACTCAAAAATCAAGCTGAGTTTATTTGAGTGATTTATGGCTTTTATCCATGCACCTCCAAAGCCCTAGATTTCTATAAATTAAAGGCTTCAGCTCTTCACAAATCATCTCATATTTTGCACAATCATGCTGGAGAATTGGAATTGAAGAATCAAAGCTCTTGCGAATCGACATCTTTGTGAGATCAATCTTATTTTTGCATTCATATTTCATATCATTATTAGATTAGCATAGCCTATCAGTTTTCAATAGCATTCATATCATATCAGTTTTTATCATTCTTATTGCATAGAAAATATCAAAAATATAGATTAATTGCATTTATTCCATATCTAGAATTGCATTCAAATCCTTCATTTAGGTGTCGTCTAGGTCACTGATCTCGATTACAATCTGAGAACATTAATCTCGCACCTACTAGAAGGCAGTAAATCGCTTGTTTAGATTAGATTTCAATTTTGCATGATTTTGATTTTTGCTAACCTCTAATGTTTTACTGAGTGTTGTGTTTACAGATCAGGTACAATTTTCACACACACAGTTGTGTCAAAAAAGAGGATGATGGTCTCTGATCTTGGATATAGGATAGGAACAACTCAAAAGGTAGAACACTAAGTGTTGGTGGATCTCTAGATTTGGAACAAAAGATGATGGATCTGCTGGAAAGATATGGAAAGCTGATGGGGGGAATACTGGTGGAAAAGGTTTTGAAGGGTGAAGGGACAATGCTCTAGAAGGATGATGCAAGTGCAAATGACAAGGACTGATTCTAAAATGTTGGTAGGAGGATGAATGCAAATGCAACTAAGGTTTTGATTAATGATGCAAAGATGAAAGCTAGAATGAAACTAAGATGCAAGGCTGTTTGAGACAAGATTTCAAGATCTGAAGATGGAACAAGACATGAACAAGGATTTGGCTAATCTTCTGGCTCAAGGTTGACAAAGTGATGGTTAACTCAGAAACGGAAGGTGAACTGTTTGATGCGGGCGTTATGGGAAATGTTCTCAAGTCTGGCTTGGGATTTTTCCTCTGCTTGGGTTGCTTGGATAATGGATTGATAGGTCTTGGTGTTCTTCTTGGAAACTTTTCGCTCTTGATAGGCTTGGGATTTGGGCAACTTTGCTTTAGGATGTTTGCTCTTGCTGGGCATCACTTTGGAAAAGAGGCTTCTGATTTTGAGGCAAAGGTTTCCAATGGCAAAAGTTAAAGTCAAAGCAATCTCCGCAAGGGACAAAGCAACCCTGCGGGATACAAACAAAGACAACTGACTCTGACAAAGCTTTTGAAAGTGTATGTTTCAACAAGTGTTTTCACGGAGTCTTTGACTATCAAGCACTTCAAACAGATCTACCTAAGGAAGGTGAGTATCAAAATCGCTTGCCCACAGCTTGGTATCTCCCAGAAGGGAATACAAATGGTGAGTAATCTTGAGGCGACCCGGTAAACCCCTTGGAATCGGTCCTTGCACAAGGATTTTGATACTTTCGGATGTAGATAGGGTAGCCTCTATTTTATCAGATTTTTAATAGTTTCGTGGTGTCTCCATACCCGATTATGCTGATCATCCGTGACTCACTTAAGAGCCTTGCCAATAATGCTGGGGGAGAGGAATGTTTACCATCCCTAGTCACGTGTTTGGCACGAACGCCCGGCGATTAGGAGATGTAAGTGATTATTTTGTTCTTCACTTGTTTGTATACCGGTCGGAGGGGCTACCGGTTTGAGGTCGTTCTCCAAAGAGGAAGTGCTTCTCCCTGGACAGGCCTCGCTAAAAGTAGAAGAAGTGGACTTGTTCGAGTCCAAGTGTTCTACGTTGCTTAAGTTAACAGGATTTTGCAAAAAGTAAAACTCCTAAATGCACATCAAGCAGTTGTTCATTTTTCCAAATTTGATTAAGTGATGTTTGAACTTTGAAATGAAGACACTCGTGATTAGATTTTGATTTGTTCCTTACTCCAAAAAGTAAATCGAGCGTTTGCAAGTTTTTTGACTTGGGCATTCAAGATTGAGTGTGCGTGTTGATTAAGAACTTTTAAAAAAGCTTTGTTTTGATCTTTAAGGCATTCAAGATTATGTTTGCTTTTCAAATGGAAAATGACGCTTTAGGACCTAAGTTCTTCCTTTTAACTTCATTCAAGATTTTGTTTTGACTTGTTTGAATGCAGATTTGATGTTCTTTTTATGCCCAAAAAGATATGATCATTCCTACTTTGCATGAATGCATTGTTAAAAATCCTTGATGTTGCAAGGATGCAAATGCCTTGATTAATTTTTTTGTTTTGTTTGTTAGAACAAATTTTGCAAATTTTAGTCCTTAATGCATTCAAGAATGATTTGGGGGTTCATTTTAAGCACTAAAATAAGGTGTGTATGATTTTGCTTCCTTATGGATTTTATTATTATTTTTGAAAAAAAATGGCCATGACCTCCTTGCTAGAAGAAGAAGAAGAAAGGAGACGGAATAGAAGAAGAATATAGACAAGAAGAGGAAGAAGAATATAGACAAGAAGAAGAATGGATCTAAGTGCTACGTCCACCTATAAGCTTTGAAAAATCTGAAAATGGTCTAAAACTCATCAGAATGTTTGCAAAGAACCCGTGAAGTGGGTCCCACCGGGCGTGCCAGAATGTAGACTAGGATTTGAGCGTGCACCTAAACCTGTTTTGAAGGCCAAAGACAAACAAACGTCATAGCATATTATCAAATCAAATTTAATGGTAAATAAACTAAAATCAAAGCCACCTCAGTTTAAGCCTAAAACGGATGCGCCCATGCACCGTTTGATATGCTTGGATATAAATGGATGTGGGTGTACAAACTCAAGCACTTGGAGTATGCAAATAAGATGATTTGAGGATCAAGAAGACCCAAAATGACACAAAATAGGTATGAAGAACCTATTTTGCCTCAAAGGCCTCAAGAACACACAAATATGCAAAGCTAAAAGATGAACTAAGATTGATTAAACAAGAAATGAATCTATGTTAATCTAATTAAGCTAATTTAAATGTGATTTAAGCTTGAAAATGATCTAAAATGATGAGTTTATGCTTATGCTAGAATGAAAATGGCATTATAACTTTGCTATTGAGTTTGAGAGTTGAAAGATGATTTGCCTTAGGAAGTGAGGGTATTTATAGGAAAAGGGAAGGGCTTGGTTAAAAAGGATGAGTCAGAGTTAGGGCTAAGGTTAGGGTTGAGTCAAGGACAAGTGTCCTGACAAGTGTCAAGGGAGGATTGAGTTGAAAGTTTGAGGGCATGTGCACAATTTGGTAAATGTGCCCAAGGCCAAGAGGTGGCAAGGAAGGGATAAGAAGGTCTTAAATGCATAATGAATGCATGTAAGAAAGATAAGGAAGGCTTAAATGCATCCTTAAATGCATTTGCAAGAGGTGGCCAAGAGGTGGCCATCTTTGTTGACTAAGGAGGATGACTAAGAGAAGGTTAACATAAGTTTTGGTAAACCTTTTGCTAATAGAATGTGACAAGATTAGAAAGGGGATTAGGATTAGGATTAGGGGATTTTAGGATTAGGATGGGTGAAGAGGTTGGGTTGAGAAGTTTCTAGAAGAGTCTAGAATTCTCTTAGGTTTTATGGAATAAAAGTTTATTCATTTCAAAAGCTTAAGTTTGGAAAAATTTATTGAAATATTTTCAATAAATATGAAAATTAAATATTTAATCTTAATTAAATATTTTGAGTTGAGATTAGGGTTAGAAAAGATGGGATTAGCCTTCTAATCAAAATTAAGAAGGGATTAGAAGATTTTGGAAGAGGTTAGTGGTCTTAAGAAAATTGGCCAAGTTTTGGTCAAAAAATAAATTAATTATTTTTTTAGGGGATTTTTGGTGAATTTATTAATTAAAATAATTAATAAATAGGGGATTAATGTTAAAATAAGATTTAAACATTTTTGGGAGGGATTTCTTAATTAAATATTTTTAATTAAGAAAAAGGAATTTAATGACATAAAAATTAATTAATTAATTAAATAAATAATTAATTAATAAATGATGATGTCATCAGGGATTTTTCAGAAAATAAAAATACTTTATTTTCTAAAGGATTTTTAGGTGTCTACACAAACAACATCAACACAGTTGAAGGGAACCCTAGTCTAGGTGTTGTCACCTATTTGAAATCTAGATAAATCTATCAGTGTCTTTTATACACTCTTATAACGTTCTTTTCTATTGGATTTTAACCTACACACATGAAAATGGGAAAAAGTGATTGTGCTATATAGGGGATTTCCTAAGTGAATCTTGATGTTGGTGTTATCACATCCACAATAACAAGATTGATGAAAAAGAGAGCTTATCCTCAAAATAGACAAAGGCTAAACTAATGGAAATTTGGAATTGACAATATTATACCTCAGGAATGAAAAAGGTAGTGATGCAATTCTCTTTAGACAAATCCTCCAGGTTTTAATGTAATACCATGATCACAAAACAAACCACAATCAATCATGGAATGATACTTTGATGCATAGTATTTAGCTTGTCGCTCAATATTGAATACTTAGATCTGAAATTCTTGCTAAAAATAATGCCTTCTTAGATTGTAACTTGTAACTTATAAATGACATAAATAATTTCTATATAGCGCTAACAAGGTATGTTTGAATGTAGACTAACAACCAACTATAAAATGAAAAGGTCATGGCTATATCACAAATGATTCAGGCTGACACTCACACATGTTTGGTGTTGGGCCCCTTTTGGAGGAATCTAGGTTGTTGGGCATAAGCTAATTCACTAAAAAGGAACTAGAAAAAGGATGGCGGTGTATCGGGATTTAAAACATTAGACTTGGTCTTAAAGTTCTAGTATATGATAACAATCAAGTTGTGAGTTTAAAAATTAAATTATAGGGTGGGATAGGGCCCAAATAGGCTTAAAATAATCTTAGGAAATACACACTAAAGTAGGAGCACAAATAGAGTGTGAAATATTGAAGGGACACAATTTACTACATTTCAAAGAGATATAAAGGAGTATGCTATAATTAACCTTGGTGAGTATTCTAAACAAGACTAATTGGAAAATATGTAAGAGAAAAATTTATGAAAAATGTCATATTCACTTATTTTTTAAAGTAATAAGTAGTAGAGTTGCTTGTTGTTGTGTGTGTGAAAATTGTACCTGATCTGTAGACACAACACTCAGTAAAACATTAGAGGTTAGCTATAATCGAAATCGTGCAAAATTGAAAGCTATCTAACCAAGTGATTTACTGCTTTCTAGTAGGTGCGAGATTAATGTTCTCAGATTGTAATCGAGATCAGTGACCTAGACGACACCTAAATGAAGGATTTGAATGCAATTGATCTAGATATGAGATTGAATGCAATTAAGCTATTTTTTTTTTGGATTTTTCTATGCAATAAGAATGAATGAAAAACTGATATGAAATTAATCTATATAAAAACTGATATGCTATGCTAATCTAACAATGATATGAAATATGAATGCAAAAATAAGATTGATCTCACAAAGATGTCGATTCGCAAGAGCTTTGATTCTTCAATTCCAATTCTCTAGCGTGATTGTGCAAAATATGAGATGATTTGTGAAGAGCTAAAGCCTTAATTTATAGAAATCTAGGGCTTTGGAGGTGCATGGGAAAAGCCATAAATCACTCAAATTAACTCATCTTGATTTTTGAGTTATCTGATCATGAAAGATAGTTAATTCTCAAAATCATGCAAAAACATGCAAAAACAGCTTTTTAACTCAAATTAGAGTTTAGATCAGCTTTTTGAACTCCAAAAGGATGTTGAGTTCCAAAAAGTCAATAACTTGCATTGATTTTCTGATTTGGAGTTTAACTGTTTCTTTTGAATATGCATAATAATTAAGAATTAAATAAATAAATAAAGTGATTTATCCTCAACTCAACTGATTTTTGAAATAAAACAATTAATTTATGGGTTAATTAACTATTTTACCAAACTTTTATTAAAAATTATATTATTAAATAATGACAACATGCTTTAATTAATTAAATAAGAATTTAATCAATTAAAGATAGGAATTTTGATTTATTGTCAAAATTAAATAATACAATTAATAATAGATAGAATTAAATTTAATTACACAATTAAGTGGCAAATATTAAATCCAATTAATTAAATATAAAAATATTCAATTAATCAAACTTAGGATAAATGTGATTTATCGCCAAATAATCATTAAATTAAAGATAATTAAGATAATTAGGAATATTACTAGGAATATTCCCTGATGCAGAATTTAAGATAATCAATTATGATTCGATGATGTTAGATGTGCCTTAGGTTAGGACTTTGATGTCGATTTTGTTCGATTTGTCGATGTAGGAGGTTAATGAACTTATAGCCCATTTTTGGGGTATTACATTTTGCCCCTCTTTGAATTACTGTGCGAAGCGCAGTGGTTCAAAGATAGTCTGTGTTTGATAGAGATATGAAACTGATTCAAAAGATAAACCGATCTCAAGATAGAAACCAATTGAGAGATATTGAGATAGGAGGTCCTGAATGACCAGAGATAATGTTCACTGTAGCAGAAAATAAGCCTATGATTGCGAAAAAGTGTTAAAACACCTGATTCTGAACCTTAGGATTGATAAGAAGTGAGTGACCCATTCTAGACTCGATTGTCTTAGCAGAACTAGCAGGTATCACATCCGAACCCTTCAGTTGCCAAAGAACCAAGGAAAGAACACTATGATCTGATGGTTGCAAAAACTGATACAGATTACAAGATTAAGAGAATACCAGATTGATATGGATCGATGAATCTGATATGCCCCAAGTGATGATAGATTTGCCCTGAGCGATGAGGACTTTTGATGAATCAGCGACTAGACGTGATTGTTGTCTTGATCACTGATGAAAGATATTGATAGATTTGATCGATAGAATTTGATTTACAAACTTTGAATGATGTGCAATACCATGCCCCCTTCGGGATTAAAATTGAAATCTGACAAGAAAAGTCAGCGTTATAGTTTAGAAGCATGTTAATTGATTTGAGAAGTGTGGTGAAACACATTCAAGAACACATTCTGCATCGTTGGAAGGTCCCAAAAGACCAAGTTTGACTAGGTTTGACCATGACCATGGTTGACCAAGTTGAAATTTTGATAGTGTGATGTAAGATAATCAGTTAAGTTGAATACTAGATTTCTGTGATGATTGAAGGTTGATTATGCAAGCAATTAATAATATGAATGATCTCAGATTTGAATTTTGATCCCGAAAAAAGATTCTACTTGCTATTTCATTGGAGGAACCTTCGTGTGAGATGCAGTTCTTGTTAGACTTGAAGATGTGATTTGAAGAATCATTTAAGCATTGAAGTTTGTTTAATCATTGTGAGATCATGCAAACATGCAAAATGCAATGAGACATGCAAAATGAAATGCAACCTAAGACCTAGGACCTAGTCACTGATCATATGTCGATTTGTTATCATCATTGAACTTTTAAGTAACCGGATAAATCAATACAATGCCCACTAGCCATGAAACCATAGACATATGAATATCGATTTGTATGCGCAAGAATCAATACAACACCCACTGGTCAACAACCATGGATATATGAATATTGATTTTGTTTTCGAAATGTCGGATTAGATATAAGCACCAAGGCACAAGCGCTAGGATGACCTGAATATCATGTCCATTTTGATATAGCAATTTGTACAAGCATCAAAACATAAACGTCGTGATGACCTGAGTACACCTTGTGTTGCAAACACATCAAACAATCAAAAAATCATTCTAAATCCAGTGTGAATTACCCGTAGTGACCCTTTATCGTTCACATCCTTAGGCAAGATCGCGTTTCACAGTAGGAGAAAGAATTTATATCAAAAAGATAATAGTTAGATCAAAAGTCCTTGAATTTTTTTTGGGGGGTATCAATGGTCGAGGTACGCATGGCCATCCAATTCGAGATAGAGGCTCTTATAGTCGGACACCATTTCAATCCAGAATTTCTAAAGTTATAAGATTTCCACATACAAGCAGAAGACAAAGAAAAGATTATGCCCCCAGTCATCACTCTCTAAATCTTGTAAAGGACATCATCAAAGAGCTCAAAGGGACATAATATGCAAAAATCTCAATGCGGATCAGCAAGCACACAAGGAGATAAAAGCATGAAAAGCACAAATTGTTTTCAGTTGAGTTTTGATGTTTGATTGTTGTAGATGCAAAATTCTTGCTGGAGATGAGACTGACTGACTGACTCAACAGGAAGCTTCAAAGGACTCTGATTGGATAGGAAATGTCTAAGATACATGGGAGACCATAGGATATGACATTGATTGCCCCCAAATTTGAACATTGATAGGATACAGACACTTGAGCTGATTGGTGTACAGACTGACTTATTGAAACCAGGATATGCAGAAACAAACCGGGAGATATGTACAAACTAAAGCAAGACTGAAAGCTGGGAAAGACCAAGATTGTGCTGATAGATGGAGCATTTTGGAACAAGTGGTGCCTGTTTGCCAGGTTTTCACCATCTTGGTAGAGATTCTATTTTTGCTACCAAGGCACCTGTTTCCAGGTTTTCACCAAGGCACTTTTTCTTCTTTTTCATTTTTTTTTTTTGTATTTTTTCAATTTTTTTGAATTTTTGATATTTTTTGATTTTTTTGTGAATCATCAAGGTGCCTATTGCTAGGTTTTCACCAAGATGTTCATTTTTTCAGGACTTTTTCTGATTTTTAAGATTTTTTTTTCAGGATATTTACCAAGCACTGAATGCCTTAGGCGTAGAATTTCTTCAGATGGAGAACATTGATTGGTTCTCGGAGCTATTCTCCTTCAGTCGTTGAGATTTGATAAGCAACAGAGCCAAAAGTAGTAGTGATTACAAAGGGACCCAGCCAATTGGGTTCGAACTTCCCCTTGCGTTCGTGATGGGATTGATTTTTAGGATTTTCTCTCAACACTAGATCACCAACCTGAAATTCTCTATGTCTGACTTTCTTGTTGTAGCCTCTAGACATTCTTTTCTGATACACTCTGAGATGATCATACTCTGCTTGTCTGCGCTCATCTAGTAATTCAAGTTCTTGTAACCTAGACACTATGTAGTCTTCATCAGTGACAAGTCCATGCATTCTGATTCTGAGTGATGGGATTTCAACCTCAATAGGTAGTACTGCTTCAGACCCATAAACTAAAGTGAAAGGTGTAGCCCCTGTAGGTGTTCTGATATTGGTTCTGATACTTGTTCTGATACTGATTATGATACTGGTTCTGATACTTGTTCTGATACGTGTTCTGATACTGATTCTGATACTAGTTCTGATACTGGTTCTGATACTGGTTCTGATAATTATTCAGATACTGATTCTGATACTTATTCTGATACTTGGTATACTTGATAGCATATTTTTCCATTGCAAACTCCCAAGCAAGATCATATCTAGCAAGGTGGAGAACAAGACGGATTGGCAAGCTAGTGGAAGAGATGGAAGACAAGAGAATAAAGGATAATGAAGGGAAGAAATTCTCAAGGGCAAACTCCTCAAGAATACCCAAGCTAGGGAAAAATTGTCATGTAAAGCGCATTTAGACAAGTAATGAAAGGCTAGCATAGGATAAGTCACAAAAGCGTGATGCAAGAGCAGGAAAGGATGCAGTCCAAAAGAGTAGACAGTCAAGAGGCTTCATAGCACTGTGTTTTACTCTTTCTTTCTTTTTTTATTAGATCAAGACCAAAGGGGAAAAGGATAGCGATAGGTGAAAATGAATGGAGGAAGATGGATATGAAGGCTAAACATGGAAGGAATGAAAGCAAGATCATCGTAAGATAGCTCACAAGATAGCCAAATGTTCGTGTATAGATCAACATTGTCAAGATCAAAGAGAGAAGATGGAATGGATGAAATATGTAGAAGAACTACGCATGATGCCTGATTGCCAGGTTTTCATCATGGTACTTATCCAAGGTGCCACAAGGAAGTGGTTTTCACCATAGGACAAATTTATTTCTCTTTACTTTTGCTACCAAGGTGCCTATTTCCAAGTTTTCACCAAGGCACATTTTCAAATTTTTTTTTAAATTTTTTTTTTTTTAAGAAGAAGGCAAGCTTTTAGATATTGCTCCTTGAAAAGATAAACCATGATATGCCAAGGATTCAAAATGATATGCTCAAAGATGCTGATAGGGAAAGGGAGATGGAAGAGAAAAATGGAGAATAAGGTTTTATGTAAAGCGAGTGAGGTTGGAAGATAGGAGGAATAGGCAAATGAGGAAAAATGATAGAAGGTAGAAGGATAATGCATGGAAGGATTGTGAAAGGGTAGGTGGAAAGGAAGGCAAGATCAACATAAACACACACCTTGAAGGGTAGCGAGAGGGTGGAGGAAATGTGAATGAAGGCATACGTGAAGGAATATAGCGAATGGATAGCAAAGGTTGAGGTTTAGGCGCATGGAATGAAAGAATATTTTTGGAGGGAAATGAAGTGGAAGCCTTTGGAAGCTTGACTGTCAATTTCACTTTTTGCTCAACACCAGACTCTTTCAAGAGAGACTTTGGAATCCATATAGTCGTAGGCTTTTTATTTCCTTTTGATGATCTAGACAAAATATCTTCAATGATGGATTTTGGAACCCATACTTGTCTTGTAGTTTTTTTCTTAGATATCTCTTTTGACTTTATGTTTCCATGTCTATTAAAGGAGACATGGTGATCTTCTTTTTTTGATGGATTCTTGCATTGCTTCTTTTTTTTGTATTGAACATTCAAGTTACTTCCAAAAGACTTGGGATTTGTGGAAGAGGGAGGATATGACTGGTTTAGATGGGTGGGTGGATGAAAAGGATTCAAGGGTATGCATCTATGTTGATCTTGAGGAAAGATGGGAGATGGAGGTATGTAAGGACCCAAGATGGATGGCAAATTAGGAGAGTTAGGAGGGGAAAGTGAAGGGACATAAGGACCCAAGATGGAAGGTAGGCGTGAAGATCTTTGTAGTGGTGGAAGAGGTCCAAGGATGGAAGTGGAAGATGCAAAAGGATAATCAATAAGTTCATCAGCATCTATATGACAACTAAGGATATCAACATCTTTAGAGTGAACATTAGAATTTTCAATAGAATCATGGACATCTTGAATATGAGCACCTTCTTTGATAGGATTGTTCAAAGCTTGCAAAGACTTAGGAAGAGTAGAAAGTGGAAGTGAACATGGAGTGGTAGAACAAGAAGATGGAAGACTTTGATCTTGACAAGGATCTTTGGATAGCATAAGCGCATAATTTTTCTCTTATTTTTCAATAGGCTTAACATTGGAAGGAACACCATTTTTACCAACCTTAATGGAAGTATCATCTTTGGAAAGCGCAAGTGTAGTAAGGTCATTTTGATTGTCAATAAGCTCAATAGTGTGAGTAGTAGCTTGATCTTGCTTAGGAGAAGACTTAAGATATGGTGGAATGCATGAAAAAGGGTGTATAGGATCAAAAGAACCATGAAGCAGATAAGAGACATCTGGAAAAGGAGTGGATGACATGGAGGGTTCTTGATCTTGATCTTTCTTTATGTTCTTCTCTTTATCATTTTTAGAGTCCTCTTGACATGGAGCCACTTCTAAGGACAAGGAAGCATGTTGGGATTGTATGGATGACTTTGGAAGAGATGGTGGAGGACTAGCTGAAGTAGGGATTATAGCATATGAAGGCTTAGGCTCTTTAGATTTATCATTATTGAAAGTCTTTGCAGCCAAGTGAAGGTTAGCTTGAGTTTCTTTAAGAGGTAGCCCTGGGGGATAACTATAGGGAACCACATGAAAAGTATCAGGGCTTGTGTCAGATGAAGGTTCTGTGAAAGATTTGAAAGACTCGGAAGCTTTAGGAAATGTATGGGTATTGGAGGAAGTAGGGGATGGAAGGGAACCATCACAAGACAAAGGTCCAACATTAACATGATCTTGCTTGAGAGTGTAATCTTTATTTTCAGCCTGAGAGTTCTTAGAGGAGAGATCCTTATAGTATGCATGTTTATAATCAGCGTGGTAAACTTTCTCTTCCTCAAGTGAAACAGATGGATCATCTAGGTATTGTGCATAGAAATCATCAAAGTCTCTTTCATAATCAGAATCATATGGATCACCCTCACGATCTATCCAATGTGATGGCCCATTTGTAGTAAGCAGGAATGGATGATGAGGAGGACTCTTAGGAACAGAGGTGTCATAGGTATCATTACATTGTCTGTCATCATAGTCATCATAGTCTCCAAAGCTAGATGTGTCACTCTCCGTGGAAGAGGTATCATATTGCTCAAATTTTTTTCGGGGGCATGGTGACATGTACAAGTCTTTATCAAATGGAAAAGAGTATAGAGGTTCCTTTTCTTTCTCAAGTTTGTCAAGCTGGACTTGCATAGCTTGCAGCTGCTTCATCATAGCGGCGATCAAAATTTCTTCCTCATGTGTACTGATTCTTTGAGACATGTGTACTGATTTTCAATAGCTACTGATTTGTTCTTGACACAATGATATTTTTGACAGATTCTGGAACTAGGCTGGAAACATTGGATATCTTGCAATTTGACAATTTCTGACAACTCTCTCAAATTTTTCCAAACGACACTCTGCAGACTCATACGACACTGGGTAGTCTATGAAACGACAGTTGCTAAACTCATACGATAGTTGGGTAATACTGAAATGACACTTGACAAAACTCGTACGACTTTTGACTTCCTCAAATGACTTTTGACTCCAGAAAGATTTTACGTCAATTTTTGCAAAATTTAAGGTCTTCAATTTTGGATTGTTTGCAAATTGTACAGTCCAGATTTTGAAGGTTATACCAGATTTGATCATTTTTAATAGCCAAGTAGATAAATAAGCACGTAGAACAGCAAGCAAGTGATTCCAAGCACGTTTGAAAATAATGAACAAGGGCAAAAACAACCTTGCGCATGAACAATCAAGTGACCAAATTGTGCTAATCCCTGAGAGTACTAATTGTGTATGTTCTGAAAAGTTTTGCAATAACACACATATACCTAAGTGTAGACACCGAAAAATCCTTCAGAAAATAAATTATTTTTATTTTCTGAAAATCCTTGATGACATCATCATTTATTAATTAATTAATTTATTTTTATGGCATTAAATCCCTCTCTCTTAATTAAAAATCTTTAATTAAGGAATCTAGCCTAAAAATGTCATTTGGACATTATCCCTAATTTATTAATTATTTAATTAATAAATTGACCAAAACTTCAAAACTAAATTAATTTATTTTTAATTTATTTTTTATCCCAAAGTTGGCCAAAATTCTAAAGAGCACTAAACTCTTCTAGAAAGTCCTAAACCTTCCTCTAAATGGGTCAAATCTCTAATCTAGTCCCTTCAAACCCTAAGCCTAGATATTTAATATTTATTAAATTTACCTTTAATAAATATCTAAATCTCACCAAAAGCCACTTGCCCATCCCTTTCTCCTAATCCTAATCCTAAACCCCTTTCTAATCTTGTCACATTCCATTAGCAAAAGGTTTACCAAAACTTATGCTAACCTCCTCCTTAGTCAACAAAGATGGCCACCTCTTGGCCACCTCTTGCAAATGCATTTAAGGGTGCATTTAAGCCTTCCTTATCTTTCTTACATGCATTCATTATGCATTTAAGACCTTCTTATCTCTTCCTTGCCACCTCTTGGCCTTGGGCACATTTACCAAATTGTGCACATGCCCTCAAACTTTCAACTCAATCCTCCCTTGACACTTGTCAGAACACTTGTCCTTGACTCAACCCTAACCTTAGCCCTAACTCTGACTCATCCTTTTAACCCAAGACCTTTCCTTTTCCTATAAATAGCCTCACTTCTTTGAGCAAACAATCCTCTCTCATCTTTCAACTCTCAAACTCAATAGCAAAGTTATAATGTCATTTTCATTCTAGCATAAGCATAAACTCATCATTTTAGATCATTTTCAAGCTTAAATCACATCTAAATTAGCTTAATGGGATTAACATAGATTCATTTCTTGTTTAATCAATCTTAGTTCAATCATTTAGCTTTGCATATTTGTGTGTTCTTGAGGCCTTTGAGGCAAAATAGGTTCCTCATACCTATTTTGTGTCATTTTGGGTCTTCTTGATCCTCAAATCATTTATATTGCATGCTCCAAGTGCTTGAGTTTGCACACCCACATCCCTCTATATCTAAGCATATCAAACAGTGCATGGGCGCATCCGTTTTAGGCTTAAACTGAGGTGGCTTTGATTTTAGTTTGTTTGCCATTAAATTTGATTTGATTATATGCTATGACGTTTGTTTGTCTTTGGCCTTCAAAACAGGTTTAGGTGCACGCTCAAATCCTAGTCTACATTCTGGCACGCCCTGTGGGACCCAAACCACAATCATTTTGATGAAATTATACTTTATATGCTTGTATTTTGCAGGAAATAAAGAAATGTCACCTTCATGAAAAGAAATGACGCCTACAGCAATTAAATGTCGCCTTCAAACAAAGAAATGTCGCCTTCAACAAAAGAAATGTCGCCTACAAAGAATTCAGTCATGCCTTCATGCAATTAAATCACGCCTTTGAGGAAAGAAATGACGCCTATGAGCTCTGTTTTCACGCCTGCATAACTGAGATTTTCCTGTGATCAATAACTTCTGTTACGTCCTAGAATTCTTCTTCTGTCGCCTTCTTGTAATGAAATCACGCCTGTGACGAAAGAAATCACGCCTCTGCATTTTTTTTTGTCGCCTTTAGAGGTACAGAATGTCGCCTGTAAAAATGAAGTGTCACCTCTGCACTTTCCAGCGTCGCTTATAAGCTGGACCGTGTCGCTTTTTGTTTTTGCTTGGGACTGGTTTTTCATTTCTTTTATTACAGCAAAGGTCAAAAACAAAATCTTGAATGACATTAAGGAAATGAAGTTAGGTCCTAGAATGTCA
The DNA here is from genome assembly GCA_027943335.1 of Chamaecyparis obtusa. NCBI lineage: Eukaryota > Viridiplantae > Streptophyta > Pinopsida > Cupressales > Cupressaceae > Chamaecyparis > Chamaecyparis obtusa. Next base: position 1,510,134 of record BSBK01002251.1, on the reverse strand, counting down.
TTGTCATTTTGAAAAGCTAACTCAATCTTGAATGCACTAAAGGAATGAATAACTTTTTTCCCTATCTCATTTCGAATTCCAAAGCAAGCAAACAAATTCAATCTTGAGTGATCTAAGGGATAAAACAAAGCTTTTTCAAAGTTCTTAAATCAACTCGCTAATCAAATCTTGAATGCACAAAAGGAAAGAACTTGCAAACGTTCAATTCATTTACATTTTGAGGAAAATAACAAATCAAAATCTAATCACGAGTGTCTTCATTTCAAAGTTCAAACATCACTTAATCAAATTTGGGAAAATGAACAAAATCTGCTTGATGTGCATGTAGGAGTTTTTCAATTCTTGCATAATCCTTGTTAGAGTAAGCAACGTGGAACATTTGAACTTGGACAAGTTCACCTATTCTGCTTATAGCGAGGCCTGTCCAAGGAGAAGCGCTTCCTCCTCGGAGAACGACCTCAAACCGGTATCCCCCCCGGCCGGTATACAAATAAGCGAATACCAAAAGAATCACTTACATCTCCTAATCACCGGGCGTTCGTGCCAAACACGTGTCTGGGGATGGTAAACATTCCTCTCCCCCAGCATAATTGGCAAGGCTCTTAAGTGAGTCACGGATGATCAGCATAACCGGGTATGGAGACACCACAGAATCATTAGCAACCTGATAAAATAGAGGCTACCCTATCTACATCTGAAAGTATCAAAATCCTTGTGCAAGGACCGATTCCAAGGGGTTTACCGGGTCGCCTCAAGATTACTCACCATTTGTATTCCCTTCTGGGGGATACCAAGCTGTGGGCAAGCGATTTTGATACTCACCTTCCTTAGGTAGATCTGTTTGAAGTGCTTGACAGTCAAAGACCTGTGAAAACATTTGTCAAACATACACTTTTTCGAAAGCATTTATCAGAGTCTTTTATCTTGTTTGTATCTCACAAAGTTGCTTTGTCCTTTGTGAAGATTGCTTTTATCAAATCCTTTGCCAAATGGAAAAACATCAAGCAGATCTATAACTTGGTTCGAAGGACAATCAGAGCAGCCATCCCAAAACTTGGTCATCTCCCATCCCTTTGTCTGTCTTCTTCTGGCAAAACCGTCTTCTTCCGTCAGTCATCCCAATCTGTGTCTTAGTCTTCCAAACCATCTTCGTCCTTCCTCCTTATCCAACTCATTCGCAAAGACAGCATGTCTCAAATCTATAATGAGTTTGGTTATGATATCTCTCCTCTCCCACCAATCGATCCTAATGATGATGAAGGTCTTGTAGACCATGATGCCTATTTCAGCCAGTTTGCTCCAAGCAACCCCCAGCATTCCATCATTCCTCCAATCTAGCCAACCATGCCTTCGTGCTTATCTCCTAGCACTCCCTTTCATGTCCTTGGCAAGGCTAGCACTCCTTTTCATGTCCTTGGCAAAGCAACCCCAGTATCTTATCCATCCCCAGCATACCCTTGTCTTCAACCCACACCTCTTCCATATGCTCCTTTCAAGCCTCCACTTTCTGCTATGGTCATTTCTCCATCGCCATCATCCCTTAGAAATGCTTCACGCTACTTCCCCTATCTAAGGCCTCCATCTGCCCATCCTCCAAAAAATTCTGAAATCCAAGATTCTAGTCCTCCCATCCTTTTCCCCAATCCTCCATCCTGTCTCAAACCACCATCTTCTGCTCCAAACCCCAATCCTCCATCCTATCCCAAACCACCATCCTCTCTTCCAAACCACATTACCAAAAATCTTTCCCCACTAGCAGAGTTCATCCCTCAACCCACTACAAAACCTGTACCTCAAGCCATTAGCCCTGCCTCTTCAGTAACATCATCCCCTCAAGCAAAACCCAAAGCTCCCTTTTCAAAGTCATCTTTTTCATGGGTGTTCCCTTCTTTCTCTCCTCCTTCGCAAACATCTACCCAAGCACAAACCCCACTTTCATGCGAAGACCATCCAAGTTCCCCATTTCCTCCACCTTCCAAACCTTCTTCACCACAAAAGTCTCCAAGGAAACCAATAACAGAACCCAAGGAAGAGCCAATAGCAAAACCCACGCCTGAAATTGAAAAGCCAAGCAATCCTTCATGTGAAGCCATCATTGATGAGGCCCATCCAGCGCTCCCATCTATTATCTATCTTCCATACATCCCAACCGTTGATCCTCTTCCATCTCCTATCATCATTGAGTCCCTTCCATCTGGAGTCTCCATCCAATCCCCAGAATCATCTCCTCCTAGCATTATCCAAAGCATATCTGAAGAACCTCATGAGTTCACCCTTCTTCCTACCATTGCAGCTGAAAGATCTTCCATCCTTTTATCCATACCATCTGAAGAGTTCTTCCTTCTTCCAGACACCCCAGCAGCAGAGTTCCCAATCCTTCTATCCACTCCCTCTGAAGAGTCCATCCATATATCCCCTAATCCTCTATCTGAACAAATCCCATCATGTCAAGATCTAGACCAAAAGCATGTTGAAATATCTATATAAGAACATCAAGATCCAACCCCTTTACTTCCCCCATCGCATGATCTATTACCTCCATCACCTTCAATCCAAAATCCTACAATCCCAATTCCTCCAATCCAAGATCCTATCATCCCAGTTTCTCCAACTAAAGATCCAATACCATCCCCCAATCCTAGTCAAAATCCCAACATCCTATCCTCTCCTCTTGAGGATCCTCCTAACCAAACTGTCCAGCTGCCGTCACTCTATCCTCTTAGGTCACTAACATTTGTCAAAGGTAAACCACTTGAAAAAGAAGACATCAGCTTCTTATCTTCCATCAGGGAACCAGAAAATGGCTGTTTGTCATTCACCCCAAGTCAAAAATATCCTTGTCTGGATAAAATGCTGAAAAGATGGAACTATCAAGGCAAAGGCCTTGGCACTCACGAACAGGGAAATATATAGCCCATTCAAGGCAAGAAACATCTGAAAGGCTATGGAATCGGTTGCACACTAGAAGAGGACACTCCCTCCACATCAGCGAAAGGTACTTCATCCAGAAATGTTGGTACAGCTAAGGCAAAGTTCAAACATCCATTCAAAACCAACAAAACATCTTTCAGAGCCCACAATGCAATTCCTCCTCCTCCATCGTTACAACCAAGGAAAACCTATCATATTCCTCCTTCATCCTCCCCATCCATTTTGGGTCCCTATGTCCCAAAGTCTTTCAGCGCATCTCCGTTACCCAGCAAATCCATTTTGGGACCTTATATCCCAAAATATCATCCTCCATCTTATCCTACTCAGCCTTTCATCCAACATCCAAGCATCCCTAGTCAAGATCAACAACGGCACATGTCCACATATCCTATCTACCAATCTCCTTCCATCTCTCCATCCAAATTTCCTCCATCCCAGACAACTCCTCATATTCCTCCCAATGCTCCTCGCAACTTGGATGCCATATTGCGCATGAATAAAGGGAAATATCCACAAAAATCCAAAGATTGTTATGTCCAATCTAATCGACATGCACAATCAAAGCAAAATCCGATCAAGAAAGCCAAAGCAAACCACTGGCCACAAAGGCCCATCAAAGCAAATGCCAAATCTAATGCATCCCAATGGCTGCAAAGGCCCAATGATGAATACCATGTCCAGTCCAATCGACATGGTCAATCAACACAAGCTCCAAAAAAGCAATTCAATGCATTCATAAGGCCACAAAGGCCCAGCAAAGAGTTACTCAAGCATGCTAAAGCACTCCAATGGCTAAAAAAGCCCAGCAAGGCTCAAGCAAAATCTATCACATGGCCACAAAGGCCTAGCAAAGAAAAAGCACAATCTGATGCCCACCAATGGCCGCAAAGGCACACTAAAGCTAAAACAAAAATGATGTGGATCCCAAAGCAAAAAGATGTAATGGCATCCAACATTGCCCATCTCCCAACTCCTCAATCTTCCCCTCCATCTCCTCCATCCTCTAGCATAAATCCTCCATCACATCTATCTCTATCTTCCACATCCAATCATCCATCTTCCTCGCAACATGTGCCAATGTTGATCCTGACAACATCCCCCTATCTTGATCACTTTCCATCCTTCCATCCAAACACTTTCTACCACCATCTTTCCCATCTCCCCCATCTGATTCATGACTTTGCATGATCCCCCCTGTCCTGCTACAGTTGTACCAACATCCAGGCACACAATCAGAAGAAATCAGTGAGGAAAGTCAGCAAAGATCAATCAGCACATCTAAAATAGCAAAGGGAAATCAATGACAAATCAGAGAAATCAGCAAAGTCAACAGGCAATCAGGCTTTAGCATCAACATATGCCTATCAGCTTAAAACAGAAGCATATTTTGGGGAAAAGGCAAGCTTTAGTCGTAAAAGTTAAAAAAGAAAAGGCAAAATCATGAGTCTTTATGTGAAAACCCTTCTGGGGCACATTCTGATTCCAAAACAGTAACAATAAAGGACGTATCTTCTAGTGAAAACTTGGCAATTCAAGCGCTAGAGGATGGAGCTTTGCCTCTTCCTCCTATTTGGGATAACAACACATGATAGTTCCCTATCAACATTGCAGAAACCAAGCTAAATCAACTTGGGTACAGAAGGATGTTTGTGGCTCATCTACATGGAGGTTAACCTGACAGAAAGTGAATCATGACCTTAAGTGCCTTGCTCCGAGGAGTCAATTATCAACTGTGCATGGTCATATGCACATGCCTAGGTGTGATCTTAAGCTTGTCGTCCATCATCTAGCAATGGATCCCCATGACAAGCCGGCAACATCAGAAAATCAGTGAAGAATCTCTCAGAAGATCAACATCAAATCGCATGATAGCACCAAAATCAGCACAAAACTCAGCGCCACATCAGAGAGTTAGCAACAACATCAAAATATCTGTGCAAAATCAAAAACAGCAGGGCCATCATCAAATCATAAGGGAACATCCAATCAAAGAATCAGCAACACCATCAGAATATCAGTAACAAATCAAAAGGTCACCATCTAATCAAGAGGAAGCGCCAAAATGGTGACATCAGCTGATCAGCAAGCACGACAGCATTAAATCAGAGCTTCAACAACAAATCAAAACATCAGTGGAATATCAGCACAAGCTCAGCGACAAATCAGCAAGATCAGCACAAAGTCAAGGAAAAAACACAAAAATCCATAAAAATTGGATAAATCAAAGGAGCAAATTATCAACAAAGCAAAAATCAAGAGAAAAACATTCGTCCTCTGGTGAAAACTTGGCAATTCAAGCGCCTTGGACAAGTACCATGGTGAAAACTTGGAAAACAGGCACCATGCGTAGTGCCCCCCCCTAATTCCTTTCTGCAGTTAGGGGCTTCCTTTCTATCACCTCTTATCCAACATGTCCTCCATCCCCTTTTGTCTCTCACTTCCTTCATTTTCCATTGGATCTTGATGACAAAAATAGAGACTATCAGATGTACATGCTTTTGGGCACCTCCTTGGCATCCATTGCACCTTTCAGCTGCATATCCTCTATCCAATCCTTTCATCCTAGCTTCCATCCTTCCTCATCCTTTTGTTGGCATATCTTCCGTCCAAGCATACACCATGCCTTTAAAAACACATGAACTATCTTAAACAGGGGGCATCCTCTTCCTTGGTGATGTATTCCTTGGAGGCTATCCAAATCTGAATCTTCCATCTCCCAAAATCCTCAGCAATTTCTCTATCCAAATCCAAACCAACCACCATCCAATCCTTCCAGCACTCCTCTATCTTAATCCATCAGCAGTTCCTCCAGCATCCCCTATCTTGATCCACCAGCAAACCAACTCAGCGTCCCATATCCTTTATCAGAATCCAACATCCACCATCCACAGCAAAAAGCAAATTCACCATCTTTTGCACCAAAATCCAGAGCTCCAAATCCACAAGCATTATTGTGTTCCAGCCCTTTGAGTTGTTTCCATCCCTTATCCTAAATCAGAAATCATCCTCTTTTTGGCACAACGTGTTGTCTTAAAGAAATCAAAGCCTTGTCCTTGCATAGCCTTATCATCTCGAGCAAGAGATTGGCTTGTATTGACAAGAATCCAGTTGACCGAAGATCATCAGTCTATCCTAGGTTGACGCAATCCTATCACTGATCCTCCATTGGGAAAACAGTAGCTCATTTTGTTGACACTTGGTAATCTTCCACCAGCTTTCCATCTTCCACCAGCTTTCCATCTTCCACCAGCTTTTCATCCTCCAAGCAGCTTTTCCATCTTCAAAACTCCTTCAGCATTTCCGTCATCCAATCTTCCCAAATCTTCCTCCATCCAAATCTTCTAGCAGTTCCATCCTCCCCATCCTCAGCATTTTCCTCCATCTTTCCAACACCTAGTATCTTCTCTTGTCATTGGTATCTAGCTATAGGCCAACCCCATTGCAATCCAATGCCATTCATCCCTATCCACACCTTGCTAGCAATCTTCCCAACCTATCCATCTCTTCTAGCTATCCAACATCCAAGATCAAGCTAACCGATGAAATCGCATCCTTCATCTTGTAGCAAGCCTTGATCTCGATTCAATCATCATCATTGGGATATGTCTTTCCCAAATCCGTGTCATTTTAGGACACATCATCCATCGCCGATCCGTCTTGGCCTTCCAACCTAGCTGGGGCACCATCTTGCATATCTTTGAAGTTGTCAGCTTCATCCCCAGGTTCTTTGTATATCCTATTCTTGAGTCTTGTACCATAGCGTCAGTCGTGTCTCCACCTAAGCTCATTTGTACATTTGTGTCTTTAGGACCCATCCTTTGTCTTAGTCCTTGTCTGTCCTGCAGCAGCATTTGATCAAAAATCTTTTAGTCCCACTCGGGCCTTGTGCTTCAGCAACATCAACTGTCGACTTATCCTTGCTCATCCTGATTATTCCTTGAACTTCAGCTTTTGCCAGCGAACAACTACACTTATTCTCTCACCAACCCATGGGTCCTTGAGGATATATCATTCCTCCTGTCTGACCTAATCTTCCATCCTAGTCCTTGAGGATATATCGTTCCTCCTGTCCGACCAATCTTCTCACCATCAATCAAACCTAATCTCTCTCCTTGGCAAAGGATGTCTTTTTGGAGTTATCATTTTGATCTTGGGTTTTGTCCTTTTGATCTTGTTAATCTTTTTGGCTTCTCATTATCCCACTAGGGTCACCATGATTCATTATATCACGGTGTGCTACGTGTGCGGATAATCTGGGGCAAGGTCTTTTGATCTTTCGCTTCTGCCTGTGAGTCAGTTGTGTGTTTGTGGTTCCTTCAGCATCGGTTCCGCCATGTCACCTCTACGCTTCATGTGTGATGTTGGGGCAACCCTATGTGTTTGTTTAGCGTCAGTCCTCGTCAGTCCTCTGCGACGTTGTTGACAGGCCTCATGATCCTAGTATCCTTGGCAGGTCTCTAACATAGCTATATTAAATCTAGGTTGTGCACTCCCGTTTGCACTTGGAGCTATCTGGTCCCTTGCATTTATCATATAGATTAATCTTGCATCTTTGCATATAGCTGCATCTTGCATCTTGCATTTCCATCTCATCTTGCATATCATCCATATTTGTTCTTAGAAGTGAGGTTATTTATCTCCCCTTTCTTCCTAGGCCCTTCCTTCCTCGTCCCGCAGGGCACTCTTTGTCCCAGGGAGTAATCCCTCTTTTTCCTTGTCCCACTGGGTGCATCTTCCATGATTTTGTCCCACCGGGGCATGTATCCTCTTTCTTCTAGTCCACCCGGGCGTCATACCCTCTTCTTCTGATTTTAGCCTCGGCATCTTGTTTTCTTGTCTTTGACGCCATGCCACTTGCGGCATCGCATCAAAGAGGGGCAAAATGTAGACACCGAAAAATCTTTCAGAAAATAAATTATTTTTGTTTTCTGAAAATCCTTGATGACATCATCATTTATTAATTAATTAATTATTTAATTAATTAATTTATTTTTATGGCATTAAATCCCTCTCTCTTAATTAAAAATCTTTAATTAAGGAATCTAGCCTAAAAATGTCATTTGGACATTATCCCTAATTTATTAATTATTTAATTAATAAATTGACCAAAACTTCAAAAATAAATTGATTTATTTTTAATTTATTTTTTATCCCAAAGTTGGCCAAAATTCTAAAGAGCACTAAACTCTTCTAGAAAGTCCTAAACCTTCCTCTAAATGGGTCAAATCCCTAATCTAGTCCCTTCAAACCCTAAGCCTAGATATTTAATATTTATTAAATTTACCTTTAATAAATATCTAAATCTCACCAAAAGCCACTTGCCCATCCCTTTCTCCTAATCCTAATCCTAAACCCCTTTCTAATCTTGTCACATTCCATTAGCAAAAAGTTTACCAAAACTTATGCTAACCTCCTCCTTAGTCAACAAAGATGGCCACCTCTTGCAAATGCATTTAAGGGTGCATTTAAGCCTTCCTTATCTTTCTTACATGCATTCATTATGCATTTAAGACCTTCTTATCTCTTCCTTGCCACTTCTTGGCCTTGGGCACATTTACCAAATTGTGCACATGCCCTCAAACTTTCAACTCAATCCTCCCTTGACACTTGTCAGGACACTTGTCCTTGACTCAACCCTAACCTTAGCCCTAACTCTGACTCATCCTTTTAACCCAAGACCTTTCTTTTTCCTATAAATAGCCTCACTTCTTTGACCAAACAATCCTCTCTCATCTTTCAACTCTCAAACTCAATAGCAAAGTTATAATGTCATTTTCATTCTAGCATAAGCATAAACTCATCATTTTAGATCATTTTCAAGCTTAAATCACATCTAAATTAGCTTAATGGGATTAACATAGATTCATTTCTTGTTTAATCAATCTTAGTTCAATCATTTAGCTTTGCATATTTGTGTGTTCTTGAGGCCTTTGAGGCAAAATAGGTTCCTCATACCTATTTTGTGTCATTTTGGGTCTTCTTGATCCTCAAATCATTTATCTTGCATGCTCCAAGTGCTTGAGTTTGCACACCCACATCCCTCTATATCTAAGCATATCAAATGGTGCATGGGCGCATCCGTTTTAGGCTTAAACTAAGGTGGCTTTGATTTTAGTTTGTTTGCCATTAAATTTGATTTGATTATATGCTATGACGTTTGTTTGTCTTTGGCCTTCAAAACAGGTTTAGGTGCACGCTCAAATCTTAGTCTACACTAAGAATGAAAAATTGGCCTCTTTAGGGTTTTTAGTAATGGTTTGACTCTGCAACTTTTATGATTCAAAGGGGTGAACTCCAATCCCGATGCACCAAGGTTTTGACACAGTCCAAGAACTTAATCTTCAAGAGCTGCTAGGGAGATCTGACAACCCAACAATGAACCATACCCGTGGAGATTTCTTCCACAAGGATATTTATATAGCGGCTGTCACTACCATGACGAAAATGACTATTACCGCTTGAGGTTCCGTCAACGCAGTTTGCCCTGTGAAGGGATTGTCCGTTACGGTTAACCCTCTCTAAAGGTGACTCACAGATTTATACCACAAGGGGACTTGGCTCCAGATTCAAGGTTTTGACACCTCTTCACTTTTAACCCAAACAAAGCAAGCAGATTAATCCGACACGCTAAGACAAAGTTTTGTTCCACCAAGGTCTGTGATATCAACTCCACGTGATCTATCAACCTCTCCGAGGAGAGAATGTATCAATCAATAAGAGAAGATGCACTAACCAATTTTGGTTCACCAAAGCTCGTGATATCAACCCCACGTGATCTATCAACCTCTCTGGAGAAAGAATGTGTCGATCAATAAGAGAAGACGCACTAACCAAGCTGAATGTGAAATGCACTAAGTATCCTCCCTACCTACAAGGATTCTGTCATCAAGGAAGGATTTCGCTAGGAATCCAATCTCTCAAGAATCACGAATAGTGTTCATAGGGCCTAATTACTATGTGAGCACAGATGTATCTTCCGAAAGTAAATCTACCAAAAGCATTCAAAAAGTAGAAAGAGGAACACTTAACGCTTAAAGCAAATATGAGATGAGTCCACAAGGTGGAACACTTAACACCTCACACAAGCTAAAAATGAGTCCACAACTTAGAAAATAAGCGAGTTCCTAAAAGCACAAAAGGGTTGCCAAGTGGAACATTTAACGCTTCTGTCCTGTTGACCCCTCCCTTTTATGGCGCTGAGATTGCAACCACGGGGCAGAAATGAGGGGCCGGTGGATTAGCGAGTCCAATAACCTAAGATAGCAATCAAGATCAATCACAAGTATCTAAGACTACTTAATGAATCCTTAAGGGGTCACAACCTACTATCAATTATGCAAGTGTGTAGAAATAGATCAAAAGCATGAAAAGATGCACACAAGCTTGACACATAAGAGATTTATTTTAAGTCCCAAATCAAAATATTATTAGATGAAGGAGAATACCTGGGATCCTCGCAACGCGCTTAGTAGATTTTACTTGATTTTTAGCAATTTTTGTTGAGCTTTTCCATGCAAGCAAGTGACGAACTCTCCAACAAGCAAACAAGCAAACAAGATATGCAAAATATATTCAACTTACGAAAACTATAGGGTTAGCTCTAAAAATCAATTATTATCAGTAATAATAACCAGCAATTAACCCAAATGACAACTCATATCATTCATTGAACCATGTAAAAAAATAAGTGCATACCCATCACAAAACTTTTTTTTTTTTTTGCTGCATTTGACCTAGTCAACAAGATCTAATTTTTTTGATATGATTTTGGTCACAAAAATAGAAATTTAGAATAGAGACCCCTGCTAAAAAATAGAGAGCTTTCCAAAAATGTAAAAATTTTAGAAAAATCTCTTCATTTGTGCCCTAGAGACCCATTTTATCAAAACAAACTAGTTTTTGTAAATTGACTATTTGAGCTATGATATCATGTCCAAATTTAAAACACAAAGAATGGACCCCCTGTAAAATTTAAAGAGCTTTCCGAAAATATAAAAATTTCTGAAAAATATGCTGATTTGCGTCAAATATTAATTTTTTTTGAAATTTGAAGAAAAAATTATTAAAAATTCAAAACATCTCAGAAAATTCTAAATTTTTTACTGTAGCTTCTTTGATATGTCACCAACTTGAAAAAAAAAATTTAGACCAAAACTCAAAGCCGTTTGGGAGATAAAATTAAATCTTTGAAACTTTAGGGTTTTAGCTCTCAAAAAAATTAAAACCAGCATGCAAAAGTGGGTGGCCCCACGATGGGCGCCAGAAATGTGTGTGTGAAAATTGTACCTAATCTGTAGACACAACACTCAGTAAAACATTAGAGGTTAGCTATAATCGAAATCGTGCAAAATTGAAAGCTATCTAACCAAGCGATTTACTACCTTCTAGTAGGTGCGAGATTAATGTTCTCAGATTGTAATCAAGATCAGTGACCTAGACGACACCTAAATGAAGGATTTGAATGCAATTGATCTAGATATGAGATTGAATGCAATTAAGCTATTTTTTTTTTTGGATTTTTCTATGCAATAAGAATGAATGAAAAACTGATATGAAATTAATCTATATAAAAACTGATATGCTATGCTAATCTAACAATGATATGAAATATGAATGCAAAAATAAGATTGATCTCACAAATATGTTGATTCGCAAGAGCTTTGATTCTTCAATTCCAATTCTCCAGCGTGATTGTGCAAAATATGAGATGATTTGTGAAGAGCTAAAGCCTTAATTTATAGAAATCCAGGGCTTTGGAGGTGCATGGGAAAAGCCATAAATCACTCAAATTAACTCATCTTGATTTTTGAGTTATCTGATCATGAAAGATAGTTAATTCTCAAAATCATGCAAAAACATGCAAAAATAGTTTTTTAACTCAAATTAGAGTTTAGATCAGCTTTTTGAACTCTAAAAGGATGTTGAGTTCCAAAAAGTCAATAACTTGCATTGATTTTCTGATTTGGAGTTTAACTGTTTCTTTTGAATATGCATAATAATTAAGAATTAAATAAATAAATAAAGTGATTTATCCTCAACTCAACTGATTTTTGAAATAAAACAATTAATTTATGGGTTAATTAACTATTTTACCAAACTTTTATTAAAAATTATATTATTAAATAATGACAACATGCTTTAATTAATTAAATAAGAATTTAATCAATTAAAGATAGGAATTTTGATTTATTGTCAAAATTAAATAATACAATTAATAATAGATAGAATTAAATTTAATTACACAATTAAGTGGCAAATATTAAATCTAATTAATTAAATATGAAAATATTCAATTAATCAAACTTAGGATAAATGTGATTTATCACCAAATAATCATTAAATTAAAGATAATTAAGATAATTAGGAATATTCCCCGATGCAAAATTTAAGATAATCAATTATGATTCGATGATGTTAGATGTGCCTTAAGTTAGGACTTTGATGTCGATTTTGTTCGATTTGTTGATGTAGGAGGTTAATGAACTTATAGCCCATTTTTGGGGTATTACAGTTGTATAAGGGTTTAATTTTTAAGTAATAAAAGAAAAAAATGGTAACATGGATGACTTAGGAACATTCTTCAAAGATGTTTAACAAAATTACTACAGAAGGGTGTTTTTCTTTCACTTGTAAGGGCAAGTGGGGGTGTGGCGTAATTTTGGTAACATGGGCATCATTGTGAAGTGCATTTGGTTATTTTTGGAAAGGTCAAATTTTATTTATTTCGTGATAAAATTAGGATCATAGCAAGATTGATAATTTTACTTGACTATGGCTAACATTATGACATACACTTAGATACATTGTAAGCATGTATATTTCTATGTTTAAACATGGTATAATGTAACTTATTTGAATCTTTGAATGATATGTAAATGAGAGGGAACTGATATAATTTGTATGCTCATGTGGGAGAGGAATTTCGATGAGCATACAAACAATCAAGAACATAAACTTTATGGTTTACATTATCAAGTATTGTGTACAAACTCTTATAACAATTGTCGCATGTGTTGTACATGCATACATGTCTTTTTTGTCAAATTTATTCTAAGGGCCATTTTGTATGAACTATCAGATAATTATAAAAATACCTTATTCATGACAATAGGGGTATGTTATAACTCTTCTTGGAAATCATTATAAGACAAAAGTATGCAATACATAAGGTCAAATATAGAAAGAAACAAATTTAAACTTCATGCGCATCAGTGCCATAAATATCCTAACACGACATGAAATCAAGTTAGAAATGGAAGAGAATATGAAAGGATTTGGGAAGTGTAATGAGATCTACACGATGTTAAAAAGATTTTATTCTCTTGAGAATTTTATGAACTTTAAGATAATGTACTCACATCATAATATGGGTGAAGAAGATAATTATTCCGAGGGACATGATGTTTTTTGGTTTGAGTCATATCCTAAGATGGATCATCTTCCAAATAATTTTAAGCTAGATATTTCACATCAAATTTGGATATGATATTAAAGTTTGATTATAGGAATCCAACCAATTGGATTTGCCAAATGGGGTATTTCCTTGGTCTTCAGTATGTTCCATTCAATAGAAGGTGGTAGTGAAATATTTATTCTTGGAACCAATATTATTAATTTGGTATCATTAGTTATGTGAAGAGAAGAAAAAGAAGGATTATTTGGTCATGTGGTTAGCTTTTCAAGAGGACTTGCTCATGTTATAGAGATAATCTTATGTATAGAGTTACTTTTTTCAACTCACCAAATTGAAGCAAATAACTACAATAAAGTACTATGCTAATCAATCCCAAATAATGAATTTTGGAGTGCAAAATTTTTTAGAAGAAAATTTGAAGGAATTATTTTTGTAAGGTGGACCACATTAAATATAAGTATGTATGTTCCAACCAAAGTCTTCATCCCAAGCAATACTTATGGCAAGACAACCATAAGAATTCTTTTGACCAATAAACAATAAGGGTTTGTAAACATAAGATCTATGAGCTCTCCTACACAATTATTGTCATAGCCTATCTAGTTGACTCCATAAAAAGTTGAAGATAAATTAATTACTACACATTGAAGGTCCAAATGAAGAAGTAATAATATATGGAGACAATGAATCAAAAGAGAAATTTAGAGATATTCACCCAATCATCTCTTGACATGAACTTGTTGGATTTATCTCTCCATTAGCTAGTACATAAAGTGGATGTTGGATTTATTTCTCCATTAACTAGTACATAAAGTGGATGTTTTATACTAGCTATATAAAGGATCAAGAGCATGGTTTTGATTAGAGGAGAATTGAAGATTGTTTTCATAAAAATAAAAAAAAGGACAAGTTGAAATAGTAAAATAGCCTTAACAAAGATTGTAATTACATTTATACTTTCTATTTTGAGCAATGTATTTTGCTATAGAGTGAAATTGTCTCTACCAATTTGATTTCTATATCTTTGTAAATATTCAACAATTAATTTTTTTAAGACCTCTTTAGTTTCTCTCAATATCATCATCATTTGAATGTCTAAGTAAAATAATATATTTTATGATTGATTCTCTAATTTATAATTGATTTTAAAAGAATTACAAATCAATACAAGTTTCTTTCATTTCTTCTCTTATGTATTTCTTTAATAATAATTACCTTCTTTTTATTTTTCAATTTGTTATAAGATTGAAAACAAAAATATATTATTTAAATTCGTAATTAAAATCAAACTGAAAATGATGAAATAATGTAAACCAAACCACCATGTTATCCATTTCATTAAGTGGGAAAAAAACATTGGAATGCCATTTTAATAATGTATATACAGATATAATATTATATTACTTTAGATTTATTCAATTGACTAATTATTTTCAATTATGTGAATTTAAAATTTATGTAAAATTTTGCCATTTCTCTAAAACATAATCATATTTATTTATTTCATCTTTGAAGGAGATTGATGGTGATGAGTGGATTGGAGTCCTTTTCTCCAGTAACTCCTATTTGAAAATTAAATTAAGACTCCGAAACCAAATATCAATTGTATAATCCTATAAACTTTATTTGCTTGGGTGGCATTCAACAAGCTGAATGCATGCCATCAACTTTGCATAATAATGATTGATATTATTATTAATTGGCTTGGAAGAAATTGACCTGGTTAAATGCGGGACATGAAGGGAATACATTATTGTTGGTTTTGCTTGAATTTGACAAATAGATGGCAGATGCTCATAATGAAATATTTCTGACTTGGGTTTGATTCAAACTAGCACTTGGGGTATCCTGGTGGAGGAGGAGGTAGGGTCTCGTTAACACCATTTCCATTCAAGGTTAAGAATGCCATTGAGAGACCCCATGTCAAATGAATTTCAAGATGACAATGCAGATACCACACTCCTGCAACCACCAATATCAAGAACAAAGTTAACAATATTCACCAACCTGGAAAAACAATAAAACAAAAGAAAACCTGTAAGAATTCAAAGAGATAAAACATTGAATTGCTTAACATGATTATGTCATGAATTTAAGAGCTTTTGGATTTGACTGTGTATATTATTTTTCTATCAGCGTTTCAAATCGTACTTTATAATTCATCATCAGGCTCAATCCCGATAATGAGCCTGATAATGAATCAGAGTATGATTAGAAACGTTGATAGAAAAATCAAGCACAATTCTGATGATGAAATATAGAGTATGAATCAAAACATTAGAAAAAACACATATTCTGATGATGAATCGTAGAGTATGATTTGAAACGTTAATAGAAAAAAACATAAATAGTCATATTCAGAAGCTTTCAAAATCAATAGACATGGACTGTCGAAACCTAATGTCTTTAAATGATCATGCCATGTTCATAAGAAACACCACATACCTGGATTATCTGCAATAAATCTGATAGCAACCCACCCATTTGCAGGCACTCCAATGGTATTCCTTGATGGTGGATCCACCAAATTAAAGTTGGAAGGTCCAGGATAGTTCCCTGTTCCATACCCAACTACATAGAAGTTATGACCATGAAGATGAATAGGATGGTTTTCTGCAGAGGTAAGGTTGGTCCCCTGCAGTATAATTTGAACTGACTCGTTGTATTTCAAGACTGACACTTTTGTGCCAAATTGGGACTGCAAGTTCTGAAGAGAATTGCCTGTGTAGTTGAATGGATTAGGTGGGTTATCTGGAAAGTCTGAGGTATACACCCCCTTGATGTTGTTAAAGTAAGCCTGCAAGAGAGAGATTTTAGGAACTTGGAATGTAATGTTGTTGATGGAAGCTTGGAATCTTGTATTGTTGGGGGCCTTGCAGGTCTGTCCTGTCTGGCAAGCTTCTTGATTCAGCTCTATGGCAAAGAAGAGGTTCCTATCCACCTTCTGTGGAACATTTGCTGGATATAATTGGGAGTTCAAGCTTTTCATGAATCCCATTTTGTTGAGGACAGCAGAAGAATCATTTAGTCTGGGGAGCTTTGCTTTGATAACAGGAGAAGAAGATGACAATGAAGAGGAATTTCTGTGGTATCTCACGACAGAAAAACTCTTTTTGGTATTGACAGGTACTTTGGCAGACATGTAAGGGCTTATTCCTATGTAGTAGTCTCTGGATGGACCTCTATGTGCTTCAAGGAGGATGTCACATGTCTGTCCAGGGGCTATTATTATGTTGTCCACTGTGTAAGGCTTTGTATACTCTGCATCCACTGCTACCACTGTTAACTTATGTTTGGCAACACCAAAAAAGTGTTCAATGTTGAGTGCAGCATTGATCACCCTCATCAAGTATGTTTTGCCTTTCACCACTGGCATTGTCCACACATCTGCAAAAGAGGGAAAAAACATATCATTACATAATACCAGAGGTGCTCAGGTAGCTTAATAATGATGAAACTTACTTTTTCATTAATATAATGTTTAGTAAGAAATACTCATCATAAACCTAATGATAAAAATTCCCTTTTTTCCTTCTAATTTTTTCCTAAACTAGTATTTAAGTTACATTTTGAAATATTAAAAGTTGTGCTCACAACAACATTTATTTCAAAACAATAAAATTGCACTTTTCATATACAGGACTCAGAATTTAGGCACTGAGAACTATATGAATAAATAAATTAAAAATGAAACCTAAAAACTATCTTTAATCAATTCTTAGTGAAAAGTTCCTGACAACTTTCACCTCTGAAAAATGTTAAATAAAAAGTTCAAATACTAATTTCAAAGTTTTATCTTGAAAACGGATTTCAAGTCAATTGAAAGCAAGATTTGGAGTGGAAAATGTAGAATGAATATATCACTATCTCCTTTCTCCACCCCTTCTTCCCTCGAATAATAGGGATAAAAAGTTTATTAATTAAAAGCAAGATTTGAAGCGCAAATGTCGAATGAATATATCACTATCTCCATTCTTGCCCACTAATGTTCAACCTTTAGATGACAGTGACATAGACATTATCTTTATTATGAAATTTTCTTTCACCTAAACTTTCCTTCCTTCTGACATAAGCCCTGACTACTCCATACAATATAATTGGGTAGCCAGATCTAAGTAAGATAAAGTTACATTCTGTATCTATTATAACCACCACCCTGATTTTCATTTTTGAGAACATTGATCAAATCCAACTAGAAAGATATGATAGTTATTGGACAATAACTAATATAAATTACATCAACTAATTTTCAATTGGTCAAGAACTTTCATATCTCAGTGATTAGATCTACTAACTTTTTGTATATATTTTTTCAGCACATTACTCATGGATTCCAAATAGAATTCTTCCATATGACAAAAAGAAAAGAGCATGACACTGGAAAGCATTAAAATACCTTGAGCAGAACAGTTATGGGTAGGTCCAGGGTGCCCATTAATGAGGTATGCATCAGAGAGGGGAGGACCTCCACCAGAAACAGTGACATTCTTTTCTAGGATGGCAACATTAGAACCCCACCATTCTCCTGCAAATTTTTACAGGCTCTGGTTAGTTATGGTCATGGTAAACCCATTTTGTCTATTAGCTTGCAAATTTGTACAAAATACTCTATAATTATCCAATTTAATAGCCAACTTCTGTTTACCTAGTACAAGCACATGCTCTTCCGCAGGAAACACAAAGGGGTATGGAACTCCTGTGGGTGGGTAGATAATCATTGCTCCATTTACAGTGGCTCTTAACCATTCTATGTGGGCATGCCACCAAAGTGTTCCTCTCTGTCCTGTGAGAGTGAACTTGTAAGTGAAACTCTGACCTGTCTGAATTGGGCACTGGGTGATGAAACTTGGTCCATCAGCCCAGCAGCTCAGCTTCTGCTTCACTCCATGCCTTCACCACCACAGTAAAGATACTAATTATCAGCATTAATACAATTCACTTACTTCCATGACCTTGTTAAATCAACATAAATAGATTTCACATTTACCAGTGTAGTGTGATATTGTAGGCCACTTGGTTTGTGACCTTCACTATCACTGTATCCCCTTCCTGTGCATAGATTGTTGGCCCTGGAAACATTCCATTGACTGTAACAATGGTGGAGGTGTTGCAGAGCTTGGTAACATTCTCCAATTGTACCTATAACACCACAACCCAATAAGGCTTACGCTTCAGTTGCTTGAAATGGGTTTAACATTGTAACAACTGTAAAACTGTAAACTAAGCAGAAGTGAGATCCAATGCTGATGAACTGTTTTGGAACAATGCTCCATGCTACAAGCTAAGCTTTATGTAGTAGGAAGCACACAATGTAGCTAGTGCAAACTCTATTTTTTAGTCTGTTGTATTCTAGAGAGTATTCTAAATATTGTAGGTAGTATACAAAACCATTCTCCATAGCTAGTCACCTTGAAATCATAGGTTCTGGTGGTGGGCTGAAACAGACATGGAGTCCACTGTAAACAGATCAAGAAGATCACTAAGTGTAACATTCTGAATTAGGAAATGGATGATTATCTGTCACTCCCAATATCCTTTTCCCCTCAAATTCTACTCAAGAACATGGACACATTGCCCTTGATTAAGAGACAGAGCCAATTTCATGGACAGGGAGTACATTAGAGCTCACATATAAATCAAGGTATGGACACAGATCTTACATGACAAATGGCAATCTAGTGAGCCAGAAAGTAAAAACTGGAAAAAGGGGCTGACCTACTTAACATGGGAGCTATACTTTTAACCAGTTCAGTTTGCAGGTGGCTCAGTTCCACCTGGAAAGATGTGACATTAAACAACATTCAATTCCTTGTTTTAGGCTAAAACTACTTAAAACTGTGCCCATTCAGAACTTCTCCATGTCCACATTGATCAAAAAAACCTAACAGAACATCAGAACATAAGTCATTCAACTAATTATCAATATATTTAGACAAAAATTCCCACATCTATGAATGTTTTACAAAAAAACAGAACTTACTCATGAAGAATGCTAATCAAGACACTAAAAATCTTCTTATTCTTTTTGTTGGTGGCTTTTTAGCCTACTTTAAAATGATTACACATCCATCATTACCCACTTCCTTTGCAGGAAGTCAGTCTTGTTTAGTATATATAACTTATTCTGGAAGATACCCACAAATACAAACAGATGTGTAATCATAAACATAAGCTGTGATCAACTCTGTTTCTTATATCATATATTACACTTATAGATGTAATTATAGAGTTGTACATTGAATATAATGTAGATATACTTAAGGTTGTAGATACTAGATTACAGAGGAATTTAGTTAGGAGACCATATTGAAGGAGGAGGAAAAACAGGTAGTGTCACGGGTGTGTGAAGAAATGTCATGGGAAAGCACTTTGTGTGTACTGTCTTCCACGGGATATTCATATCATATTTGCTTCTGCTCATGAATTCACCTGCCTTGTGCTTTTCTTCTCTCTTTCCAACTTTTCATGACTGTAAACGGTGAGAGACATGAATTTTGTCAGCAGAAACCCCACGAGTTTCAAGGAGGCAACTCTAGAATGCTTAAAATCACCTTTTTTTTTCCTTGTAATCATATGAGAAAAACATTTCAACGGACATTCGTTCGGTGGAAAATGAAAGGCATTGACAAATGACTTGTACCTACCATGTTAATCATTTCTAATGAGAACAAGTCCCAATGTGATTTGAAAAGTGCTTAGTTTAGGAACCCCTTAGCACTTTGTTTAAGTGTTTAATAAGTAGAACTATGTTTAGTCTATGATTGTTTGGTGTATTAATTATCTTTAAATTCTTTATTTTTTAAGAAAAGGATACCTAATTCTTGATTTTTTTAAGGAGAGGTGTTTTTATAGGGATGTTGTTAAGCTCTTTATAAAATGTACCGTTGACTAAATTTCAAAAAATGGAAAATACAATAGATTTTTCGTGAAATTTTCACCATCTGTTCTTCATAATCTTCATAATCTGCATATTTTGTGGTTGAAAACCACAAAAAAATCATTGTCTTTTTGGGAATGTGGAAAAAAAAAGTTTCACATTTTCTTTTTTGTCTTTGGTGCATTTTGTAGGGAGCTTAGCCGCTGCCCTTTTATAGTCATGATAGTGGACGATATGTTTTTGGGTCTGCATATGACTTATAGTAATATAGAATTGTCTTGTACTCCTTGGAGGAGACACTTGATTGTACTGCATATAAGGCGTGCATACCTTATCCCTTGTGAGATTTGAACTTGTGACTTCTCTTTCGAGAGCATTAAGTTTTCTAGGAGACTACCATGTTTCTGAACAAGATTATATCTAGTCACATTCTAGTAGATTTAATTTTTTTAATTTTTTTAAAGTCCGACTCTTGCTTTTTCACTTGATTTTATTTGTTGATCTTATCCAACATTGAAATGGTAATAAACAAATATATTATAGATGTGTGCATATTTCATTTTTTGCAAACTCCATCTCTCCTCAATCCAATGGTGGATCACTAAGTTTGAGCCTAAACATCTTCTCGAACAAACATATACACAATTGAAACCAGAAACCTACACACAACTACTTAATGAATTTTGGAAAACTCATACCACTTATACTATATTTGATAAATAAGATAATAATTAAAAGGGTGGGAGAGGAAACATCTAAGACTATAATACAAGATATTGGTCTCAAAAACTCTTTTTTGCACCATCTACTTAATGAATTTTGGAAAACTCATACTACTTATACTATATTTGATAAATAAGATAATTGTTAAAAGGGCGGGAGAGGAAACATCTAAGAATATAATAAGAGATATTGGTCTCAAAAACTCCTTTTTGCACTTTCCAGTTACACAACTATATACTACACATGGTCATCTTAAGTGTTTTTACATGTTTTCAAAGATTTATTTCAATTTATTACATATATCTGTGGGGTTTGAACAAGGTGTAATAGGGAGGGTCAAACTTTCAAATATAGTAAGTCTCCAAACATGCCCACGAGACAACCCAATCCAAATAGTCATGTTGTAGATAATAGTTACAAATTTATAGAAAAAAAAATCATGATAATACCATACACTTTTACAAACAAAACTTATTTAAAAAGATGAAATTGTACATAATCATATAATATGATAATAGTTACATATTTATGGAGAATAGAACTATGATACTACCTTATACTTTTACAAAAAAAACTTCATTAAAAAAGTTGAAAGTGTACATAATCATATTCTAAGATAATAGTTTCATATTTATAGAAAATAAAACCATAATATTACCATACACTTTTATAAAAAAAAATTTTAAAATGAAATTGTATATAATCATATTCTAAGATAATACTTACAAATTTTTTTTTTAAAAAAACTATAATAATATCATACACTTTTAAAAATAAAACCTAAAAAAAAACATAATGATTTTCTAAAGACACAAAAATAAAAGCACATAATAAAGACTAATCCAATTTCTAATTCCTCCTAGAATAAACAATCTAAAATAGAATAACACAACTTCATTAAACATTAAAACAACTAAACCCCTTCACTCTATAAACAACCTAACCATTATCTCACCTCTCTAATTTTAAATATGAAATATTATTTCATTATCATTTAGTTTATATTCTAGACAAGAACAAAATACATTCTTAATTAAATATAGATCAATTCATATTAATTATTACTTTTTAATTGATATTAGTGATGGTCAAATATTGGTGTCTAGTCTTATATGATTTTTATTTTTAATGAAAGGAGGAATAATCATTTTTAAATAATATATAAAGTAGTAAAAAATAATATAACTTCGAAATTTCCTAAAAAGTCTTACATATTAAATTATTGGTTCAACTTAATAGTGATTAACCAATAAAATGAATATTATGATGAAAATTATATGATCATACTTTTTTTCTTTCTTTTAGGACCACTTTAGTTAAAGTATCTTTAATGTAATAAGAAGTTCATAAGTAGCATATTCGTATGTAAATTCAGCTTATGAAATCATGATATTTAGATTTTATTGTTGCTCATTTTCAACTATTGGTCTTAATCTCTAGATTTCTTATTCACCACCTTGGATTAGATCTATGAGTACAAACTTGACCCAAACCATTTTCATAATCACATATCTAAACTCTAAACTTTGTAAATCCAAATCCAAATCCAAATTAAATTTTGTCAAACCCTCCAACTAGCCATTGTGATTTGTCGTAACATAATTTGTGTATTATGTTGCACTTAAAGGTATTTGTTCATTTATTTGAAATTATGCTAGGCAAAAAGAACATGTAGGTCAAAGAGCATAAAGATGAATCAATTTTTGTATTATTTGCTTGTGATATCAACATAGGAACATTGCAAACTTGATATCATAATTCAAAAGATTATCCAAAGGCATTTGTAAACACCATCAATAATTATCAAGATTCAAACATAAAAAAATTAAGGTGATTAAATTCCAAGAGTAAAATTTCCACCAATTAATTCTTGCAAGTATCTAGGTTAAGTTTCATGTGCAAGTTTACTTTTGTAGGCATGGTGATAAGGTCCATAAGTGTGGATTTGAATTAGAGAAGTGCGTAGTCAAGTTGTGTATCTTGAGACATTTGTATGATGAGGCCCTAAAATTATAACATAGTGGTAAATTATTTCTTGTCATTTTAAACATTTTCCAATCTCTAATATATAACAAAGTACTGCATTTTAATTATTTAAATTTTACAATTAAAATTTAACATTTATTATCTTTCATCCTAGCACATTAATCTAACTTAATTATTTGTCAATTATTTCATTTATTTAACCATCCTCAATACTATTTGTGTAAGTAGGTGTATATCTCTTATATTTTTTATGAGCTTGACTTTCTTACACAACCTCGGGTTTATCATTATTTAGTGTTGTAAATTTTTTTTAAGTATTTTGATTAAGGTTTGAAATCCATTGATCTTTATCTCATGATCTTGTTTCTACCATATATTGCATGTCATAGTTCCCACCTCTAGAGATCTACTGCAACCCATTAATTGTGACTTAGTGACAAATATAGGGGTCATGAGTGCATTTAAGTACAACTTTCATTAGTGTTATTGATATTCATTTTATCTTATTCAAAATTATTAAGGATACCTCTATGAACATCCTCCTAAGTTTAATCTAATCTCAAAGTGTAGGAGATATTATCTTCTCTCACTACTTAGCCTTTAATAATCTTGAGCCTATTGATGAACCCCTATTTACCTTCTTGAAGATAAGCCCTTGGCTTCAAGTGTTGAAAGGAGTTCTAGGATTTAAGATGCAGATTTAGTAACTAACACCTAGAATTGAAGGTGGTCAAGATTTGATCCAAAATTAAAGGAAGTAGAAGGTATGGATTATACTTCCTACAATTGATATTTGAGGATAGATATATGAAATTAAAATTAAAATTAAAATTAAAATTAAAATTAAAATATATATTTAAATACAAAATACTCAATAAAATATGCCATAACTCAATTTTTATGTGGAAAAACACTTTAAGAGAAAAAAAAACTCATGTTCCAAAAGAGAAACCAATTTTATTATGTAGCAATAATAATTACCCTACAATATCTAGGTTATGTCTCTATAGGTATATCACTAACATGTAATATGAACTAATTTCATTGGAATAATGGTACCTACAAAATCAACTATATAGTCCATACCAAGCTCCATCTCCAAGCACCAATAATTAGATTTTAAGAACGATTTGAAAACTATCAAATGGTTTTACAAAACCACACACCAAATCTATTAGTCCAAAGTAGTTCCCAAAATAACATAAAATCTAATCCCCATTCTTAGTCTCGTCTTCAAGCTACATTTAGAATATTTTCTTCACCTTTTCATATTGTCATAACTCATCATATTTGATATCATAAATTTGGTGCACACACTTTCCCTTTCCCTCTATTCAAATATGCTCTATGACATGAATCATAAGACTGTCATAATTCAAGTGAGTATTCTTATGTGACCTCACTTTAATTACACTCTTATGTGTCATGAGATTTTTACTAAAGTAAATTACATCATATAATGTCTTTAATTTAAAAATTAGATTCTTTTACAATATCTTACACACATGCCAAGGTGCCTAAAATATGGCTATGAGTGTCACCTCAAAGTGAGATGACTCACTATTCATGTGACAAAATAATTTAAAAAATATAAATATTAGGAATGCAAAGTTAAGATAGCTTTTACTAAGCCCGTTTGGTTGCTAGAATTAACTTGGAATTTAGGAAAACGGGAATTAGTGAATTGGTATAAGTTAATTCTAATTTTGGTCCAAAATGAGCATTCAACCAATTCCTCTTAGAACCTGGAATTGGCTAAATGCTCATTTTGGACCAAAATTAGCATTAACTTAATGCCAATTCACCAATTCCCATTTCTCTATTCCAGGTTAATTCCAGCAACCAAACAGACCTAACACTTTGGATTTTACTTTCTTTGTTTGGGTACATTAATGGCCTCTTAATGATATTTTCATTACATTTTTTTTATTGTTGTTAATTAAAATCAAATATTGAAACTCTCAATGTATGCATTCTTCTTTACCATATTGATTTTAATTTAGAGTTGAAATATGCATAGAAGTAAAGTAAATCAAATCTACAACTACTTTAATTCTATCTCTTTGAATATTTATAACTCTTCATTCATGGAAAGAATCATACCATTTTTAAAGTAAAAGACATAAAGTATTATATATAAAATAATAATAATATAACAAAATTACAATTGAAAATAGAAAAAATGAAAAACCTATCAAATATTGTATTTGAGAGTATAAGCAACTCTAATTGACTTAACACCCATGATCAAAATATTGTGGCCCATCAGAAAGTGCTAAAACAAAATATGGAACTTTGTTAAGATACCACAGAGTCAAACAACCCTTGAGATAATGCTAGACTTAATTAGACTCTTTACCAAAATAAACCATACATGCTAGACTTAAAAACGTTTGATAGTATCACATTGATATACCACCAAAGGGGTTACTTTTGAATGTTCTAGTCATGGTCTTCCAAATAAAATAGAGAATAAATTAATAGAAGGGATGACACGGTATAAAAATTGTACCATTTTTATCCAAACTCAAGTAGAAATATGACAACTAAAGCCTTAAATGATATTCCATTTGTAATGTTTAAATAAGCACTTGAATGAGCATATTCTTACGGTTTTGCCTCTATGCAAATCAATGTGTATTCTTTTTATATGTTATAGTGATTAGTTGGACCAACTAAAACATTTCAAATTTATCACTCTCACATTTATGCCTTGTTTATAATGGCTCATTATAATTTGTGGGATCCTCTCATCATAATACTAAAATGGTGCTTCCATAGGAGGGGAATATGTACCATTAGACTCATTGTTTCCAACAAAGAGTTGCCCATATGAAATACCTTTATTTTCTAAATTATTTATATCATGTACTTCAACATTGTGTAAATTATGTAGAAATTATTTCATAAACTAGTCTCACGGAGTGCAAATGATAGATTTTCATTATCATTAAACCATTCAAATTTAATCTTATTATTATTGAGATGGGTTCTATATTATGATTAAGATCCTTTAATTTTGTGATAGTTACAAAATAATTGATGATTATATGCTTAAGGTGTATTAATACATATGAATAAGATGAAGTGTAAGCAAGTTGACACTTAGTGAAAATTTATGATGCAGGAGCACCCTGGGTGTAAGAGCAATCTTGCATCATCCAAAAACATTTCTATTTTTTTTATTTTCAATAAGGGCTATTTTGTGCAGAGCTGCTATTTATGGAAAGTTACTATTTTTGGTTATAATTTTCGTATGTGCTCAGAATGATCTGATTTCTTTCTTGGAGGTTCATTTTGGTCATATAAGTCTGTCAGTAAAGTTTCATTGCCAGATCAAGTGCATATTGGAAGATATTGAAGATTTTCGGTATTGGCAGCAGGGTACAGAAACTTTGAACTCAGTTTTGAAGGCTTTAGAGGCCCCGAATGAGGTCAAAAATTTGAGTGACAGGCGCTTGCGCCGATCAAGCCTGTAGAGCGCTTCGTAGCGTTTCCGAAATGGGGTTATAATAGCCGATCGGGTCAACTGGTGATGACTTATGGTCTTCGGAAGTTGGGCCACCTGAAATGGCGGAAAATAATTTTCTTCAAAATTTCTGTTCGGGTTTCAAAGGTTATCTTGAGCCGACTATGATGTAATGAAATGTAAAATAAAAATAATTTTAAGTTTGGTCGGCCTTATTGGCTAAAATTCTGGAACCTTCCCAGGCGGTGAAAAATTGCCTATATAAGGAAGGCTGTATTATTGTCTTAGGCAATTCAGAATAGTTCTGGGTAGTAGATCTGGGTATTGATTCGAGGCTTTGTCCTACAGAATATTGTAAGGGAATGCCCATGTGGCTTTGCATATTGTAATTCTGAAAGTTTGTAATTCCACATTTGTGGAGATAATAAGAAGCCAATTTTCTGTTCTTGCATATTGTTGTTGTTTCTCTATTTCTGTTATGTGTTTGTGGTATTAAGGGGAGCACCCTTCATCAAGTGGTATAAGAGCAAGAGTTCTTGAGTGTGTAAACAGATCGCCAACTGTGAGGCAGTTTGCACCAGGACCGTGGCTAGGGTTTCAGCGCGCATCGCGAAAATGCCTCCACGAAGGGAACGTGGCGGAAGAGCTGGTGTTGTAACACCTGAGGTTAGAGAGCTGCAGAGACAAGTGCGAGCATTGCAAGAAGAGATTCGCAGATGAATGAATCTTAATGTCAGAGACGAAAGCGAGGATGAAGATGAAGAAGAATATCAAGAAGGAGAAGTTGAAATTGTGAACCAGGAGGAAGAAAGACTTTTTCGGGCGATTTCCAAGATTGGGAAAAGACCTAAGATTGAGGTTCCTACATTTTCTGAAAATCTTAACCCAGAGGAATTGATCGACTGGATCAATGAGTGTGAAGAATATTTTGAGTATGAAGATGTTGAGGATCCTGATAGGGTCAAATTTGCGAAGGCGAGACTGAAAGGTCATGCGAAGATATGGTGGCAAGAGATTTAGTTGGAGCGAAATAGAAGGGGAAAGGAGAAAATCACGAGATGGGATCGGATGGTGGATAAATTGAAGCGACAGTTCATTCCTGTTGATTATGAGCTTGACCTACTGAAAAAAATGGAGAGTTTGAAGCAAGCAGGAAGATCTGTTCAGAAGTATACAGAGGAGTTCTATCGACTTCTCATCAGAACAGGCCATGCAGAAGCTGATAAGGAGAAAGTTGCCCGATACCTTAATGGGTTAAGGCCAAGCATTCAGGAGGAGCTGAATCTGGTTCGAATGAACAGTATTGAAGAGGCATACCAGTTTGCCCTAAAAGTAGAGGAAAAGCTGAACAAGAAGTTTGAGAGCAGACAAAACGGAAGAGGTCGCGGTGGACGATCTGGTGGACGGTCATATGGTGGCCGTAATGAAGATCTGAAAAAGAAGGATAAGGCCAGTAGCAGTCAGAATCAGCGAGGAAATAATTTCAATCGCTTCCAGGATTAGAATAATAGAGATCAAAGAGGAAGAGGAAGAGGACAAGGATCTGGAAGAGGTGGTTTCCGTGGAACATATTTTCACTGTGGAGAAGAAGGTCATAGGGCATTTGAATGTCCTCAGCGCCAAGGCAGAATAGACAGGAGAAATGAAGGCCAGGCCAGAATTGCACATGTAGATGAAGATGCCAGATCATCAAATTCTGAAGATGCTGAAAGAGGAGAAACGTTGATTAACAGAAGAGTCATGTTGAGTGGTGAGAATGAACCTGAGCAAAGGAGGAGCTTGTTTCGCACCAGGTGCAAGTGTGAAGGTAAATGTTGTGATGTGATTATCGATAGTGGAAGCACTGACAATTTGGTGTCAGAAGAGATGGTGACAAAGTTGAAGCTCAAGAGACAGAAACACCCACATCCATATCGGATTGCTTAGGTACAGGATGACCACAAGGTCATGGTCAATGAACAATGCCTGGTGAAGTTCAAGATTGGCGGATACCAAGATGAGGTATTGTGTGATATCATATCTATGGATGCATGTCATATGTTGTTGGGTAGACCATGGCAGTTTGACAGATGTGTTGTACATGATGGCCGTGTGAATACCTATTCCCTAACAAAGGATGGAGTGCGACATAAGCTAAAACCATTGAAGGAGACTGAAGAAAAGATATGTGGTAATGCAAGGATAACTTTTGTTGATGGAAGAAATTTCCTAGATGGTATGAGGCATGAGCATGTATGTTTTGCTTTAATTCCAAAAGCTAATAAAGAGGAAGTAGAAGATGTTCCTGTAGAAGTTGCAGATTTGTTGAATGAGTTTCAAGATATTGTATCCGATAATGTGCCTGATGGATTACCACCAGTCAGGAAGATCAATCATCAGATGGACTTGATCCCAGGAGCAAGTTTGCCGAACAAGGCAGCACACAGAATGACACCTGCAGAAAGTGAGGAGTTGAACAGATAAGTACATGAGTTGTTACAAAAAGGATTGATCCGTGAGAGTCTGAGTCCCTGTGCTGTACCAACGGTATTAGCACCAAAAAAGAATGGAGAATGGAGGATGTGTACAGATTTTAGGGCAATAAACAAGATCACAATCAAGTACAGGTTTCCATTGCCACGAATGGATGATATTATGGACTGTTTGAGTGGAGCTGTGTATTTTTCAAAGATAGATCTGAAAAGTGGATATCATCAGATTAGGATCAGAGAAGGAGATGAATGGAAGACTGCCTTCAAGACAAAGGAAGGACTGTATGAGTGGTTAGTCATGCCTTTTGGGCTAACCAATGCACCGAGCACTTTCATGCGGCTCATGAACGAGGTTCTGAAAGAATTTCTGGGTAAGTTTGTCATTGTTTACCTAGATGATATTTTGATCTTTAGTAAGACATTGGAGGAGCATATGATGCATATTCGTATGGTATTTGAGAAGCTGAGAGAAGAGAAATTGTTGATTAATTTGAAGAAGTGCAGTTTTGTGAAGAAAGAGTTAGTGTATTTGGGATTTGTAGTTTCAGCAGAAGGTCTAAAAATGGACCCAAAGAAGGTACAGGCTATCCTTGAATGGCCTACTCCAAGGAGTGCTACTGAGGTAAGATCTTTTCGTGGTTTAGCTAGCTTTTACAGAAAGTTTATCAAAAATTTTAGCAGTATTTGTGGACCCTTGACTGAAACAATGAGAGGGGATAGAAAAGAGTTTAAGTGGACTAATGGGGTAGAAAAGAGTTTTCAATTGTTGAAACAAAAAGTTACAGAACAACCTGTTTTAGCACTTCCAGATTTTAATAAGGTGTTTCAAGTAGATTGTGATGCTAGTGGTACTGCAATAGGAGCTGTTATGAGCCAAGAAGGTAAACCTGTTGCTTATTTCAGTTAGAAGTTAAATGATGCCAAGAGGAAATATTCTGTTTATAATCAGGAATTTTATGCTATAGTTCAGGCATTAAAGAAGTGGAGACATTATTTACTTCCTAAGGAGTTTGTTTTGCATACTGATCATCAAGCTTTGCAATATTTGAATAGTCAAGGAAAGTTGAATCAGAGGCATTTGAAATGGGTTGAGTTTTTGCAGAGTTATACATTTGTTTTGAAACACAGGAGTGGAAAGTCTAATAGGGTTGCGGATGCTCTTAGCAGAAGGCAACTATTGATGACAGAAATGCAGATTGAAGTGGTTGGGTTCAAGGAACTCAAGAATTTGTATCCAGAGGATCCTGATTTTGGTGAAGCTTGGAAAGCTTGTACAGAACCTGTTACTCTAGACAGGACGAAATGGTTGGATTTCATCATCCAGGATGATATACTATTCAGAGGGAGTCAGTTGTGCATTCCACGAAGTTCTATGAGGGAGAATCTTATCAAGGAGAAGCATAGTGGAGGATTGGCTGGACATTTTGGTCGTGATAAAACCCTTAGTTTGGTTAGTGAGAATTATTATTGGCCACAGTTGCAGCAAGATGTGAAGAAGTTTGTACAGAGTTGCAGAGTATGTCAGATGGCGAAAGGAGTGAAGCAGAATACAGGATTGTATCAGCCATTACCTATACCAGAGAAGCCTTGGGAGGATATCAGCATGGACTTTGTTCTTGGTTTACCGAGGACTCAGCGGGGACATGATTCAATTTTTGTGGTAGTTGACAGATTTTCAAAGATGGCACATTTTATTCCCTGCAAGAAGACTAATGATGCTGTTCATGTAGAAGAATTGTTTTTCAGAGAAGTAGTGAGACTTCATGGCTTGTCAAAGACCATAGTTTCAGATTGGGACACTAAGTTTGTTGGATATTTCTGGCGTACATTATGGAAGAAGTTGAAGACAGATTTGAAGTTCAGTTCATCACATCATCCCCAGACTGATGGACAGACAGAGGTGGTGAATAGGAGTTTGGAAAATTTGCTGAGATGCTTGGTTGGAGATAAGCCAACAGGATGGGATTTGATTTTACCACAGGCAGAATTTGCATACAATAATTCTATCAATAGGAGCATTGGTAAATCACCATTCCAGATTGTATATGGAAGTAGTCCAAGAAATGCATCTGAATTGAGGAAGATAGATAAAGGAGAAATAAGTAGTGCTGAAGCTGAGGATTTTGCAGAACACTTGAAGAACATCCATGGGGAGGTGAGGAAGCATATTACCAAGATGAACGCATAGTATAAGGCTAAGGCAGATGAGAAAAGGAGGTATAAGGAATTTCAGGTTGGTGATGAAGTCATGGTTCATTTGCGGAAGGAGCGGTTTCCAGTTGGTACATATAACAAGCTGAAAATGAAGAAGTTTGGACCATGTAGGATATTGAAGAAACATGATTCAGAAAATACATATGAGGTAGAATTGCCTACTGAGCTAAATATTTCACTAGTGTTTAACATTTCAGATCTGACAGAGTATCATGAGGGAGGTGTTGAAGATGAGATCACAGCAGCACAGTGGAGTATTCCAGCAACTAGTTTAGACACTAAGGAGATCGAAGATATACTGGACAGTCGTGTTGGCAGAAGCACAAGGAACAGGACATATGAAGAATATATGGTCAAGTGGAAAGGACGACCTGTTGAAGATTCATCATGGCTGCCAAAGGAGGAGGTTAGCCATCTTGGTTTTCCTCTACACACCTGAGTCGTGACAGGGTCACTTCTCAAATTACCCCGGGTGTCTGATGCAGGAGCATCCTGGGTGTAAGAGCAATCTTGCATCACCCAAAAACATTTCTATTTTTTTTAATTTTCAATAAGGGCTATTTTGTGCAGAGCTGCTATTTATGGAAAGTTACTATTTTTGGTTATAATTTTCGTATGTGCTCAGAATGATCTGATTTCTTTCTTGGAGGTTCATTTTGGTCATATAAGTCTGTCAGTAAAGTTTCATTGCCAGATCAAGTGCATATTGAAAGATATTGAAGATTTTCAGTATTGACAGCAGGGTACAGAAACTTTGAACTCAGTTTTGAAGGCTTTAGAGGCCCCGGATGAGGTTGAAAATTTGGGTGATAGGCGCTTGCGCCAATCAAGCTTGTAGAGCGCTTCGTGGCATTTCTGAAATGGGGTTATAATAGCCGATCGGGTCAACTGGTGATGACTTATGGTCTTCAGAAGTTGGGCCACCTGAAATGGCGAAAAATAATTTTCTTCAAAATTTCTGTTCGGGTTTTAAAGGTTATCTTGAGCCGACTATGATGTAATGAAATGTAAAATAAAAATAATTTTAAGTTTGGTCGGCCTTATTGGCTAAAATTCTGGAACCTTCTCAGGCGATGGAAAATTGCCTATATAAGGAAGGCTGTATTATTGTCTTAGGCAGTTCAGAATAGTTCTGGGTAGTAGATCTGGGTATTGATTCGAGGCTTTGTCTTACAGAATATTGTAAGGGAATGCCCATGTGGCTTTGCATATTGTAATTCTGAAAGTTTGTAATTCCACATTTGTGGAGATAATAAGAAGCCAATTTTCTGTTCTTGCATATTGTTGTTGTTTCTCTATTTCTGTTATGTGTTTGTGGTATTAAGGGGAGCACCCTTCATCAATTTAAGTGCATCATCCATACATTATGGGAACTTAACAAATTTTGTAAAAAAGAAACTGGTTTGAAGGAGAATAAGAAGTGTTATCCAATTAGTTCATATTTTCTTTCATACCATTATCATTTGAAAACTTGTTGAAAGTTTGATGTTGAGCATAAGAAATACAACAATATATATTTATAGATATGTTTCACATCCACATAGATTGTCTAAATATTTTTGTTAGTCACCTGTTGTCCCAATGTAATTTGGACAAAGGCAAAATTTTAGCGTCTAGGACATGGTAACACTTTTAATTTTGTTATATATATGCATACATGAACTTAATGGTGAATGCTATGAACTTATTTCTAATGGACAAATAATATAATTGCCAAGTAATATAAAGGTTGTAAATTTAATGGTTTCATTTTATTTATGGCATAGTTGCATTCATACCAATATGCATTTTTTATCAGACTAACTTGGTACTAACATTGCTATGGTGTATGTAAGAGCATTGGGATGGTTTTGCAGGTACTCGAGGTGCAACAAAAGGTGTACGTATCAAACAATATTGGGAAATAACACAAAAAATTTCACCCTAGTTTGACTAGTGGAAGCTTGATTCGCACTAGTTACAACTCACGATTGAGAATCTATCTAACCTAGTTAGTAATGCTTGACCTATGAAAGGTTAGCCAACCTTGTTGATAGGCCAATCAACCCTCTCACTCCTTTGCAAACGCTTAAAATTAGACCATAAGTAAATTGAAGAAAATAGTAATAATAAAATTAATAAGAATGATAAATTAATAAACTATAAAAAAGAATCAAAAGAGAAAATAAATAATAATAATAATAATAATAATAATAATAATAACAACAACAATAATAATAACAACAACAATAATAACAACAACAACAATAACAACAACAACAATAAGAACAACAACAACAACAACAACAACAATAAGAAGAACAACAACAAGAATAAGAATAAGAATAAGAATAACAACAACAACAATAACAACAACAATAACAACAACAATAACAACAACAACAACAATAATAACAACAATAACAATAACAACAACAACAACAACAACAACAACAACAACAACAACAACAACAACAACAATAATAGAAAGGGGAGGGAAAATAAAAAAACATCAAAGAAGAGCAAAAATAAAATTAAAAAAGAAATGTCAAGGGAAGAGGTTGTAGGTTTTTCCTTTGGGGAAGAAAATCACAACATAACATTAAAATGGTAGACTACTCCCTTCTATGTTAGAGACAACCCACAATTATGGAGAATGGGTGTTAGATCTAAAAGGAGAGGGTTATGAGTAAATATAGCATGGAATCCTTGATTATGGATGGCTAGACATTGACAAGAATGTAGAAAATGGATGCCATCCATTGACTTAAAAACTCTTGTGACCCATAGAAAGGAGCAGGTAAAATATTGTGTAGGATGAGGGGGTAAGATAGATGATTATGGAAGGGAAAGAAAAGAAGTAGAGTGCAATAATAAAGGAATGGGAATTTGGATGCTTGGAGTGGAGTATGGGCACCAACGATAAGATTGGACAACCCATATATGCCAACCACTAAATCAAGTTCCATTTCAATTTGTAGAGGTTAAAATATATGCATTCAATGTTTCAGTTTCAACCTACAAACATGTATGCAAATTTTAGGAATTATATCATTCTCTCAAACTATTTTTACAATGTTAAATGTATCAAAATCTGGTCCAAAGTTAAAGAAACCCTAGCACTTGTAGGTACACATTTAGGAAGTAGATTGTAGAGACAAACTTCCTTTCTATACACTAAATATTTTGATTCTATTATAAAATGTAAAACTAAAACTTTAAATGAAAGTTTTCATTGTCTTTAGATGAAGTAAGGATACTGTAAGTGAAATTTTATGTAAGAGCTTATTTCTTATATTGAATTAACAAAAAAAATGTGAAAAAATTAAACTAAACAAGTGCATAAAATAAAATAAAATAATCCTCATTGCTTCCTTGAATAGAATCAATGTCTCATTTAGCTCTATTAATGTTAATCTTAAGCAGGGTAGTGATTATTTCCTTGTGAGTTTTAAATTTATCATAATACCCACATACAGTGGATAAGTTGTTAGAAAAATGTTATGTTAGTTGTTGATGTTTGACTTCCCAATTAGATCAATAACTAAGTTCTAAAAAAAAACTTAGGGATTGGACATCTAGACCGAGAAGCTATATTTCCCATAGAGAAAGGCTCATTTAAGTTTTCAACCCAAGGTATCTTAACTTAAAATGGGTCATCACTATATGTGTGCTATGTTCCTGCCAAGGCCATGCTATCCTATAGCTTAAGGAAAACAATGTTGAAAGGTAAGTGCTTGGAATTGAGATAATTCAAGTTCTTAACAAAATACAAATTCTAGAACTAAACTTATGCAAACAACTAAAAAAAAATTCATATTATGAAGACATGAAACTACTCTTCCTACTTTGGTTGTAGGAACAGTCACAGGAAACTACTTCCAATGGCTGTAGGAATAGACAAACTCCAAAACTGTAAATAGAACTGAAGGAAACTAAATGCTAAAATTGAAAGAGATTACTCACCAAGTGGGCCCCCTTGTATGATTATATCCAAAACTCAGTTACATGCTATGAACTCAAAACTTCATTGCTTTATACATGTTTGAAAAAGTACTTGATTACAAAGCATAGTTGAAACTCAACTGAAATTATATTGAAAACTAAAATGTTACATTACATAGAAACTTTTGTCTAACTAGCTAACCTCCGAATAAGTTCAATTTCTTATTTATAATAAAACCTACCAACTAACTAACCTCTAACAAATCAACACCCAAAGGAATAGGTAGATTAGAATTATTGCAGAGCTAGAAAGGAGGAAAACCTTCCATCAGATGAGGAATAGCTAATTGCTCAATTACACAAGGATAAGATATAGCTTCCACTACTTCCTAGATTGATTCCACATTAATAGTGACCGTTTGACTTGCTCCACATGATTTGTAATCAGCTCACCATTGGAATGTTTCAAATGTTGATCCTTGCTTAATTGCGATGACTTGGTCTCCAAAGGCATGACATGCTTTGAACGCTATTTGTTGATTGTTGCTTCATTAATCATCTTGCATGATAACATTAATGTGCACAAAAGATATGCAACAACATATATTCATTCATTGTTAGAGTAACCATTCATTAAACCATGATTTGGATATATATATAAGTGTCTTTCATCCATCACAAAGGTATTGAAGTGTAAGTTTAAGTTCATAATGTCAAGTTCATAAAGCAGACTGAAAATGCCTAGAACCTAAAACCTAGACACTAACCAAGACATAAACCATGATCATAACAGGAGTAATGTAATATAAACAATGAGCCAATACTTGGGCTCATTAGTTTCCATGCAACGAGTCCTAAGTCCTTACTCATGATGTTAAATTGTTTATCAATATCATAAGCTATTAAGATAACTGCATATTAGAAAATGAAGGAAATATTTAAGAAATCATCAAATAGGCAGTCATAAAATGTTAAACATGTGTTAGATATTGAACTTCCTTTGATAACAAAATGCAATCCTATTATAGGTATCATGCATTTCTTTCGTAGAACAATCTCCAAAATACCTTATAGGAAGATGGATAGAATTATGGAAAAATATTGCAACTACCCTCTCCATAGATGGTATGCCAAGCTTAGGTTTGAAACTATTCTAGTCTACCCTTCATCACTCAACATCTCCTTTTCTTATTTTCCTACAATATGTATTCACAATAAACATTAAATGATAAGGAAATAAGGTCTCTTAAAATTCCATCATATAAATGCATGCATAAATTATAAATGTACTTCATCACTTTCCTTTTCCATATTCAATACAAACATGTTGTTGTCAAAACAATTAAGCGTATTAAAACAAGTCATCATATTAGGTCACCCGATGTAACAATATTTTAGTATCTTTCAAATACCACATGGTAATTGGACATCCACAATTAATTCCACTCATGAATTAATGAATCTATAAAAACATGCCTTTGCACAATCCCCCATATTTAGACCTATTGCTCATAGCTATTCCCCTCTATTCATTTTAAAACTTGAAATGATTCCCTTAGAAAACTTGGGCTATAGATGATGTAAGACCGAACTTCTAGGATTATTCAAGCAATGACAAGTAGTCATTGGACCATGTTAATGACCGATGCTTGGACTACTAATGTAGATTAGTTGGACTTCACCCAATTCACAGAGGTAAAAAATTATTGAGAGCTACCTTGGTTATTATATGATAATGGTTATATAGGTAGTTACCTTATCATGCAAGTAGAAATAATCAAAGCTAAACATTGTATTATAGGTTATACTAACAGTCATCTATATCACAAGCATAACCAATGTCATGTGTTACCTAGGTTGGGAAGAAGATAGCTAATTATAACAAGGTTAGAAGGTGATATATGTTGGAAGCTAATTTCTTCCTAGGTGGATAAAATCATCGTTGGTAGCCTATAGATGATAGTAGTTGGAATCCACTACATTGTTAGGTTTACTACTTGGAAATTACCCGTCACACTCATATTCCTTGGGATTGGTGGACAAACCCCCAGTGGAGTATGTGACACATTAAATCCTCTACCTATTTGACCAAAACACATTAACCCATACTTGCCACCATCTTTGTTGGTAGAGAAGACTAAGAAATGGATGAGACCCATAGTGTAGTGTACAATGTACTGGCATCACTTTTCTTTTGGGATGCACTAAAATAGAATGAGAGTGATTCATCCTTCACCTACATATCCAATACTTGTATTTTACCCAACCCCACTATGATGAGCATGGACCCATAATGTAGTATCAACCTCTTTGCAGTTGAGCTTTATTTAAGCTAGTCACCTATCAAGCCTAAATCTAAATCCTTTTATAAGTTATTCCTGAGACAATTTTTTGGGTCCACTTGGATTGGGTGGACAAGGTAGTGCTTCACATGGTTGAGATTATTGCACCCCATGAAGATGTAGAAGGGAACTTGAGCAATCAGGACGATCAATGTGAACTTTCATGATTATCTACTTGTCCAAGTATCTAAAATTAATGATTATGTAATTTACTATTTTCTTATATGATTATATAGTAGTATGAATTTAATATTTCATACCATCTCAAAATTGGTTTTGGTATTCTAATATATACTGATTTTATCTGAAATTTTTTTCCTTTTGTGGCTAGGTTTTTACATAGGTATTAGAGAAATTGGGTTCAAAATATGGACCTTGGCACCAGGGATAACTTTAAGAAACCCCCCCTCCCGAAAAGTATAAAATCATGGTGAATCACATGGTTTTTGGAGGGAAAAAATTTAATATTGATGACAAATTGTGTTTCAAAATATGGATATTTGGTGGCGAATTTTTTAATAATGTATACCATTTTTATAAAAATATGGCGACTACAAATGTTTTTTATCGGAAAATTATTAATTTAATTGGTGAATCAGCCTTCCTTATACTGATAAATTATGGCGAAATTATATTCTGAATATTGTAATTAATTTATTTGTCATGGTGAATGTTTTTTAAAAATGCATATAAACTTGGCAATTTAATACAATAGTTGTATAGTTAGTATGGCGGTTTAATAATTGAAAATAATTATTAAATTTTCATTCTCCTGAGTTTTCATTCTTAAAGAATGACATGTGTGATGATTCCGGAGAGAGTTTTCAGTAAAGGAGTTATCTCACCACATTCCCTCTGAAATGCACCTTCCACTGTTCATCTCTCTTAATCCAATGGTTTTGATTTGATGTTGAAGTTGCATCGGGTCCCATCAGTATGATGTCACAGACTCACACGTCCATTGGATTTACAACATATCAACAATCAAAGGTGAATTTCAGGCCTATTGTTTCTCTTCATAATCTTTACGGAAAACTCTCGGTGGAATCATGACACGTGGTATGATTGATTGTACCAATAAGCCCACGATCAATCATACCACGTGTCATGATTCCGCCGAGAGTTTGCCGTAAAGATTATGAAGACCAACAATAGGCCTGAAATTCACCTTTGGTTGTTGATATGTTGTAATCGAATGGACGTGTGAGTCTGTGACCTCATTTTCTGACACCAGAAAAGAAGAATTCTTTTGGCAATCTTCGGTAATATTAGATAGAAATATTAATTAATGGCGATGAGTAGATGAGTCATGACATCAATTAAATTAATGTGAATTAATGGTTTCTTAGATGGTACCTTTCAATTTTCACTGACAGATATGTGTGACATCATTATCTATTCATTACCTCAATAGAATAATGCCTTAAAGTTAAGGCTTGAATGAAAACATCATGTCATCTAAGGACATTGTTTTATGACCGTTCGATGATCTTACATCAATGGTAAAGCTTCATTTCCTACCGCCATTTCATAGCTAACGTACTTTACTTATTATTTCTATGGAGTGGGCACAGGTTTCAATTTTTTTTATAATAAAGAATTGTTATGTCCACCTGTGTGGCGCAATCCTTTCGGCCTTCATTATTCCCAAGATAGCAAATATCTTATCATAAGTGTTGTTTCCAATTTCACCCACTATTGCATTAAATATGAAAGATTTGGAGATTTTTGAAGGACCGTTACCATTTATCTTATGAATTAATTAGATCTTTAGGGCAGAGAAAGAATTTCAATCAGGACTTATAAATAGATCGATCTACGCTCGTTAATTTACGATTGTGAAAGCCTATTTGTGAAAATAGTCTGTGAGTGCTAGGTTCTCTTTGATTTTTGTCAAAAATTAGAATACTAATATCAGTTTGATTATCAATGGACACTCCAATTCATTTAAGATGCACTGCCTTGGAGGATTGGAAGGCCTTTTTGGGCTTGGTCATAGACCCAATCTTGGTGTCTGTTGCTACAGAGTTGGGAGCCTTCACCAAGGAGGCTATAAGGATGGTGCTTGGACGTGAATTTCTAGAGAGTGAAAATAGGTATAGAGTTAACACTGACATTTCATCTTGGTTCTTGGCATCTCTATTGGACTTGGGGGGAAAGGTAGATATTATCATAGTTTTGAGGAAAGTTTTCAGAGAAGAGTACCTTTGCGACAATGTACATGTTGTCATATTTTTAGAAATTGGGTTTGGAATTCCTTAGGCAAATGATTTGCCTAAGATTCTACAACTAGGAGTAAATGTGCCTAGGTAACCATTTCTACTGAACCTTGATGTTGAGCAGCTCACGCATCATCAGAAGCGGGCACAGATTGGGAGGGATTTCCTTTGGAAGTGGCACCTATTGGAGGAAACTGAGGACTATCGATGGCTAGAAGAATTCTCTGAGATTATCCTCTCTTCAAAGTTCCACACAGAAGGAAGGGAGCCTCAACCGAATAGTCCCTGACTCCTGAGTCTACCTAGTCTCTAGTCCCTCTATTGTGTCTCCCTCTGGTGGTAGTAGCTTACCAAGGTTTTTGCAATGATATAAATTGTAATCACGTATGTTAAAAAATAAAATATGAAAATGTTTTAAGAAATTTGAAGTGCTTTTCTTTTTTGTTTTGATTATAAGGATCGTTAATAGATATGGCCTATGGGCATCGTTGAATTATAATGAAATTTGACTTATTTAATATAAAAAAATTGCATTGCACTTTTGTTTCATGTAATAATTAAATGTTTCCAAACTTTATCATTTAATGGTGATTGGTTCAAATTTCATGGATAAGGTATTCTAAGTGAATATAGTTAATGATTATATTCATTAATGTGTATTAAATTATTAATATTTTAAAATTGTGACAATCGTTGGATTACGAGAGATGAACGGTTGAAGTTGTATTTCAGAAGTACTATGGGTTTTAAAAACCTTTTCTGAAAACTCACTCTAGAAACATGACACATTGACGTGTAATTCATAGACACATAGTATGTTTTAGAAAGATTACGTTACCATTATAGTATATACCATTACATTTAACAAAAGGTTTTTAACATTTCCTTTTTAAAAACCTATCGACTCATAGCAGCAGAGCTAAAAAGAACTATTGAACCGTTAGTGAAGATTTTCAGACTGTAATTTGTGAGAGCCTTAGCCATTCTAACTTCTATCTATCCAGATTTCAGAGTTTAATTTTGGGTAAGATATCTAGCCTGATACATCCTAATTTTGTAATGTCAAAAATTTAGTTTAACTTAATTTTGAAATTTTAATTCTTGCATGTACAATTGGAGTTTTCTTAATTAGTTAGTTATTATCTATGATTTTGTTAGTCAATATCTATGATTTTGTATTTTTTCATTCTTCTGAAGAACAATGGAGAAAGTGAAAACTCAAGGCCAAGGGCAAGAAGATGGGAAAACTTTAATAGACTGTAGAAAACTAGTAGAAATCCCTGGTTTCACTGATGAGTATCACGATGTTTATGATCATGTTATCGACAGTGAAAGGAGAGTTATAGCAATTAAACATACATTGTGCAATAAGGCAACTGGGCCAAAGAGGTCTAAATTTATAAAATTTAACCCAGCGATAGGTGCAAAAACTAATAAAGTTGCTTTGTGGGATGTTGTGTTGGGTCACATGTTGTTACCTGAAGTTTTCCCTTGCCCAAAAATTGTCTTGATTTGTGCAGAAAATTATGATGAAGAAAGAAAAGCAATTATGAATAAAAAAAATCAGGAAGAAATTTTATCAATAACCTAGGAATAATTTCTCAATTTGCTAGACCTAGGGTTTGACCTACAAAATTGTAATGTCCATATTGACCTGGGATTGCTGGCATAGCAATATGAGACAGTCCCACCAAATGCAAAAGATTCATTTATAAAGGGTCTAATAGTTGTAGAGGCAAAGGCTTCATTGGGTGAGAATCATAAGCCTCCTTATGATTTTAACATTTTTGTGTCATGGGTTTAGGATACTATATCCTCGCTATCATTTTGCCTGGGACTGGAAGACAATAGGGAAGTGGGTGCCATCATTCTTCAATTCATTTGGGATATCCATTATGTCAATGAACTGGTAAGATATAATTTTGTTGGACACGTGGTTCAATCAATGCAAGAATAATTAGCATTGATTAAAAGAGGCAATTCTAAGACATTTAGGTTCACAACCTACTTGTGCTATCTTATGCTAGCCAAGCATGCTGCAATATTAATGAACAATGACAACAATCTTGAAATTCAAAGGGGGATAGGTACTCCAATATATAACTAGACACCTCAGATAAGAATGTATGATAACATAAGGAATTACAGTAGTTTTGTTGACTTCTTTTTGGCACCATTGTAAAAAAAAATAACAAGCACTCCAATGCCTAGATTTTCTGCTTCATGTAGGGATTGCATCCAACTTGGAAGCACAATTCAATTGGCTGACTGGTACTTAATGGAAGAATGCATTGTGCTAAGGTTTTACAGATCAGAACTACAACCCCACAAACTTCCAATGCATGTGACAGACAGGGTGTTTGCAGTAGAATATGTAGTACAACTAGAGAGCACAGATAGACTCTTCACTGGCCAGTCAAAGAATAGCATATTCCCTTCCTTACCTTTCTCAATTGGAGGGTTAACATTTGAGAGAAAGGCATTCAAAGTGGCAAAATTTTTTTAGAAATTTTTCAATTTGATTTAGAGTGGTACTAGAAGTATGATCCACTCAACGTCATTCAAACAATGCTTGTTGCTAATAAGAACTCTACAAACTTATTTCAACATGAAAGTAAACCATTGCTAGAGAAGTTGAAAAACAAGGATAGCTGGGATGATGTTACAAAAGAGATGGAGAAAGTTTCTGCTGAGGAAATTTTTTTAGTTGAACAGTTGTCATCATAAATTATAACAACAATAAACTAGGGCATTGTACAGCCTAGGATGTCCTACAATTTCTATGAAAAAGCTACTCATCCATCAAACATAAAAATACTAAATAAAATAGCAAAAGCT
This sequence comes from Chamaecyparis obtusa, assembly GCA_027943335.1. Taxonomy (NCBI): domain Eukaryota; kingdom Viridiplantae; phylum Streptophyta; class Pinopsida; order Cupressales; family Cupressaceae; genus Chamaecyparis; species Chamaecyparis obtusa. The sequence goes on along the minus strand of BSBK01002251.1, from coordinate 1,467,726 downwards.
TGTAAGGATAGAAAATGGACTAGAACGAAAATGAATGATTTTTGGAGTATGAGAAAGGTTCTTGGTGAACCAAAGACCAGTAAAGATCTAGATGAAATAGACGAGGATATAGAGTTTAGGAAATTATGGAATTTGGAACAACTTAACATGACATACGACAGTAGTGATCCAGATAGTGAGGATGATAATCCACCAATTGCATTTACTCCAGGCCCCCAGGGAGTCGGAGTGGAGTCAACGGCTACCAGAAACAAGTATATATCAAAGGGGAAATCATTGTGGAAAAAATGGGTTATAAAGGTGGTGGTTTGAGTCCCACTGGAAGAGGTGTCTAGAATACAATTGAGACACAAAAAACTGACCATGGTCATGGTGCAGGCCTTGGGTTTGAATCAGTGGACCCATTACATTCATCAGGAACTACTATGCCCACAAGAACATCCATTACCACGAGTGGGATTGGGGAATCTACTGCTACTGGGTCTAGTAGTGGTGCTAGTGCCAGTGGGACTGGGCAACTTATACAAAAATTTCCCTCTCTAAAGAGGCCACTAGAATCTACACAGAATCCCATAGAAGAAGATAGTGTCAAAAAGAAAAAGGTTTCCACAACAATGACATTCGATCGTAAAGAACTATTTGCAATTTTAGGTTCAGAAAAACCCTCTAGAAGTTTAAATCCTCAAACAACATTAGTTAGATCAATAAGCATTGCAAGCTCTGGTTCACCTTTCAAACATTCAAATCCTTGTACAACACCAGATTTTCATTTCAAAGATTTCTATAATAAATTTGCAGAAACAACAACCAAGAATAAGGAAATAAAGAAGAATTTGCATACTGGTGCCCTTACTATAGCTATAGAGGAACAACTTGCATCCAACAGGGTTTTTCCAACATATGATCCAAACAAAGACATTATGGAGTTCATGGTTGTTATTCCACCAAAAAAAGATGGAAACCCAACAGAGAATCAAATAGATCCATCTGAATTTCAAGTTAGCACTCTCCAAATGGATTTTTCCTAAGTTAAAAATGTGGACAAAATCAATGTGTCAAAGTCTACAAACCAAGTGGTATACAGTGCACAACTAAAGCTAGAAAGAGAGAAAAGCAAGCTCGAGAAAAATATAGAAAAGTTATAGGCAGACATTGCCAATGAAAACTCAAAGAGGAAAGCTTCAAAGAACAATTTGAAAGAATTACAGAAAAAGATTAAAAAATCAACCTCTACATCAACAAATATAGAGCAGGAACATGCGGATGCAGTAGCAAAGGAATAGGAGTAGGCAGAGCTGAAGGCATTGAGGGGAAAATTGATAGAAATTAGTAAAAAACTATAGGAAGAAAGAGTCAGTTCAGAAAAGTTATTTAAAACCGTGGATAGTAATGTTGCCTCCAATCGGGAATTGCAAAAGCAATTGGGCTCTCAGGTGGATAAAGCCAATCATTGGGAACACAAAGCAGTGGAAGAGAAAAATAATTGTGAAAAACTGGCAGAAGAACTAAAGAAGGCCAATAATACAATTCAAACTTTAACAAATACTAGTAATAATTTAGTGAAGATTACAAAAGAACACATTTGGGGCCAAATATTGGGGATGTCTCATAGCTTGTGTGAGTGGTTTGAAATGCTTCAAAGTATGAGAGTATGTTATTTGAAGCTCCATAAGAACATTGAATAGAACATGGATATTGTCAAGAAAGAAAAGAAAGTAAAAGATACTATGCAACAACTCTACAGTAAGAGTGATAGTTATCTATCAAACAAGGGAATTAGCACCCGCGTTGATGCCTCAGTAAATGTATCAAGTATCATTCAAAAATGTGAGAAGCTACAAGAAGCACATGAATTGGATGACAAAGCTAAGAAGAAGATCACAAAGATGGAACAAAGGAAAGCAAATTTAGAAAGTCTTGGTTTGCCTAAGGGATTTGATGCAAATAAGTTCATTGGAAGAGAAACTTACAAAATAAGGTTGCAGGACAAAATAAATACTGATTTACGCTTTCTTCCTACAGACATATCTCCTAATACAATCATGGATTTCATCAAACCAATGAGAACTTTGAATGGAGTTTCAAAAGCAACAATGTTGTCAAGTCACACTTCCAAATATGAATTGCTAACAAAGTTGCAGGAGTGTGACTATACTATGAACCAAATTGTTCTGCCATCAGAGGATGTTTGGACTGGCCTACAAAGATTGCTCTGAATTTTGAACTACTATAAATTGTAATATATTGTAAATGAATACAAAACAAACTGTGCTCTATCTAATTTTCAATGTATGTTGAGTTACTCTATTTTATTCAGTTATTCTTAGTTTATTTACTCTATTATATGCTATTGGAATACAAAATTTCATTCAGGAATTTCAAATTCAAATTTGAATGCTCATTGATGATATGATACAAACTACAATAATAATACTCTTTGTTCTCAAATTTTAATGATGAAACATAATACATTCTTGCTTTTCTAAAATGAACATTGAATGATAAGATATAGTAGTTAATAAGTTCAAAAAATACCTATTGATTTCTACTGCTAATTTAGTAGAAATTTCCTAAATTTGCTAATTCATCTCTGTGTTGTCATCATCATCTAATTCTGGTATTCCAGTTCCTTTATTGTTCTCTTCATTTTCCTTTGTGTCTTCTTCACTCTGACCTCCACTTCTATGAATCCCATCGCCACCTGTAGTTTTCCCACTTAGAGTCAAATATTGGTTAATGGTGTTGTCCAACCCTCTTCTTTTGCATCTTTTCTTCCAGATTTCCATTGCTTTTTGATAAGGAAAAGTATTGACATCATACCTAGATGTGTAGACCCTCAAGCATGTTTCCAAATTCTTGTCTAGTTTGTTTCTTAACTTTGCTTTTAGGAAGCCCAAAGCACTGAAAATTCTCTCATCCTCCACTGAACCCAATATCATGGTTTGGCATAGATTAGCAAGCTTGAAGAACTCTAAAATTTCTTCATGCAACATTGTGTTATGTTTTAGTTCTGTCCAAAGCCTTGTTGTCGATCCCTCTTCATATGGGTTATGGATTAATTGATATTGATGCTTCATAGTCCTTGCAAAAGTGCCTAATTTTTGTCTAAGAAGACCCTCATCTAAAATTCTATTGATAGTCACTCCATTGAATTCTACAGATTTGCAAAATTCCTTTATCAAAGTCAACAACCTATTACGATAATCTTCCTTAGAGTTTAAGTGCCAATATTGAGGAAACACAATTGCCATGGCCTCAAGTAGTTGTTCATATAGGAATCAGGATCTTATTTAAGAGGAAACTTTAAAGGCTATGTCCCTTGCATTAGCTGCTATAGACTTGACGATCTTGGTAAACTCTTCCCTTGTAACTCTTGTAGCTTGCTTCTTTGGGGCACTGTAGTACGTTGGTATCTGAAATCCCCTTACACAAACACATAAATCTCCATTTTCAACGATCTTTAAATAATTATCAAGATTGTCCAAATTTGTTAGTTTCCACCAGTGATTAAATCTTTTATCGGATAAATTTGGGTCATTTCGATAGAGACTATCGAGGGCTTGGCATGACATTTTACGCAAGTAAGCATATTCTGCAATATACATGGCTCTTTGCTGGGATTTTTTCATAATGAACGTCATTTCTTCTAGCATGGGAAGAAGAGATGCTAAAGTCAAAAGTGTCTCTATATTGCTTAACCTCCGAAGCAGGTCGCCACATCTCTAATTTTCTGCATTATCACAATTTTTGTACATAAGTCCAATCAAAGATTGATATTTAGAAAAAACTTGATGCGTTGGTCCATCCAAAGAGATCCATCTAGTATCAACATCTTTAAGAAGCTTGTTTCCATTGGTAATTCCATCAGCAAAGTGCTGAAATTCCCTAAAACATTTGGGACTTCAACAAAAATATGAGTACAACTCTCTTACTAAATCTTCAACCTTATTTACTAATGGAAACTTCTTCACAACTCTAAAAGAAAGATTCATCCTGTGGGCCATACATTGAATGCCAACAACATATGGTGAACAAGAAGCCTGCATCTTTGTGCAAAGACCATTCCTTTGACCTTGCATTACTAAAGCTCCATTCGCCCCAACACAGATCAACTTCTTCACTATTGTCAATTCATCCATAGCTCCATATTCAATTTAATGGCTCTTTACTAATTAAAATAAACTTTTTGATGTCACATTGTCCCTCAATTTTGCAAAAGTTAGTAGATGTGGTTGGCAGACATTATTTAGTATAGTATAAACATGCATGCATACCCACGATGTATTATCTATTACCATAACTTCATTTAAAGACAATGCAATCAAGGTTGACTCTTTTATTTTTCTATGTACATCCTCTATTTCAACCTGGGCAATACAACTTGCCCATTCCCATCCACTGTTTATTGACCAATGAGTGACAGGATAGTTAGGAACTTTCAGAAAGTGTAACAAACCACTCACTTTTGGATAGTCTGTCATTGGAAACCCTCTGCTCAAAATATGGAAAACATTACTTAATTGAACAAATTTTTCATGTTCTTCTACTTCACTTGCTTTTGCAAAAATAGCATTAATAGAACCTTGAACTTCACAAGGCTTCATCTTAAATTTTTGAAACAAATAATATTCCTCAGCATTCCTTTTATGTTGACATTGCTCCTTTGTTTTATATCTTACCATTTTTATTTTGTTTCCATCTACAGTTGAGGTTTTGTAAACCTTACCAACATGTTTCTCTATGGTGTCTAGTTTAAGCTGCAACCACTTTTCCTTTTTACACTTCCAACTACAAATCGTACATTTGCATTCTACCGGTAGGTCACCTACAATTGGATTGTCCACAGGTTCAATGAATGGATACTTTGTCACCCAATCAAATTTAAATCTCCTGGACATCTCCCATTGACAATCAATTTTTTCTTTTGATTTTCCTCTCCCTTTAGTGTTACTGTTAATTGAACCATCATCATCACCGAAGTTGATCGATTCATCCTGGTACTAGTTATTTACTTGAAATTCATCTTCAAGGTCATCTTCATCAGAGATATCAGGTTCCACAACTTCATCACCAGATTTATTAGGTTCCCCAATTTTTTGAATAGACTCATGTGTAGGTTGAGAACGTTGAAGTTGCACAGGTTCCTCTGATGATGTACCTTCCTCACTTTGACCAACATCATTGTGTCTGCCCCCGCCAAAGTATGAAGATATATTTCTGCATTTCGTTGGCCTCTCTTGGACATATCCAACTTCAATAGTCATCTTCTTGTTTAACTTTGACTGTGACATCTCCAACAAATTAAGGCTACAATAAAATTTTACTTGAATAAGATACTACGGACTCATAGTCATTTCGATTTGCTACTGATCGCAATTGTGAGCTCAGAAATAGAATCAACTAAATTTGTGTACTACTAAATCTCTTGAAACTATCCTTATATACAAAATCCCATTTCAAATTTTGGCGAAGGGTTCGACAATTGCATATGATAACAATGAATATTTGGTGAACCCCGCGTAATTTCAAGTAATTGACTAGGCGAATAGGGTGGGAATTTGGGACACAATTATGTATGATGCATGGTGAATTGGGTCCTAGTGCAAATAAAATTTTCACTTGGGACAATGGATCTTTGGAGAATGGTGATCCTTGATAAATACACCCTTCCTTAATCCATGGTGAATAAGAGTAAAATATACAATAGAAAAATGGGTGAAGAACCTGACTACCATAGTGAAATTACGTAAAAATAGTGGCGAACAATCCAACCACTAAACGTGTCTTTTATAAAATTTGGGCAAACTAGTCAACTAGTATACTGAGCTTTTTTCGCCAATTTCTATATGCCAAATAGGACATAGTCTCCAATTGGCAGATAATTGCCACTAAAAAAATCCCTTCTTGGCACCCATATATTCCATGATTAATGAAATATTCTTGAACTTTATAGCCAAGGGACATGGAAAAAAGGGACAACGTAGAGCTCCCAAGAAATATGAAGGGAACAAAAAACACCTACATGAACCTGAGGAACCTAAGAATATTGTATCAAATATATAAATTGAGGTCATATTTGATATGGATACCTTGGCCTATACCCTTAAGAGAATGAATATTAAACAAGGAAAAGAAAAAGTAGACCCTTCCCAAGCTCAAGAATCTACAATAAGGACCAAAACATCTCCAAACATATATTTTCCTTTGGATGTGGGCATTATGCCCCACCCCTGACTAAGGAAGTCATAGTATATTACAAGTGAGTGCACTCAAAGGAAATCATAAAGGAGGAACCTTTGAGAAGCAATAACACATTGAATAATAGAAAAATATTATCAATGGAGAAACTATATAATTATGTGAATACGATGGACAAGTAGTAGCTAAATAACATTATGCATATGTGTGTAGAAGAAATATGAATTTGCTCTCTCTCTCTCTCTCTCTCTCTCTCTCTCTCTCTCTCTCTCTCTCTCTCTCTCTATTTGTATTTATGTATGTGTGTATGTATGTATGTATGTATGTATGTATGAATGTATGATATGTGTTATTAAGAAATGAAATGAGTCAAAGCTATCAAGTTTCCACAATCCATCTAAATTTGTTAGATAATTTTTGGATTTGATTATGTAAGTTTTTTTATCATCAATGTTTTGGATCACACTACATGATCCATCACCAGGATGCAAGAGAGAAATTTTTTCTCCTGCTTTCTCTCTTGCATCCTGATGATGGATCATGTAGTGTGATCTGAATGTTGATGATAAAAAAATTACATAATCAAATCCAAACTATCTAAAAAATTCAATGAGTTCTAAGTGGACCATTCATTCTTGTGAGAGATAGGTTCTTGTGAAAACTCATGAAACATGGGTCAATGAGTTTGGCTTGAAAACTACATAGTTGAATCCTAATAGAAAAATAATAATTTGACTATTTGTGAAAATATCTCCTACTTATCGATTAATGAGCTAAAGGGGATCTATAATGAGTGGTTCATAAGGTACAACAGTCGGTGAAAGTTTTTAAAATGGGGTAGAAATCTAAGTGGGCTTAACTTTGGAGGAAACTCTATGGTTAAGTGTGCTAGAGTTGTATTATTATTGGGATGGGTGACCTCCCAAGAAGGCCCAATGATTCACCTCTGTGAGAATCACCTAGATGCAATGAGTGCTAAGTGGACCATTCATTCTCCTAAGAGATATAATCTTATGAGCTGGTACTCATGAAACATGGGTCAATGATTTTGACTCAAAAAATATACAGTTGAATCTTGATAGCAATATCATAATTTAATTAGCTATGAAAAATATCTCTTACTTATCAAATGGATTGTTGTTAACCAATGAATTATTATTAGCATGTTGATTGAAACCACGTCATTTACCTTGCAATTTATTGAAACAAATCTCTCTAGAAAACATAATTGGTATGAGATTAACCATAAAAGGACTAAAATACCTCCTTGCCATTTTAAATAGAAAAATCTAAGTATTTGCATAATGAAGACAACTAGAAAGGGAGTGAGTACCGTCCTAGATGAGATCTTACATGCTAGTAGGAATGTAACTCCACCGACAATGTTGCAAGAGGAACTTCAGGATGAAATCAATTCTCTTTGAGACAAAATAACCTCACAAGAGCACAAGATAGAGTAATTTTCAAAGAAAAAAGAATGGGGAACAGATTATGGATGAAAAATAATCAAATTTTTATCATGAGAATATTTTTTACAACCCATCACCCAAAAAATGAAATGAGTATGAGAGGAAGGATCACTTAATTCAAGAATTAAATAATATGCACACATCAAAATATGATGGGATAGGTGGAGGAGATGTCATAGAGGCCTAGTTGGTTGGTATGAATAAGTATTTTAGGCTGATTGATAAAGATAGAAACACTAAGGCTCGACTAGAAATATATTGGCTGGAAGGAGAAGCTTACCTATAGTGGGATCATCAGTTTTCCATAAAAGGATATGATCTAAGAGATTTAACATGAGATAAATTTGAGAGGCAATTTCACAAGGAATACCTATCCACTCATCATCATGATCACAAAATGACTAAATTTTTCTCATTACATCAGAGAACCACTATGATGAGAAAATACAAACATAAATTTATGATATTATTGTGACATGTGAACTACCTAAAGGATGAGGAAGATATTGCAAATTATTTCATTTTTGGCTTCAAACAAGAATTTTATGTATGCTACTATGGTTGCTTGACCTATGAATTTGAGCTAATAAGTAGAGGTAGCTACTATTACCAAAGAAAAATGATAGAGTGAGAAATAAAGGAAATAAAATTTATTCACATTCTCTCACACTAATAAGAAAATATATAAGAAAGGCCTAGAAGTAGAAAAGTCCCATAAAATTCAAAGGAGCCAAGGAGAACAACAAAGTTTGAGGATAACATCCACCAAGAGTGGAGAGGAAATATGGTCAAAGCCTTCAAATCCTATGGACCCCACAAAATCTAACAGCGCAAATACATTTGGGCAAATTTCCAACGGCTATGGTATTTCTTTTGCTCCGTCGGATTTTACAAAGGGAAAATTGATTTTTTTTAAAACATTGCCTATGTTTGTCAGAATGCCAATGAAAAATGAGGACGTCGGAATTCTATCTCATATGGACATTACTTATTAAAAAAAGGCAATGTTTTCTCATTTTCCCATGAGCCCTTGTAAGATCGAGATTGAGCCCTTTGTGGAAACCTTATTCAATAAATGTTTATGTAAGTCTTCACCTCGTGGGATTTTGGGCAAGTTAGGGAAGCAGACCAAAAATTATTGTCTGTGTGGATTATTTGGCTGCCCAATGCTATAAAATTGACATTGACAAATTTTATGGTTTGTCATTAACTTTTCCTTCCAAGTTTTTATTCATGAATGAGATTCTATAGCATATATGGCACAATTTTAGATTGATAAGTTTAGGGCTTCATATTTTGGCCAAGAAATAGAAAGTTTCATCTCCAAAGGATTTGTGTATATGCATTTACAATCTAAGGTATGGGGTATGGATATCATGTTTTGACATTTTATCTAGTACTATAAAAAGATAAAGATATTTTCAAATCCAAACTAGTGTAGGAAAATAATCTGAGAGGTTTGGTGGTGATAAATCTTTTTTTAAAGATGTCACTTGATTCATGTTGAGGTTGAACACTCCTTCACATTTATTGTAATGTATAATTTTTTTCATTTATGGATTTCCCATTAGGAGTGATTGATATACCCGGATCTATTGAAATCTCAATTTGGATTTAATTATTTTGGACTAATGATCATTCACAAAACTGTTGCAAAAGCTAATATGAATTAAAATGCCCTCAAAATATAATTATGACTAAGAGAGATTTGTTATTTAGTATGGATATGAAGCCCTAAAGAATAGATATATATGTTTCATGTTATCTCTATTTGTGCATTAAGTGTTGTCATTAGTATAAAATAAGATTAGTCGGTAATATATGTTGATCAGTCAGTAAAAGATAAAATAAGAAGCTATACAAGCTAGTTGATTGAACTATCAAAGCACTCATATCGAGCAATCACAAGGTAGAACTGAAAGCTAAATTTATACAGTTCTAACCAAGTATGTTTACCGAGCATCAGAGTATACTGAGTACCGAGTCAATGAACACCGAGCATTCTACACACTGAGCATCAAGATATTCAATGAACTGAGAATGCAATGTTTACCGAGTTGTTCAGGAAACAACATAGTAATTAGTAATGACACATTTATCTATGAAAATGGTTTACACAGATCTATAAACATTTTACCAAGATCGAGGCTTGTTTTATTATGGATGTAATCATTAAATGTTGTGATGATTCTTATGTAATAGTTAGATCTAGGTTATTTTTGTACACCTTGGATCTTAGGTTTTCTAAGATGTTGTAAACCTAATTAGGTCAAATCAATTTGCTTTATAATTATAATTGATGTCATTTTGACATAAGAAAGTAAGGAGGAGTAGTTGCTTACAGGACTTCAGTATTCAGACAAAGGTTTACATGACAAAGCAATTATCAGAGTTAGTATTCAGTTTATTCAAAAACACACAAGGCTATCGAGAAGAACAAGGGAAAATATAGCACACATCAAGGTGAAATTGAATTGGTATTTCATTGATCTGATTTAGACAAGTCATAGTTGTCAATTGCAGATATTTTGTGTTATCTTCTAACCATTATAGCAGGATTGAAAATCTCTTAATAGAGTAGACTTAATAGTCTATTGTAAATCTCTTAACTGAGTGCACACTTATTTGGTGTTGCTAAAATAATTTCACAAGGTAGATCTAATTGATCTTAAGTTACTCCTAACATGGTAAGATCACCAAAAGTGATCACACTTGTAGCATTAACCGACATACTTTATTTACTGCAGTAGTGAAGAATTTGTGGGTGTCATCCCCCCCACATTTTTTACCTTCTAACAAGGTTTTCTACGTAACCAAAATACTTGTGTCATGTGTGAGATTTCATGAATGATTTATTGTTTATTTTTCATACACTTTACATTTACAAGTTATTTGAATGTATGTTGCAAACAATGGAATCAGTTGGTTAGATAGACACTAGTATTGCAGATTGTTGATTCAATTAAAAAAATTGAGGGTACTAATTCACCCCTCCCCTCTTAGTACTTTATCTTTCCTATCCCAACAATTGGTATCAGAGCTAGATCTCTTAATTGGAAGTTTAATCACTAAAGAGGAAAGATCTCAAGATGGAAAGATAAAATTTGGACAAGACTATTGAGAATCAAAATATTCAGATGCAAATCTTCATTGACAAATACAAGCAAGAAAAATATGAATTGAAGAAGTTACTGGTTCAAAGAAAATATATGGCTATTCGACAATGTGAGATTGATTATCATGAAGAAGACATTGATGACCCATTTGAGAATCTGGATCTAGTTCAGGCAGTATTTCTGACATATCTGAAGGAGAAATTTTTGATTTATCTTAGAAAAATCTTCATTCTGACTGAACAAGTTAAAGCCCTACAGATCGGTCAAGAAGCAAAAATGGTAAGAATGATTGATGTGATGAATAATGCTAGACAAGTTGAACAAGAGAGAAATTTGGGTGTTGAAGATAGAAAACAAATGATTGAGAAACTACAAGAAAAGGAATCTGAGATACTGAGACTTACCGATAATCACTTTGAGATATCTAATCAGATGGTTGTTGTAAGTCAGGAAATAAACCGAGTGAATAGTGATCTGACAAGGAACTTGAAGACATTGGTGAACTCAGAGAAGAAAATGAAAGACTAAAAAATGAAGTGAAGATGCAACATCAACATAATGAAATGATGAAGAAAACTTAAGATAGTTCCAAGAAAATTGATGAATTTATGATCAGTCAAAGAGGACTTGGAAGTACTACTGGATTAGGCTATATCGAGAAAGAAGAATCATCTAATCAAGTTGAACATGTGAACACATACAAGAGTCAAAGACCTAAGAAACTATCATGCTATCATTGTGGTAAACCAGGCCACACATCAAATGTTTGTAGGAGTAAAGAAAAAGGTAATCCTAAGACCACTCCTAAGTTTAATGGTCATTGTTATAGTTGTGTGTGTGAAAATTGTACTTGATCTATAGACACAACACTTCAGTAAAACATTAGAGGTTAGCTATAATCGAAATCATGCAAAATTGAAAACTATCTAACCAAGCGATTTACTGCCTTCTAGTAGGTGAGAGATTAATGTTCTCAGATTGTTATCAAGATCAGTGACCTAGACGACACCTAAATGAAGGATTTGAATTCAATTGATCTAGATATGAAATATGAATGCAATTAATCTATATTTTTTATATTTTCTATGCAATGATATGAAAACTTGATATGGAATCTGTGCTAATATGGAAATTGATATGCAATGCTAATCTAGAAATGATATGATATGAGAATGAAGATTCTAACAATAATATGAAAGCTATGAATTTGAAATTGATCTCACAACAATGTTGATTCACAATAAGCTTTGAGCCTTCCAATCGCAATTCTCCAGTGTGATTGTGCAAAATATGAGATGTTTGGATGCAAATTTGAGAGATGATTGAGAGATGAGTTATGAAGAGATGAGCCTTGTTTTTATAGAAATCCAAGGCTTTGGAGGTGCATGAGAAAAAGCCATAAATCACTCAAATAACTCAGGTTGATTTTTGAGTTATTTTTAAATAAAGATAATTAAGTCACAAAAATCATGCAAAAGCACAGTTCAACTTGAATTAGAAGTTTAGATCAACTTTAAAACTCAAAAAGATGTTGAGTTTCAAAAAGCTAACAACTTGCATTGATTTTCCAATTTGTGTTTAACTGGTCCTTGAATGTGCACATGGATAATTATGATTTAATAAATAAATAAAATGATTTATGCTCAACTTAACTGATTTTTGAAAATAAATAATTGATTTATGGGTTAATCAATTATTTTATCAAAATTTTATTAAAAACTATATTATTAAATAATGACAACTTGCTTTAATTAATTAAATAAGAATTTAATCAATTATTCATAGGATATTGGATTTATTGTCAAAATTAAATAATACAATTAATAATAGATAGAATTAAATTTAATTACACAATTAAGTGGCAAGATATTAAATCTAATTAATTAAATATGAAAATATTCAATTAATCAAACTTAGGATAAATGTGATTTATCGCCAAATAATCATTAAATTAAAGATAATTAAGATAATTAGGAATATTGCTAGGAATATTCCCCGATGCAGAATTTAAGATAATCAATTAGGATTCGATGATGTTTAGATGTGCCTTAGGTTAGGACTTTGATGTCGATTTCGTTTGAATTGTTGATATAGAAGATTAATGAACTTATAGCCCATTTTTGGGGTATTACATTTTGCCCCTCTTTGAATTACTGTGCGAAGCACAGTGGTTCAAAGAAAGTCTGCGTTTGATAGAGATATGAAACTGATGTTTGAAATTGAGACAGAAGCTGATTGATATTGATTTGATATGGAGATAACAGGTCTTGAATGACCAAAGATAATGTTTACTATAACAGCAAATGAACCTATGATTGCGAAAAAGTGTCAAAATGCCTGATTCCAAACCTTAGGATTGCAAAGAAGTGAGTGACCCGTTCTAGACTCGATTGTCTTAGCAGAACTAGCAGGTATCACATGCAAACCCTTCAGTTGTCGAAGAACCAAGGAAAGAACACTATGATATGATGGTTGCAAAAACTGATACAGTTTACAAGATTAGGAGAATACCAGATTGATATGGATCTTGATGAATCTGATATGCCCCAAGTGATGATAGATTTGCCCCGAGCGATGAGGTCTTTTTTGATGAATCAGTAACTAGACGTGATTGTTTGTCTTGATCACTGATGAAAGATTGATAAAATTTGATTTACAGACTTTGAATGATGTGCAATACCATGCCCCCTTCGGGATTAAAATTGAAATCTGACAAGAAAATTCAGTGTTGATAGTTTAGAAGCATGTTAATTGATTTGAGAAGTGGTTAAACACGTCCGGGAATGCATTCTGCATCGTTTGGAGGTCCTAGAGACCAAGTTTGACTAGGTTAAACCATGAGTTGACCATAGTTGACCAAGTTGAAATTTTGATAGTTTGATGTAAGATAATCAGTTAAGTTGAATATTGGATTTCTGTGATGATTGAAGGTCGAATATGAAAGTAGTTAATAATATGAATGATCTTAGATTTTGATTTTGATCCTGAAAAAGGATTCTACTTGCTATTTCATTGGAGGAACCTTCATGTGAGATTCAACTCTTGTTATATTTGAAGATGCGAGTGGAGAATTGTTTAAGCATTGAAGTTCGTTTAGCCATTGTGAGATCATGCAACATGCAAAATGAAATGAGACATGCAAAATGAAATGCAACCTAAGACCTAGGACCTAGTCACTAATCATGTGTCGATTTGTTATCATCATTGAACTTTTAGGTAACTGGATAAATCAATACAATGCCCACTAGCTATGAAACCATAGACATATGAATATCGATTTGTAATGCTCAAGAACCAATACAACACCCACTGGCCAACAACCATGGATATATGAATATTGATTTTATTTTTGGAATGTCAGATTAGATATAAGCACCAAGGCACAAACACCAAGATGACCTGAATATCATGTCCATTTTGATATAGAAATTTGTATAAGCATCAAAACATAAACTTCATGATGACCAAAATACTCCTTGCATTGCAAACACATCAAACAACCAAGAGATCATTCTAAATCCAATGTGAATTACTCGTAGTGACCCTTTATCGTTCACATCCTTAGGTAAGATCGTGTTTCACAGTAGGAGAAAGAACTCACTCAAAAAGACAATAGTTAGATCAAACTTCCTTGAATTTTCCAGGTATCAATGGTCGAGGTATGCATGGCCATCCAATTCGAGATAGAGGCTCTTACAGTCGGACACCATTTCAATCCAGAATTTCCAAAGACGTTAGATTTTCACATACAAGCAGAAGACAAAGAAAAGATTATGCCCCTAGTCATCACTCTCTAAATCCTATAAAGGACATCATCGAAGAGCTCGAAGGGACACAATATGCAAAAATCTCAATGCGAATCAGTAAGCATACAAGGAGATAAAAGCATGTAAAAAGCATAGATTGTTTTCAGTTTGTGTTTGATTGCGTTGTTGTAGATGCAAAATCCTTTCTAGAGACAAGACAGACTTGACTGACTCAACATGAAGCTTCAAAGGACTCTGAGTAGATATGATCCATCTAAGATACATGGGAGACCATAGGATATGACATTGATTGCCCCCAAGTGTTAAACATTGATAGGATACAGACGCTTGAGCCGATTGGTGTACAAACTGACTTATTGAAAATTGGAAATGCAGAAACAAACCGGGAGATATGTACAAACTAAAGCAAGATTGAAAGCTAGGAAAGACTAAGATTGCACTGATAGATGGAGCATTTGGAACAAGTGGCACCCGTTTGCTAGGTTTTCACCATCTTGGCAGAGATTCTATTTTTGCTACCAAGGCGCCTGTTTCCAGGTTTTCACCAAGGCACTTTTTCTTTTCTCTTCCTTTTTTTTTTTTGAATTTTTTATATTTTTTTGAATTTTTTGAATTTTTGATATTTTCTGATTTTTTTGTGAATCATCAAGGTGCCTATTGCTAGGTTTTCACCAAGATGTTCATTTTTTCAAGACTTTTTCCAATTTTAAAGATTTTTTCAGGACATTTTACCATAGACTGAATGCCTTAGGCTTAGAATTTCTTCAGATGGAGAATGTTGATTGGTTCTTAGAGCTATTCTCCTTCAGTCATTGAGAGTTGATAGGCACCAGAGCCAAAAGTAGCAGTGATTACAAAGGGACCCAGCCAATTGGGTTTGAACTTCCCCTTGCGTTCTCAATGGGATTGATTTTTAGGATTTTCTCTCAAGACTAGATCACCAACCTAAAATTCTCTGTGTCTGACTTTCTTGTTGTAGCCTCTAGACATTCTCTTCTGATATACTCTGAGATGATCATACGCTGCTTGTCTACGCGCATCTAGTAGTTCCAGTTCTTGTAACCTAGACACTCTGTAGTCAATCATCAGTTACTATACCATGCATTTTGATTCTTAGTGATGGGATTTCAACCTCAATAGGTAGTACCTCTTTAGACCCATAAACTAAAGTGAAAGGTGTAGCCCCAGTAGGTGTTCTGATACTTGTTCTGATCTAGTCATTGGGAAGGCAACCAAGAAATCTAGAAAAATGATAAATAAATTGAAGTAAAAGTTTGGAGATGATGATGCAAAAGCATCCAAGGACATTCTGGTTGAATTAGTAGCCAAAGTTTAGTTACTTCTTACTAAAAAATTACATGATGATGAGGCAACTGAGTCTGACAATGATGTAGAACCTATACCGGTTAAGCCCACTCCAAAGAAGAAGCATCCAGAAGTGCAAACTAGGGCACAAACAAGGTCAACAACTATAGCTTCACCACCACTGAAGAAAGGAGTTTTCAAAATATCAAGGCCTACACCAACCAAGACTTATCAGAAGAAGAGAGGTACTAAAGCTACCTTCGAGGCACCAAAGAAAAGAAGAAAGCTAATAAGAGGAAGAGATGATATTGATGATGATGAAGATTACATAGATCAATTTAAGGTTGTTGTGAATAAGGATCATTCTATTAATGAGGTTGCAAAGAATATAATAGAATATAGAGGTCTAAGTGACCCAAAAATAAATTGGTTTGAACACTTATCAATCGAGGATCAAAATAAAATAGAAGCAGTAATATAGATGATGATCAAGTTCAAGAAGGTACCCATAGAATTTTCCAAGTATGTACAAAAAGTCTATATGATAGAACATCAGTTGGATGGGCTTATGCATTAAACATCAAGAAAATAATGAGGGAATAGTCCCTAGTAATGGCAATGCCAACACTGACACTCCCTGAGATTGAGGAATTGATGAAGACATATTCCAAGAGATTTCTAGTGAAAAGCTGAGCACTAAAGATACTTGATGAAAATATGGCAGATATTGATGAAAATAGTCAATTTCTATGGTCTTCTATTTTACAAGCCTGAGATGAGGTAGATAAGATGGCTTTGGCCATAATCCCCAAGAGGAAGACTAAGAGAAAAGGCATCCATGAAGATCTAGCAATTAAGGACCCTATTGAGCTATTGGACACTGAGGTTCCTGATACTACTCATGCCATCGAGTACCTAGATGTGCATGAGAATGCACCTGAGCAGGTGATTATACAAGGAATTGATGATGGTTCAAATGATGTACTCATAGAGGACATTACTAATGGAGACCCTGATGACATCAAGGATGATGAGGATGTCCCAATTGCTGGAGCTCAACAACATGAACAATCCCCTATTGAGCCAATAGGAAGTACAATACCAGGTGACCTTCCTATACTGGTTCAAGCAGTTGAAATAATAACACAAAAGGAACCCGAAGGCTCGATCCCTGAGAAACCAAAGGATACAACAGGGGAACAAGAAACAAACACTCAAGGCACGATAGAGTCAAATGAGCCTAAGGAAAAAGAGGTTGACACTCAAACATAGAAAGATCCTAATCTATAGAAACTAACACCACTGACACTACATTAGAGACTCCAACTCAATCGACCGATACTTCGGTCACTAAGGAGCAGAAGAAGGAAGAAACAATTGTTAAAAAGTAAAGTCCACCAAGATAACTAAGAGGGGGGGGGGGGGGTGAATCAGTTATCAGATAAATACAAATTTTATCAACCTCAATATATTTTAACCATGTAAGCAATGTAATCAACAACCATAGAAAGATATACATGCACAATAACACAATGACACAAGATATGTTGACTAGGGAATCTCTTGATCAAAGAGTAAACCCCAGTGGGAATGATGCCCACAAAAGATGCACTAATATGAAAGTTCCTTGTGAGAGGATGGAATCTATTAGGAGTCTTATGAAATACATTCAATACATATGAGTCCATGTTAGAAGACTTTGAATCCCTGCTAAAAGATTCTAACTCTATTAGGAGTTATGGAAGACAAAAGGACCCACTGCCCAAACAGCTTCAGGGTAAGATCACTAAACACACTGGACAACTAATATTTGTATTAATCAATAGAATAATACCAAAAGATTACTAATCTCAAAAATTCAATACTCCTTCTCTGACTGTGCCAAACCACACCAACTACTTCTTCAGATCTCAATACCAGATCTCTTTACTTCGCATATCCTCTTCCAACAAGTATTGCACACTTCCTCAATTCACTTTCAAATACAATTCACAATTATTGCTTCATACTCATATTACAACAAGGAAAACATTCCTTCCTTTATACCACACTCAAGTAATTAATTACAAATGAGTCAGCATACAAATTACAAAATAAAAGTTTCCACACGTTACATAAAAATTACACAAAATAGTCGGCTTCCAATTAAGATAATTCTTCACTTGTGTGACCTTGGATCTTGTGCTCATGTCCACATCACCAAAATAATGTCTTCAACTACCTCATAACTATGCATGCTCAGATTCAATCCCAATTAGGAGATTTCATCTGATTTCCACAAACCGCTACTCAGGAACACTGCTTGAATACTGCTTCCATTGATTTCCTCATAACTGTCATGAATAAATGAATTTTTGTCTATGATCTTAACCATGATCTTATAGAATGTCATAGAGTAAGTCCTAAACTTTTCATAGCTTCACCTTCAATATCTCAAGTGTGCTAACTCAAACACGGTCTACTTCTCTGCTAATCTTCAGTAGATCACTGTGTTGACATCAATGACAATCACAGTCATGAATGAAACAAAAAATGCTACAGAATGGTTGTGAATACTACCCCATAGGATATATTCAGTATTCATTCCTAACAATCTTCCCCATTGGCATTGATGGCAACATAGATGAAAAAACATCCAAGTTCCATGAATACCAACACTACAACACTGTTGCTCTGAAAATGCTTTCAAATCTTCTTCATCAATCAAATCTTGCTTCGTTTTCCTATTCAATTCTCTCCAATAGATGATTTTTCATGAATACTTCTCCCTCATTGACATTAATGGCATATATTTCATCATTATGTCAACAACAACTTCAATGTCAAAAGACACTGTTCTGAAAATACATTCACTAGAGTCCTCATGACTCAGCTCAAATACACATACTCCCCCATAGAGGAAGTACCACCATCCAGTCCAAAAGAAAGATAGGGCTCATATACCACTAGACGCATGCAACAATCTGCATCACTTCTCAAAATTAGGCTAGGGCATAACCCCAAGCATACCTCTCAGATACTCAAATGTATCCTTAGGAAAAGGCTTTGTAAATATATTTGCAATCTACTCCTCTGTGCTTATATACTCAAGTCTGACTTCTTTCTTTGTCACTTTCTCTCTCACTACATGATACTTTATCTCTATATGCTTTGTCTTAGAATGTAGCACTGGGTTCTTAGACATACTAACTGTGTTGGTGTTATCACAATGTATAACAATAGGCTCAAGAAATTTTATTCCAATATCCTTCAGCATTTGCTTCATCCAAATTATTTGATTACAATTGTTTTCTGCTGCCACATATTCTGTTTATGTTGTGCTCTGTGAAATACAATTTTGCTTCTTGCTTATCCAAGAAACTAATCTTCCTCCAAGGAAAAATGCTCCACCACTGATGCTCTTTTTTTCATCAACATTGCCTCCCCAATCAACATCTATATATACACATAGGGTAAAATCATCATATTTTTCATACCACAATCCATATTCAATTGTGCCTCTTAAGTATCTCAGTATCCTCTTTACTACTACATAATGTGATTCTCTAGGTTCAGCTTGAAATCTTGCTACAATTCCAACTGCATGTGATATATCAGGTCTTGTATGAGTCAAATATTGCAATCCTCCAATTATAGATCTATACTTTTTCTGTTCCACTGTAGGAGTCTCATATGTGCTAGATAACTTGTGTCATGTTACCATAGGTGTTCCAACTGGTTTACAGTTCTCCATTCCAAATATCTTCAATAAATTATTCAAGTACTTTTTCTGACTTACAAAGATACCATCATTGATCTGTGTTATCTGCAATCCTAAAAATTATTTCATTTCACCAATCATACTCATTTCAAATTTAGTCTTCATTTCATCTACAAATTTATCACTAGCTTCATCTTCTCCTCCAAAGATAATATCATCAACAAAAATAACAACAACCAACAAACCATTTTCAATTTCCTTTGTGTATAGGTTGTTATTAGCTATTCCTTTTGTAAATCCTAACTTTATTAAATACTTATCCAATCTTGCATACCAAGTTCTAGGTGCTTGCTTTAGTCCATATAAAGATTTCTTTAGTTTACATACCATATCTCCTTCTTGAGTTAAAGGAAAATCTTCAGGCTGCTTAATGTAGACTTCTTCTTCCAATTCTCCATTCAGAAATATTGACTTCACATCCATCTGATACACTTTGAATTTCTTGTAAGCTGCATAAGCCAAAAACATTCTTACTGCTTCAATTCTTGCTACTAGTGCAAAAGTTTCTTCATAGTCAATTCTTTCTTGCTATGAGTATCCTTTACATACCAATCTTGCTTTGTTCCTTACTACTTCTCCTTGTTCATTCATCTTGTTTTTGAATATCCATTTTGTTCCTATAACATTCTTATCTTTAGGTCTAGGGACCAATTCCCATGTCTTGTTCTTTTCAATCTAATCTAATTCTTCTTTCATTGCTTTGATCCAATGTTCATCTTCATAGGCTTCACTAGTAGATTTAGGGTCAATTTGAGAAATCAAACACAACTGTTCTTGTACCTTATTTCGTGTTAGAACTCCTTTGTATGTGCTTCCAATAATCTGCTCAACAAGATGATCTCTTGATAGAGTCCTATTAGATGTCACTGTCTCACTTCTTGTTTCTGTTGTAGGTTCTTCAATGATTTACTCACTGTAGCTTTCATTCAAAAAATCACTGTCAGTTTCATAGAATAATTCAGTAGTCTTTGGATTAGTTCTAGGATGAGTTCCTTTATCTAATTCATAATCAAGCATTCTTTCCTGAATTTTGAACTTTTCATCAACTTTAACATTTGCGCTCTCAACAATAGTCTTAGTTCATTTATTGTAACATCTATAATATTTTCTCTTCAATGAATATCCAAGAAATATAGCGTCATCACTTCTAGGATCAAACTTTCTAATGTCATCATCTCTCTTATAACATTTGCTTCCAAAAATTCTAAAATACTTAACTGATGGTGCATGTCCAAACCATAGTTCATAGGGCGTCTTGTTTGTGTCTACTCTGATTTGTACTATGTTCATTGTATACACTGATGTGTTCATTGCTTCTCTCTAGAATATCTTCAATAATTCATTCTCAAATAACATAGCTCTTGCTACTTCAGTCACTGACCTGTTTCTTCTTTCTACAATACCATTTTGTTGAGGTGTACTAGGGGCTGAACTATCTCTTAATACCACTCACTTCACAAAAAATGTTAAATTCTTTTGAAGTAAATTCTCCACCTCTATTTGATCTCAAACATTTAATCTTCATTCCAGATTCATTCTCAACTTTATTCTTAATGATCTTAAACTTATCAAATGCTTCATATTTTTCTTTAAGAAATGTAATCCACATCATTCTTGTAAAATCATCGACAAGAATCATAAAATACCTTTCTCCATAGAATCCTCTAGTCCTTGTGGGACCGATCAAATCTATATGAGCAATTTCCAACTTCTCTGTTGTTGTAAACTTCTTGCTAGGAAATGAGCTTCTCTTCTATTTAGCCATCACACATTCCTTGCAAATCATGTTAGTAGGCTTCATAATTTTAGGCAAATCTCTTACTACAAGTGTAATACTCACTTTCACAATGTTATCAAAGTTTATATGACAAAACCTTCTATTCCATAACCAACTATCATCAATCTTAGTAATAAAGCATGTCATCTCAGTAGGATTCAACTAAAATACATTACCTCTGGGTCTAGATCCAGTACCAATCAAATGTCCATCCTTGTCTTTGATTACACAAGTTTTCTCAGTAAACCAAACCTGATATCCCTTATCAACTAGCTATCCAAAACTCAAAAGATTATGTTTCAAACCATCCACAAAGTAAACATCATCAGTATTAGTCTTTCCATCAAGAGTAATAGATCCTATACCTTTAATCAAACAAGGTGCATTGTTTCCAACTCTAACAACTCCTCCATCATAATTGTTAAACTTTGTGAACTTTTTCATATCTCCAGTCATATGATGTGAACAACCACTATCTATAATCCAATCAACTTTCTTTTCTACTTGATAAACTAAAGCCTTTTCGTTCTTAAATTCTGTTTCAGGATTTTCTTCTTTAATTGCTACAAATCCTATATCATCATTCTCAGTGTTACTTTCACTCAAGGATTTCTCCAAACTAGCTTCAAGTTCTTCATCATTTGCATAGTAACATTATTTAGATCTTCTAGGATTAAATTTCTTTCTATACATCTTAACTCTCTTAGGACATTTAGATTCAAAATGATAATTCTTGACAAGTCCGACATTTAAAAAATTTCTTACCGTTTGGTTCTCTTTTCACAAGGCAATACCTTCTTCAATCTTTCTATCTTCTTCATTTCTAGATTTGTTATTGCTAGCATAATCTTCACTTACACTGATGCTTCTTGACAAAGTAGGGTGAACACTAAGAGCATTGAATGCTATCTCCATTCTAGGTAAATCTCCTGATAGCCTCAGGTTTATCTCTGCTACTTCCAATCTTCCAAGAAGTGTTTCTCTAGTAAAGTTCATAGTGCAAGGTATAACTTTTTCAATCATTTGTGTTGTCTACTTAAATGCAGGAGTCACTGTCCTCATAATTTTCCATATCACTTCATTCTCTGTCTTGGTTCCTCCACAAGATTTTATTCCTACAAAAATCTTTGACATTCTACCAATATAGCTTCTAACATATTCATCTTCCATAATTCGTATATCTTCAAATGCACATATCCAATTATGTAATTTGACTTTCTTTGCATGTTCATCACCTTCAAAAGTAGATTGTAAAGCTAACCAAATTTCATGAGATGTTTTTAGATATTTTACCTTACTGTACTCATTTTCCAGAAGGTCTGAAAAGAGTGCTTCTCTGGCAAGTATGTTACACATGAATAGATCTCTTTCCTCATTAGTACATTCTTCAATCTTATCCTCATCAATGATTGTCTTCTCATTCTTTGTGATTAACCAATAACCTAGTCCTAAACAAAGTAAATGTGTCTTCATCTTTTCTTTCCAGCTGTCAAAATTTACTCCATCAAACTTAGGGCTTTCTTTCCTGAAATGATTCACCATGGATCTCCTAAAGCTGTTAAACTTTGTCTTCAAGGACATGTTGCTCTAATACCAATTGTTAGAAAGTAAAGTTCACCAAGATAACTGAGAGGGGGGGGGAGGTGAATCAGTTATCAGATAAATACAACTTTTATCAACCTCAATAGATTTTAACCATGTAAGCAATGTAATCAACAACCATAGAAAGATATACATGCACAATAACACAACGACACAAGATATGTTGACTAGGGAACCTCTTGATCAAAGAGTAAACCCCAGTGGGAATGATGCCCACAAAAGATGCACTAATATGAAAGTTCCTTGTGAGAGGATGGACTCTGTTAGGATTCTTATGAAATGCATTCAGTACATATGAGTCCCTGTTAGGAGACTTTGAATCCCTGCTAAAAGATTCTAACTCTGTTAGGAGTTATGGAAGACAGAAGGACCCACTGCCCAAACAACTTCAGGGTAAGATCACTAAACACACTGTCCAACTGATCTTTGTATTACTCAATAGATAATACCAAAAGATTACTGATCTCAACAATTCAATACTCCTTCTTTGACCATGCCAAACCGCACCAACTGCTTCTTCAGATCTCAATACCAGATCTCTTTACTTTGCATATCCTCTTCCAAAAAGTATTGCACACTTCCACAATTCACTTTCAAATAGAATTCAAAATTACTACTTCATACTCATATTACAACAAGGAAAACATTCCTTCCTTTATACCACACTCAAGTAATTACAAATGAGTTGACATACAAATTACAAAATAAAAGTTTCCACACGTTACATAAAAATTACACAAAACTATCAGCTTCCAATTAAGATAATTCTTCACTTGTGTAACCTCGGATCTTGCACTCACGTCCACATCACCAAAATAATGTCTTCAACTTCCTCATAACTATGCATGATCAGATTCAATCCCGATTAGGAGATATCATCCGATTTCCACAAACCGCTACTCAGGATCACTGCCTGAATACTGCTTCCACTGATTTCCTCATAACTATCATGAATAAATGAATTTCCATCTGCACTCTTAACCATGATCTTATAGAATATCGTAGAGTAATTCCTCAACTCCGCATAGCTTCATATTCAAAATCCCAAGTGCGCTAACTTAAACACTATTTGCTTCTCTACTAATCTTCAATAGATCATTGTGTTGACATCAATGACAATCACAGTCATGAATGAAATAACAACTGCTATAGAATGGCTGTGAATAATCCCCCATAGGATATATTTAGCATTCATTCCTAACAACAATGCCAACCGAGCTAGACAAGACAAATGTAGAGGTAAAATCTCGCGTTCCATTTGTTAAATTATCTCCACACGAGTCCAAGAAGAAGAAGAAGAAACATAGAAAAGGACCAGTCACCTTAGATGAATTAATTGAGATTCCTGACTATGACCCAAGAAATTTGGACCCTGAGGAATTAAGAAAGTATGGAGAGTTGTGCACGCGGAAGTCAACACAAGAAAAACTGAGGAAGGAAAGTAAAAGTAAGTAGATCTTAGAGGATGTAAGAGACATTCTGCAGTAGGTTATTCCCGATATCCAAATCAATGAAGATACACCTATTTTGGACCAACTTGAAACTCTTGCACAACATATCAATGCCCCAGACATAGATTCTGAGAAAAGGATAAAGGAAAGGGTAGAGGCAGAAATAAAATTCAAATTAGCAAAGAAGATCAGCCAAGAAGTGGCAATTAACAAGGTAAAGCTTTCTGAGGTTATAATCGAGCTTCAATCTATAACTCAAAAAATAATTCAAATATTGTTTAAGTTATGCACTGTGGAAATATTCACTGTCGAGGTTTGTGAGAAGATCAAAAAGCTAGAAGCAGAAATCTTAGCTAGTGCAAACGCTTCTCTAACTGAGCCAGATGCTTTTCACAAGCATATCCTTAAAGTACAAGAATTAAGGCGGTTGAGAGAAGATCTAAGGAAGAAGGAAGATATCATTAGTGACCACATCACCAAGCTGCAAGATGACTTTCTTCCTCACCTCAAGATCATTGAGAGACACATTGTGAAGGCACAAGCCTTGGTAGCTACACCGAAGATATCAATTTTGGAGAACATATTTGATATGCATGCACAAGTCAATCTTGAGCACATTTCTCTCACCAACTTGAAAGAAGAATGGGAAAACCTCTTGGCTTCACTGAAGAAAACCCACCAGCATATTTTTGATAAATTGTAAGTACATTTTGTTTTCGCATTACTTTCAAAAAGGGGGAAATCATGTATATGCCAATGCACTTCACTACATATCGGGAGCATGCACCGAGGGGGAGTTTTTGTAGAAGAGTTAGTATATATGTATTTATGGAGTTAGAATTTTTTTGAGATTTGGTACATATACATTATGGTTTTGATACTAATGCCAAAGGGGGAGATTGTTATCTCTATTTGTGCATTAAGTGTTTTCATTAGTATCAAATAAGATTAGTCGGTAATCTATGTTGATTAGTCGGTAAAAGATGAAATAAGAAGCTATACAAGCTAGTCGGTTGAACTATCAAAGCACTCATACCAAGTAGTCACAAGGAAGAACTGAAAGCTAAATGTATACAAGTCTAACCAAGTATGTTTATCGAGCATTAGAGTATACCGAGTATCGAGTCAGTGAACACTGAGCATTCTACACACCGAGCATCAAGATATTCACCAAACAGAGAATCTAGTGTTTACTGAGTTGTTCAGGAAATTACATAGTAATCAGTAATGGCACACTTATCTATGCAAATGGTTTACATGGATCTATAAAACATTTTACCAAGATCGAGGCTTATTTATTATGGATGTAATCATTAAATGTTGTGATGATTCCTATGTAATAGTTAGATCTAGGTTATTTTTGTACACCTTAGATCTTAGGTTTTCTAAGATGTTGTAAACCTAATTAGGTCAAATAAATTTTCTTTATAATTGTAATTGATATCATTTTGACATAAGGAAGTAAGGAGAAGGAGTAGCCACTTACATGACATCAATATTCAGACAAAGGTTTACATGAAAGAGCAGTTATCAGAGTTAGTATTCTTTTTATTCAGAAACACACAAGGCTACCAAGAAAAACAGAGGGAAATATAGCACACATCAAGGTGAAATTGAATTGGTATTTCATTGATATTATTCAGAAAAGTCATAGTTGTCAATTGCAGATATTTTCTGTTATCTTCTAACCATTAAAGCAGGATTGAAAATCTCTTAACAGAGTAGAATTAACAGTCTATTGCAAATCTCTTAATTGAGTGCACACTTATTTGGTGTTGCTAAAATCCTTTCACAAGGTAGATGTAATCGATCTTAAGTTACTCCTAACAAGGTAAGATCACCAGAAGTGATCACACTTGTAGCCTTAAGCGACATACTTTATTTACTGCAGTAGTGAGGAGTTTGTGGGTGTCATCCCCACCACATTTTTTACCTTCTAAAAAGGGTTTCTGCATAACCAAAATACGTGTGTCATGTGTGATATTTCATAAATGATTTATTATTTGTTTTTCATGCACTTTACATTTACAACTTATTTGAATGTAGGTTGCAAACAATGGAGTTAGTTTGTTAGATAAATACTACTATTGCAGATTGTTGATTCAGTAAAAGTTTTTGAGGGTACTGATTCACCCCTCCCCTCTCAGTACTTTATCTTTCCTATCCCAACAGTCTCATACATAAATTTAAAACCTTGGGTATGTTTTTTTATATACAACTATATACAATTATGTGTTTTAATTTTATGAAGCTTGGTGGAATCTAATGCCTAGTAGGATTTCACAATGGATTGTTTGCAATTCCATGATGAATTTTTAGAATCAAGTTTCCATTATTAGTGATCCATATAATGGATATTAAAATTATGAACTACATTCATATCATCAACAAACACAATTTGGAGATTGCAGGGTTATTTTTTACTGTTTGGGACAAATGTGTGTTCGTAGGGTTTATTTTGTTTACAGATCTGCATATGCTGAAGTGATCCAAGTTAAATCAGAATCCATGTAATTGACCCCTAACTATGGAAAACAAAATATGAAGAAATAGATAACTTTATAGTTTCCAACTTGAATGAGATCCTTTTAGGGTGTAAGAGTGATGCTTCAACACGAAGAACAAGTTTTTGAAAATGGGGGGAAGTTTTAGATATTGGAAGTAGAGTTCCAATAATGTAATTATTCTTAGAAGTATAGGCAAATGAGTTTATTTTGTTTCTAGTGGAGATATGGGTTGATTGCACTCCATAGTTTTAGCATTTTATCGAGTCTCCAAATAGATTGCATGTATATCTCTTGGCATGCTTATTGTGTTTTCCATTTCCTTAATATATTATAGTAAAAGGGTAGTTTCCACTATCGAAGTTTTTTTTCCTCATTAAGTGTTTCTATAAAAACCAAACCAAACTACATTAATAAATTATGAAAATAAAAATTTACTTGTGAGGAAAGAGAATAGAAATGAAACTGAAATAACTAATTTTCATTTTCCTATGATAGGAAAGTAAGTTACAAATAACTATCCAGAAGTAGTTACTAACTGCATTTCACATGAAACTGGATTTAACTAATTCTTTTAATTTTCCAAGGAAATAAAATATTATAAGATATAGAGAATTAAAATAACATAAATAACTGACAAGAAAAGAACATGTACATGTTGTCCCTTTTCAATTGTTCCTTCCTTAGCTTATGTCCATCATGGGAAATATACAATGCCAAAGTCACACTTGACATATACAATATACAAAAATCCCTTTTATGAATCTGAAAAACTCCTACACAACAATATGTGATTCACTGAATTGCATATAATAATATATTTTAAGAAAACTAACAGCCCGATAATATCAACATGCTAACATGGCTCTCATCACATGAGAAAAATAATCTTGCACCTTCATATACATTGCAAATTCTCTAAGGCATAGGTCACCACAAAGAACAAATCCCATGGCTCCATATTTTATGTTCTTGAGGCCTTGTTGGCAGCCTCTTTGTCTTGAGATAAATGATTTTTTTGATCCATGCTCTTCTTATAACTATTTAGGTCTAATGCCTTCTTTTCTTTGGAATTAAAGAGAATGCATTGTAACTTTTAGTGCAGTGTATATGCATCTTCCATGTCTTCCTTGAAGTAACCAACAATTAGATTAGTATCTATAATAGCTAAGGGTGTTCCAGAAGGAGATGCTAAGAAAATAGAAATTAATTGCTTATGTACGAGATAAAAGGTTTGAGGAATCTACTTGTACTATGATATTCTAAATGTAGAATTAATTAGTAAAATTTCTTTATGTTTCATGGCTTGTACTCTGATAATTTTAAATTTGGAATTAACTAGTAAAATGTACTTATGTTTCATGGGACCATTTTGCTGCTAGTGTCTTAGGTCCCTCCATGGGATCATCACCTTAGATACCTAATGGTGACCTCATAGGGGTCTCGAATCCCATGATGGTGATTGCTACTTGCAAATAATCACTCTCAGCTACTCAAGCACAACTAATATCCTTCACGACATGGTCTTTATACACCCAAGAACACCCATTCCACCATCAAATTGATCCTAACCACTCCCTATTGGGTTTTGTGCACTATTTTGTAGTGAATTGTAACCGAGACTATAAGGATTGCTCGGTTAGGGCTTGGTGGTAAAATTATCCATCAAACTCTTCTTGCCTTGTTCTAATGGAATATTAAAGCACCCTTTCCCTAATTTCATTTCACCAAGGGCCATATTAATCCCATGGTGGATTTTCAAGTTAGGGGCACATCTCTGCAAGACCCTAAGGAAAAGAGGATTTCTAGACCAATCCAACAAAAACATCGAATATATATCGTTATATTCCACCAAAAAAATTAAATCCAATTGGATTATAAGAACAAGACCATCTACTTTCCAACTATTAAGAACACAATCATTTCTCAATCACAATTTGATCGTACAGTACAGAAATCAAGGGCAGTTTCCAAAAAAATAGTATTTTTTTGCTTCAACTTGCCACCAAAAATTTCATACATGAACATCTCTTGTCAAATTTGACATTAATGGACATATATTCCTCCAATCCATATTCATAACTACTTTTAAAACCTTTTGGACCATTGGGGAGGGTGTAACCAAATTGCATTTAAAAGTTGCAAAAGTTGCTAAGCAACTTTTGTAACATTTTTTGTGAATTTATTGTTCTTTACTACCTAGGACCTCTTAAGACCTTAAATGAGTGCATTTCCACTCAAGAAAACCTAAGACACCTAAAAAAAAAATCATCATTACTAAACACTTTGACCAAGTTTGACCCCAAGGTTTATAAGAGCACCTTGTGTCAACTGGCCTTACAATTAGGTCTTGTATTACATCCAATGGATCCAAGGATCCTTAAGGAATATAAGGCCTACCAAAACCCTATTTTATTTCATCTTGGGAGGGGTGCTCCTTCACCACTATACTTTTCTTTATGGTGGCCTTCTTAGCCTAGCTCTTATTCATTTGTAATATAGTTTTCAAATGGTGTCCTTAATCTCATTACTCTTATTGATGAGAGGAGTAATGTTGATTTTACTCTGGTGGATTCAACTCTTTCTCAAGTATCAGGCTAATGATGAAGCTAGCCTTAAATATGGTTGGGACCCAACTATTGCAAACTTACTCTAAATAATTTTTACCACTAAGTTATACTTTGAAATTGGCGTTATGTTGATCTCCACAAAACCTCAAAGTACCCATCCCCAGGACATCCCTACATCAGGTAGTTGGATTACCCAAGTACTATGTTAGTATGTTGAATTTTAAATGGTTTTGGTTTGATTTGCAATTTTTCTATGTTTAAGTATTTTAATTTGGTATATTATACTAAAACATCATTTCATAACTAACATTTCAACTTCTATATAACTAGTTCTAAGAAGACTTTTGTACTTGTGATATCATTTTACGTAGTTTATGAAGGTTATAGACCAAAGTTTCCATAGCCTACTTTTTTTGCCTATGAAAGACCATTTTGGATAATATCAGCAAAGAACAAAGTAAGGAGACAATTGTTAGATTGTGGTCTAACTTGAAAAGAAAAGGTGATGGAAAATTTTATTATCCCTGAAAAATTTCTAAGGGCTTAAAGACTAGAAGACTTCTAATCAAAACAACTAAGAAACATTGTAGGGAACATGGTCACATTGAAGGGGGGCGTGATTATCATCCATTGGTAAGTTGTTCATTTTATCATTTTAACAATTTATATACATAAGAAATCACTTGATGATGAGATCATGATCATGGTTTATTTATGTTGATCATTTTTTATAAGTCGAGCACCCCAAGGCACATGGTATGTACCATCACAACCTAGATAATATGATTTTTGAAGTGGAGGAACATGGAGGTTTTAATATCAAAGATGAAGATAATGATCCCATGGAAGATGATGATCATGCACCAAAAAACACAATTGAATATGATGGTACAAATACATTGATCCATGACACATTTAGTATTGGCAGTTGATCATGATGATCAAGATGACCTTGATGTTGTTCATGATTTACCTCTACTTGAGAAGGCATACAAGGCCCTTTATGAAGGCTCCCAAATAACTCTTCTCTCCATTGTAATGTTGTTGGTGAACTTGATGGTTATGAATGGTTTATCCAACATAAAAATCTCATGTATGTTAAGGTATGTCATATATGTCATTATAGGTATGTCTTTGAACTTGTGAACTTTCTTTTTTAATGCTAGTGTTATTGCTCATATATTTATTATTTAGTTGATTCATATGGATCTACTTGGTGCTCTTCATGAAAATTTCCAGCCACTCACTAGGTCTCTTCCCTACCCACTAATCACATCTAAGTCTGATTACAAATTCAACATAAACTAATTCTACTCTATCTCTGATCACATGGAATTGTTGACCGGTTGCATACTTCCACAACATCAGATCATCATACATTACTGATCAAACATCATGAGTGATTGATTCACTCTTCCTCTTAACACTCCATGACAACACACCCTCTTGTAAAATTATCACTTCACCATACTCAGATCTCATCATCTTTTATAGATAAAATCTAAACTTAAAAATTTTCTATCTAACCTTGACACTCACTAACACCTCTACAACCCTAAACCCAAATTGCCCTTTTTCTTGTGATTAGTAACCATCTTTGACCACTTGGACTTCATTTGGACATCCAAGGTCTCTCTCCAAACCTTCATACCTTACACCACTCCTATGTGTATGAACAAAATATAACCATTCTCAGTTTACTTTCCTAACATGACAAACATAAACATCTCTGCATACAATTAACAATTTGTACATACCTCAATCCCATAGCTTCCTTCAAGGAACTTGAAACCTTCTAGCCTCTCCAAGGCCCTTCTCACAACCCTCACAACACTCACCAATCCTTCCATTTGTGTGTATGAGATAATTATTCATCAGAATATACAGTCATTGTCTTATTATCAGAGTATACTTCCTATCCTAACTTGACAACTAGATCTCTCTCCTTTCCAAATTCATCAAAACCTTTCCTTATAAAAGGTTCACTCAATCCCTTCACTAAAAATCACCATTTTATCAATGAATGACCCATAAGTTCTTCTTAGACTCTTTTCACACCATTACAAGACTCTAGTAGACTCATTACATGTTCATTATCTTCCCAAGATCCACTAACATGCACAAACATAACCTTGACTTGACTGTCCACAAAACTTTACCTTGACCAATCCATGTCTTCATAACCCTTTCAACCATAATCAAACAATTCATTCGCCCACTGATAAACCTAGAGATATTATTAGACCCTTATAACACTCTTTCAATCACTTAACAACATTTGTTAACACTAATCCATTATAGAAATCAAGACAACAGTGACTGTACCATATTAGCCTCACACAACTACCATGTATCCAGTCACCATACTGTGGACAACCTTGTACACAAAAAAGGAAACCAAATTGTTTACACTCTTGGAGACTCTTTTCACAACCATTCAACTGGTCCCTAACCATACACAACACAAATTTTGAACCAAACTAATAAGATTTACACATTGTTACCACTATCACTTTAGAACATTCTTACATACCTTTGATGCAGCCACTTTTTAGAGACCTTCCTCTGATTGCTTGGTCTCAAATTCACTTGGAATGGATGGACCCATGTTCCCTAAACTTTTCCATGCCCTTGGCACACCTTCTAATGCTTTAGTACAATCTGTACTCTCAGAACTTGTAAGCTTACTGTTCTTTAATGTATTATTGCTCCTACACCATTATTGCTAATATATTTAATGTTTTATATTTTTAATGTATTATTTTTCATGTCATGTCAATAATCCTATGCAAACACCACCTCATCTAAGGTCAGCCCCACCTGTATTTCCAACTACAATGTCGGCAACACACAACATGCATACATCCTCTACAACACATCATATTGGTAGATACCAACTTTTTTCTTGCTATGCGTGACCACTATGAAGATTTGGGTTTCTAGATATTCAAATGGTGAAATTTGTGGGGTTTCTTAGATGATTTCTTCATATTTATTTCATGATTGTGGTATCCATACACATGTATTATTTTTTTGTACTCAAGGGTTTGCAAATCTGCCCTCTCCATTAATAACTTTTTAGTAAATTGGTATCATTGGATGTGTTTTCTTCGTACCTTACCCTTAAAGCTATAGCAGCCTTTGACTGTGTTATTTTTTTTATGAAATGGAGTATTTTGAAAACCATGAGCATGGTATTTGTATATAAGAAATCATTCCTTTGTATCTTTGATTCCTTCTAGCCTGAGAGGTTCATTATTTGCAAGGATAACACTATGATTTCTCTATGTATGTCTAGCTATGATGACTTTAATAAGGGTTTTTTCATTTCCTTATGCACTCAATAATGAAAAGGTTATAGTTTCAGACACTTGAGCTTTACAAACTGAAAATGAAGAAAAACCTCACCAAATTTTTGACCCCTATAGGTTTTTTAACTATTTTGTTATACATCCTCATAGACCATTCTCTTTTTATTTGAAACCCTCTATTACTTTATTAAAAAAATAGTGACATCAAAACCTTGTTCTTTTTAATGCCACAATTACTATCTTTAACATAAAAAATAGAGTTAGTCATTTTCTTTATACAATCATTGTCACTGATTTTATGCACTATCATTGGCCATGGATTCAATGACCCCAAACCCTTATTCAACATTAGGGTTAGAGAGAATATTAAAAGAAACCATGAAACTTTCAACAATATGCAAAAATCTAACTCAATCTCATCATGAAAACAACTCGAAATAAGAGAATTAAAACATTATCTAAAACTCCCTTCAAGTTTTGGTTCCCATGTTCTCCTTTCTTCTCCAAAGTGTGGATGGATGTAGCTCTTGAAAATATCTTGAAATGCACTATGATATCTTGAAATAAAAATTGAGAATACTTGTTAGAGTAATTAGTTAGTTTTATTACTCTTCTTTTACTTAAGCTTTCTCTTAGGTACATTATAATTAATATCTTTATTAATTATAATGTGCAACCTAGCTTTTCTAGTTTTAGGGTTTTGTTCACCTTTATAGGTTGAACCTTGTATTGTTTTTTCATCATCTTGGAATACATTTTCTCTCACACCACTGAGATTTTCCAAGCTCTTACTTTTTTGTCTTCTTTGGTTTCCTTTCAGCAACAAGTTATTTGCATGCAGGTGTTCTTGGTGAACTATGAAATTGGATTTCTCAACTTCTACATGGTATCAAAGCTTCTTTGCTGCTGCTTGGTCTGAGGGTTTTTTGGAGCCGTGATTCGAAGATGAAAGCCACAGCTTCTCTGGTTTTTTCTCTATTATTTTTTATTGGATCTGGGGGGTTCATTTTTTTGAGCATGTTGGGCAAAAACTGACCTCACGGTTGTGTCTAGAAGGCCCAAAAACCCCTATTTCCATATAAAATTCAACCTATTTGACCTCTAGGGCTTCTGAGTGAATTTTACAGCCTCCTAGGGCCATACGACACGAAAAACAAGGTGAATTTTTTTTTAAAAAAATTAAAAATCACATTTTTGGGAGGTTTTTGGCCGTAGGCAGTAGCACAACTAGTGCGCCACCGTTGCGCCACCCCAGTGCCACCCCCGCCCAGCCCCAGCGCCACCCGTCGCCTTCACGCGGCCCGCGGCCCGTAGCACCATCTGCCACCATGCCACCCGTCGGTCATCGCCACACCACTCGCCGACCACCTCCTCTTCCGCCTAGACAGCCAGTGACATCACCACCGGAAAAGTTTTCTGGCGAAAATTTTTCAATGTTTTTTTTTTGTTTTCCAGCAAAAAAAATTTGGCATTTTTTTTTTGTTTTCTAGCGAGACGAGCCCGTGACGGGCAAACGACCATCAAATTTTATGTTGTGAATAGTTTTTTCCAGGGAGCTTGCATTTTGGGGGTACTTAGGCATTTTTGGTCCTACAAGGCTCATACGGACTCAAAATTTGACATATGATATATCGTCGAAAAGGTCTTTTCGAGCCCGTCGCTCTCGTGTAGGTTTCTCTTCTTGATTTCTCCATTTGACTACCAGTTTTTACAATCAAAGTCACACCTTCTTCTATGCTCCTGTTCTACTTTTGGAACTTAGGTTTTCTTCTCATTTCTTGTGCTTTCATAGTACTTTGTTGTGTACAGGGGATAGTATTATACTTTGTTGGGGGGTGCTCTTTACTTTCTGTACTTTACTTCAGAAAGACCCTTCTACGTCTATCTTCTTTCTCTCCATGGCGGACTCTTCTGTCGCCTGCCTTACACCTCACAACTATCACACTTGGAAAGGACAAATGACTAGATTGCTTATGGCAAAAGGGCTATGGTCATGCCTCGATGCAGCTCAACCAGTTTTACAGAGGCCTTATGAGGCTCTTATGCAGAGAAATAGGATGGATGAGGCAATGGGCCTCATTGCAATGAACATTTCAGATGGGTTGTTGTTCCACCTGGATGGTTTGACCACACCCAGGGCTATGTGGGACAAGTTTTCCACCTTGTTTGGCACAATGAATCAATTCAAGGTTCTACAGATAGATGTAGAGTTCACCTCCTTGGTACCTGAATCATTCACTAGCATTGAGGACTTCTTGATGAAGTTCAAGTCTCTTCATTCTATTTTACAGGTTGCTGGAAAGACGAAGTTAGATGATGAGTGTATCTTTCTGATACTCTCAAAGCTTCGTGGCCCTTATCAGATTTTCACTTCTACCTTCTACTCCACTATGGATGCACTGGGTGCTCGACATGTTATGCCCTCTTTTGAGACCTTCTGTGACAGGTTGACTCGTGAGCAGTTCAAGCTCAATCAGATGGACTCACTTACAGGTTCACAGTCATAGGCATAGCTTGCCAAGACACCTTAGGATACATAGAAGTAGAAGCTGAAGTAGACATCTGATTCCTCTTCTTAGCACTCCACTGGCCCACCATCTTCTTCTAAGAAGGAGAAATAGAAGACTGAGAGCCCTACATGTTCCTATTGTCAAAAGGGGCCTCATGATGAGTCACATTGTTTTCAAAAGAGATTTTATGGCTATGAGAAATAGATTGTAGATTTCCAAGCTCTCCTTCAGAAGAGCACTATTTCCTCTCCATCCTCTTCCACCTCACAAGGGTCTACTTTTCAGTCTTTTGCCTCATCTTCGACATCTAGACAAGATTTTAGACAGGGTCATGCATTACGGGCTTCCATTGCATCCCTTTCACAGGTCCCTTGGATACTGGATTCTGGTGCTTCTCACCATATGGCATCTTCTCGTCTATTGAGGCTTCTCCTATTCCTCACATTCTCATGGGGAATAACACTGTTATGCCAGTCTGCGAGAAAGGTTCTGTATGCATTCAGGATGGCACATTCAATGATGTATTGTATGTTCCATCTTTGTTTGTAAACCTCCTCTCAATTTATCAGATTACACTCAGTGGGTCAGGGAAGACAATTGAGTTCACGCTAGATTCAGTCTTCATTCGGGATAGTGTGATAGATGGCATTGTTGCTATAGGGATAGTTGATCATTCCACCCATCTTTACACCTTCTCACACTTTGGTCCACCATCTCCATCATCGAAGTGTAGCTCTCCTCTTACGCGAGAGCATCATGTGGGATAGTCAGGTCACTTGAACCTTTGTTTTGTTCTTGAGACCACTTTTGTGACTACCTCACCTCATCTTGTTGGGGTTTCTTCTCTTCAGCAGGACTCTTCTTCAGCACTACCAGACCCTCCAACTCCATTCATCGAGCCACCAAGTGCAGTTGTTGAGGATTCTATAGAGGACACTCATCTCCTCTCTCTTGATAGTATCTGCACACCTATCATACCACCTACATTGGGGATTCCCTTTTAGGATCCTCATGTCTACTCCTTTGAGCATCAGCTCGGCCTTCTAGTGACACCTCATCTTTCAAGGGCACCTCTTCAGTGTTCACTATCTTTCACTCCTTTGTATTGGAGTCACAGTGGTTTATTCATTGTTCCAGGGGTTCTTTCATTCTGTGGGGCTTTGGAGCCCTGACCCTCTCTCACGGGGGGGTTGGCAGCACGCATTGTACTTATGGCTTTGAGAGAGTCTCTTGAAGTCATTTTTTTGTCTTTTGCTTGCTTTTATATCTCTTTTTGGAGAGGAGTTTTTCCCACTGGGTTTTCTCCTTTGTCTCTGGTTCACAAAGATTTCCTTGTATTGGGTTCCTGATCAAGCCTTGTTGTCGAGACCCATTTCCTACTTTCATAGCTATGCTAGTTTATCTTACCTCCTAAGCTTCGCTTAAGGGGGGGTGTTAGAGTAATTAGTTAGTTTTATTACTCTTCTTTTACTTAAGCTTTCTCTTAGGTACATTATAATTAATATCTTTATTAATTATAATGTGCAACCTAGCTTTTCTAGTTTTAGGGTTTTGTTCACCTTTATAGGTTGAACCTCGTATTGTTTTTTCATCATCTTGGAATACATTTTCTCTCACACCACTGAGATTTTCCAAGCTCTTTCTTTTTTTTCTTCTCTGGTTTCCTTTCAGCAACAGGTTATTTGCATGCAGGTGCTCTTGGCGAACTGTGAAGTTGGATTTCTCAACTTCTACAATACTTGGAGTAATTGATCATTCAAAGTGGTTAACCAAATTAGTGCAAAAAGGCTTAATTTATAGAGTTGAGAGACAAAATGCAAAAGAGGGCAAGTTAGTGTGCAACATGGAAATTTGTCATAATTATGATAAATTGTGAGCACAAAAGGGAATGCACAATTAGGGGAAAACATGGAAGAGGAAAAGATAGGCTAATTAATAGGTAATTAAGAGGCCAAATTAGTGGAAAATGAGAAAGGGAAAGTGAAAGAAATGTGAAGGCTAATTAGTAGGATATCATGAAGCAAAATTTAAGGGATGCGTAAGAGTTCATTTTTAAATGATTTAAAATCATTATTCCCTTAAAAGGATAATTAAGAATTCAGGAATTATTAAATCTCATAATTCAAAAAGGGAAACAATTAATTAATTGTGGGGGACTTAGGATAGGAATAATTAATCCATAAAATAGATTTAATATAAAAGGGATAAACTATAGGTTATCTACCCCAAGGGAATAAATTAGTAAAATGATTGGTCTAATTGATGACGTATGATCAAAAGGGAATTGGTCTTGAATGATTTGATTAGGGTTTGAACTAATCTTAGTGATTTAAAATTGATTAGGGACCAACGCAACATTGAGGAACTTTGACAATGTGCGTGATTGATGATGACAGGATAAGATATCATTGATGAACTTTGGCAATGCCATTAGGTTGGAATAATGATAATGAAATAGTATCAATGATCTTGCACAATGCTATTTAAAATTGTCTTGGATGAGGACAACAAGGCATCAATGAACTCTGACAATGCACTCAGGATTGGATTGAGATTTGATTAGGCATTGATGAACTTAGACAATGCCTTTGATTGATTTAGGGCTGAATTGATTTGATTTTGATTAACAAGAATAAGATTAACAAGGATTAGACAAGATTGCATTGATTGGAAATTGATTAGATCGAACATCAATGAACTTGGACGATGCCCTAGAATTGGTTTGATAAATGATCAATTGTGTTTTAATAATATTTTGATTGATTAGGACTGATTCAGATTGATTTGAAGTGATTTAGAAAGGTTTTACATGGTTTAGGATTGATTAGGATTAGTTTAGAAATGTTTAAGAATATTTAGGATCAGTTTAGGAAAGATTAGGAATCATTAGGATTGGTTTAGGAAAGATTAAGAATGATTAGGATCAGTCTAGGAAAGATTAGGAATGATACGAGATGGAATAAGTGTTAGTAATCAATTAAACAATTTTCAATGTCTAATCGATAGGAAAGGAAAAAGTGCTAACATACAGTAAAAACCATGTGTAACACAGGGAAAATAATTAGAATGCAAAACAATGTTTCAATTGTAATGCAGAAAAGGATAACACCAAGACTAGCAGGCTCGAGCTATTTTTGGGTGTCTACAACTAGAATATATTTTTATTATAAGGAAAATCTATTACATTTAATTATATTTTTTATTTAACTTTATAGCTATTACATATCTTGTGTATTATAAATTATTAAATATAATTATAACATATTTTTATATTGTATAAATATTAAATATATTTATATCATGTTACATTTATTTTGTCTTTTATGTACTATAAATTATTAGTTCCTGCCAAAGGGAGGTAACTTAAATACAATCATTTGGTGCATTTAAAAACTATTATTATATTATAGTTCACCAATAAGAACAACGTATTTTTCAATATGATAACTTTGTTATATAGTTTCCACTTTTTTACATATTTTTGAATTCCAAAAATTGTCAATTATTTAAAATTCTATTGGTTGTTGTAGAAAAAAACAAGGGAGAAAATATTTTTTGATTAAAAATTAGAGAAAATTTTTAAAGACTTTTAACTATTGCCCAATATTTTTACATGGATATCAAAGACCACCATGCTTGTTCTGGAAGTCTCCTCTTGCATCTCATTTTCTTGTTCTAGAAGCATGCATACCCATGGTGTTTTTAGTAGTATTTTTTATGGCGTTCAGTTATTCTTGTGGGCTGGAGAGAAATACCTCATGTGCACATCTTTCAAGTTTGTGTGCTTAATTTTTGTTTGCAATAAACTTCATTTTTAAAAAACCAATATAATATTTTCTTGGTATTCTACATTTTCCTCTGTGAGTTTCCTTTCATGGTTTCCTACATTTTCTTTGTGAGTTTATTTGCAACTATATGTAAGTTTGTTTGGAACTATATATAGGATGATCATATGATGTGAGATCAAAGTCATGTGTCTAACCTAGGGGAGACTAGGTTATGGGATTTTTTGTGCTCAAAACTAAATTTGCAATAAAAAATATTAAAATGCAATGTTTGAAATAAAAACCTAGAAATGGGCGATCTATCAAATGACGTAAAAAACTTGTATACTTTTGAAATCTTTTCATTTTTGTTGTTTTTTCCTGTATACATTTCACTCCTGCCTTAGCCATCTCCAATTTTTTCATATTAGGTGAAAATAATGATTCAACGGGCTCCACCTTTGCAGTATTGCTCCTCTCTTCAGGCACGAATGAGGAAAAATGGTGTAGATTTGATCAACTCTTTTGTGTTTTCCAATTATGCGGCTATTTGTGTTTTGGGTTTTTTGGGTCTGAATTTATTTGACATTTT
The DNA here is from genome assembly GCA_027943335.1 of Chamaecyparis obtusa. Taxonomy (NCBI): domain Eukaryota; kingdom Viridiplantae; phylum Streptophyta; class Pinopsida; order Cupressales; family Cupressaceae; genus Chamaecyparis; species Chamaecyparis obtusa. Next base: position 1,428,030 of record BSBK01002251.1, on the reverse strand, counting down.
ATCCTAGGGTTTAGGCCATTTTTAGTAATGGATAATATTCATATACAACTTTAAAAAAAAAAGCCTCCAAAATGGAAAAGAGTCAACACTTTTGAATCTCATATAGTGTAATGCGCTATAGCAGAGCCTACAAAATACGGTGTAATAGTGTAGCAAACACTATAAAAACCCTATATAATGACAAAGTATCTTCCTTTGAGTATAGAAAGACCTTTGAAGATTTTTTTTATCATGCCAATGTCCATCTTTTGAACAACCTATAGGTTTAGTGATTCTCTTTTAAGTGGACTTGTGTCCTATTGTAGTTTATGGGCACATGAGTCAAGAGATTGAATTGGGCTTATGCAATAGTTTGATGAGAGTCAAATCTAAACATGCTATGGATTTTTTAGGCTTCTTGAACTATAATTCCATTCTTAATTCCCTTAGATCTACTTGAGCTTAGCTTTCCTTCTATTGAAAAGCTCCCTTCAAGAAAAAAAAACATACACTGTATAAACTAGAAGTTTTTACATATTAATCTAATAGAATGTGAAAAATTAAGATGTTTGTAGGCATACACTTTTGAGGAATTAAGGTTTCCCTATGTTCTATTTGCAGCTCCAGAGAAAATAAATCGAGCTCCTTCATCTTATAACCATTTTATCAAGTAAAGATTAAATTCTCCTCAACACAATGAAAAATTCTTATTTGAATTTTAAAGCAATTCCTTCTAAGCATTTTTTCAGGGAAGAGATCCAAAGGATTAAAGCCAACAATCCTGATATAACTCACAAGCAAGCTTTTAGTGCAACTACAAAAATGTGAGCTACCTTTACTTTAATCATCTACATATATTCCTTTCTATTGATCTTTCCATATAAATTATCACAACTGATGGGTTTTGATTCTTTATCAGTGGGCTCTTTTCGCTCACATGCAATCTTGTTAGCAAGCTCAATTGGAAGTCAAGGCTCATTTTTCACTCATTTTTCTAAAATATGCAATTTTTAATATATCTTTATGTCCATTATATTTAGAGCACTTTGAGAAAGTATCATATCATTCACAACATTTTTTTATATCTATAGTTATTGTTTGTTTAGTTTTTAGAAACAAGCCCGTTGACACTTTAACGAGAATTTTAAGTTGCAAAACTTTTTTCAGCAAACAAGCATGTGACCTCTTTAACAGGAAATCCTATGACCTCTTGAACGAAAATTTTAAGTTGCATCTAGATTATTTTAAGAAGGCATGCCTTTTAACTCTTCAATGGAAACTTTGAGCTGCAGAGTATTTTTTAGTAGGCAAGCCCATTTAACTCTTCAAGAGAAAGTTTAAGTTGAAGAATTTTTTTAGCTTTTTTATTAAATTAGATTGTTAAATATTTACTATATAATAAACTCTTGACTTTAGTTTTTTCTTATTCAACAACATTTGTTCTTGTTTTCCCTTGGTATTTCAAAGTTTTTTGCAATGGCTTGTAGTAGGCAACATGGAAGACCAATGGTTGCAAGGCTCCTTGAAAGAAACTTGCTACTTGCACACACTCAAATGGTGCACTTCTCTAAGTCTTTACTTCCAAGGGAATCCATGAATGGAAAACCTTTAAAAGTGACCTAGAGCTCCCTAGGCATGGAGTGCAAGGGTGTTAAGAATGCTCTCAGCTAGAGCTATTAAGCCAATAACCTTGCTAGTAAACCATGCAATGAGAGATTCAAATGAAAACAAGGGCAAGAATGTCAATATCCCCAAAAATCAAATGGAAATGCAAATGCAATGCAACTATGCTAGAAATGGAAATGCAAGCTATGCTATGAAAGGAAATATGCAAGTATTACAAAGCCTCATAATTAAGCTAGATGAATTAATCTAAAGCACAAAGGAAACTAAGCTAAATATGAAGTTATGAATGCCATGATAAATGAAACTAGAATAACATGTAGATGCAAAAGCCAAGAATGCTCCAAATCTTCAAAAGCTCCAAAGTGACTTAGAAAACCTACAGCATAACATTAGCATAAAAAGTTGGGGATCTAGAATGAAGAAGAGAGCTCTCCTTTTATAAGAAATGAGAAGGAATGGACCATGGAGATTAAGAGGCAAAAGATTTAATCAATGGTGGAGCATCAAAGAAGAGCCATCCATGTGCACAAGTATCCTCCAATGGGAAAATAAGAGTTGACTTTTGTGTCCATATGAGACAAAAAGTACTTTTCTCATTTTTATAAAATAAAAATAATGTTTTATTTGTGCAACTTAGGATAAGAGGAAAAGTGGGGGCTTTTTATTTATTAAAAGGGGAGGGAATTCCTTTTAAATAAATAAAGACTTAGGATAAGATGGTTATCCCATATAATAAAATCAAATAAATGATAGAACTAGGATTTGATCAAGAATAAGCAATTGATAATTTTAGCAAATAATGCTAGCAAGGGGCTAATAGTCTAGATGACCATTTTTAGATGATTACACTACTAAGGTTGGCTTTTCCACATGACTTGTCCACTTTCTTAGTTGGTGATTGTCTTAATTTTAATGAGGGTATTAAGTTTAAGGTTTTTCTTATCCTCTTGAATTTTGTTGATTTTGGTTTACATGGAGCTTGCAAGTATGCCCGATAACAAGGGGAGTGAAATAATTTTGTGATAATCCTACAAAGATTTCCATTTGGAAAATTATTTGAACTTCACATACATACCATGAAGCATTACAAAATCCTTAAGAAACATGACTTTTCTATCTCCTACACAAACCAATATAACTTTCCTATTGGAATGTATGAATGCAACCAATAATAAAGCTTAATTTGTCTTTTTCTCAAGATGGGTTACTTTCTAAATATATTCAAGATAAAAAAAAATCACTTATTGTTGTTATTATTATCTATTGGTGTAATTAAACATTCCTAATTTCACTTTACTTAATCTTACTTAGGATAATGCATTGCATAGTAGTTTGTCATTGAGACACCTAGGAGTTTGCACCTATATTAAGTACATGGTTTAGGATAATTCCACTTTAGGTGGTGATAGTTTTTATCTCATTCCACTTTATGTGTGAGATCCACCTTTAATGCATATATCACATTATCATCCTTGTCATATGACACATACTTCATTGCATAATGAAGGATGATCCACCTTTGGTGGACATGTGGTTCCACCTTGTATAGGTGATATCTTATCAACTCCTTATCATTGTCTCTTATTGCCTTTCCTATATAAGAAGACATATTATGTACATTTTAATTATGTCCATTATCAATAATATAATTTGTGTATCTTAATGCAATTATCTTTCCATTCTCTTATGGAAGTTATCTTGGCCTTTCATTTGAGCTTGGGGGTGTTGTACAGTCACCTAAAAATCTAACATGGTATCAGAGCAATTATACCAAAGTATCAGACCTCTCAAGATGTGAAGACCTATTCTCAATAATAGAAATCTTGCATTGATTCAATTGTGGGTGCAAAATAAGTCTATTTAGGCATCACCATTGCATAGTCTATTTGGAGAAAATTTGGGGTTTTGTATTTTGTGGCTTTCTATTGTAGGTCAATATTGGAGCTTGCTAGTGCAAATAATAGGTTGACATTATGTTAAAGAGGTCCAAAACCCTAAATCAACTTTTGTTTCATCCAAATCAGACATGTGAGGCCAAATCTAGAGCCATTTTAATTTTGGAGGTGTGGTGGCAGTAATTTAGAAAAAATAACTACAGAGACAATTTTGAAACAGTGATATCTCAGTTATCTTACCTCCTTTTTTTGAGAATTTTTTTTTGTTTTGAGGTAGAATTTTGTGCTTTGCATAGTGGTTTAGGTGGTTTCTACTTTCTATTCTTGAATGTTTCTAAAAATTGTATATCCTATTTTTTTGCAACTTCCAAGGTCTTGTTTGGGCTCATATGGACTCCTTTTCAAGTGATTTTTTTTTTGAAAGTGCATAATTTTTTCTATGTTTTCTAGATTTGGTATCAGTTTTCAGTGACTATGATAAAAAAATTTTATACTTTTAGAATTTGGATTAGTTTCACAATTGTAATGCATAGGCCTTAGTTTGGTCTTTTGCATAGTGATCTAAGTCTATTATAGCCTAATTGTGGAGTATAATAAATTGTTGATCTCAATTTATCATGTGAGAAGTGTATCATTAATGCAATCATGGGATATGTTACACATCATGTTGTAATATGTTTGACTGGGGATAATTATGAGTCATGAGCAAAAGGAATCATCACACATTGTAGATGGCTTAATCTCTTGCCTCATCTTTATGGACTCATAATGGAGCCAAAGACAAAGTAGAAGAAAATAGTTTGGGAAGATAAAAATGGTCATATTAGAGGAGTGATTGGTTTGAGTCTTGGTTCATATTTATACCATCCATTATAAACCAAAATCAAGGATATTTATTGCCCACACACAGTTTGGACCATTATTTGGGAACATTTTGGAGATCCACATGTTCCTCCATTCCTATATGATCCTATTGAAGATTGTCTCCTTCCACTTGATAATGCAGATAACATTCCCTTTGATGATGGTAAATTATATGAGATTGAATATAATGCATATACTGAGAGTAAGGATGATATAGTGACTCCACCTACAACTCCTACTTCTCTAGTTGAGATCACACATTCATCTCTTCTTGGTGATTCCAATGAGTCATTGCAAGAGTTATATATTTGTCTTCCTAATTGGGATTCCTACTTGCCAGATATTGGCTCATTATTTGTCAAGTCTCACATTTCAGATTTGGGAGACATACTTAAGGGGGTTTCTCTTCTCTTTGATGATAGTTTCATCACAATTGGAGTTGTAAATACTTCTTCACCTTCTTTAGAGATTAACATTCTTAATTATTCTCCTTCACTTTATTTTTAACATTTTATGGTTTAGTTTGATGATGTGATGGATTCTTTATGCTTGGAGATACCTATTCAGTCTTCAAAGATGCATATTTGGAGACCTTATTCCTCCTTTCCTTTGGATATAGACTGGTTCATGGCATCATCATCATACTTTATTTGGTTTCCACTTCTTATTTCCTATCTAAAATGGGAAGCATTCCTACATTTATACTTGGTCTATCTTCTTCCCAAGGTGAGAAATGTTGTTTTTAGGCATTGGAATATGTTTTACCTTCATGCACTCACCATTTTTGCAAGAGATTATTCATTATGGGGGGATATCATGTCTCCTACTATCCTTCCTATGGGGGGATCATTGCTTATATACACATGATGCATGTTGTCCTTGGGGTGTCTTGGGTCCCATCCATCCATGCATCTTATGTATTTCTATCTCTCTTTTTGGAGAGGAGTTTTATCCCATGAGGTTTTCTCCCTTTCTTCACTTTATGAGAGATTGCATTTGATGTATTTTATTGCATTGTACATGGGTACCTAAGATAGCCTAGTAGTCGGGACCCATCTAGCATTGTGAATTTAAGTGCATTCCCCTAAGTTGCACTTAAGGGGGGTGTTGGTATAATTAAATATTCCTAATTACACTTTACATAAGCCTACTTAGGATAATGCATTGCATAGTAGTTTGTCATTGAGACACCTAGGAGTTTGTACCTATATTAAGTACATGGTGTAGGATAATTCCACTTTAGGTGGTGATATTTTTTTATCTCATTCCACTTTATGTGCGAGATCTATCTTTAGTGCATATATCACATTATCATACTCATCATATGACACATACTTCATTGCATAATGGAGGATGATCCATCTTTGGTGGACATGTGGTTTCACCTTGTAGAGGTGATATCTTATCAGCTCCTTATCATTGTCTCTCATTTCCTTTCCTATATAAGCAGGCCTATTATGTAAATTTTAATTATGTCCATTATCAATAATATCATTATTTTATCTTAATACAATTGTATTTCCATTCTCTTGTGGAAGTTATCCTGGTCTTTCATTTGATCCTGGGGGTGTTGTAAAATCACCTAAAACTCTAACATTATCAATGGTAATCTTATTAAAATAAATTTAATTGATAATGGATCTGGTCTTAATGTGTGTTGCATTAGATTAAGGTTGATACTTTATTTACTCAACATTATTCTATTCATATCTATGGATTTGACAATGTTGCTAAAAAACTATAGGTATTATAACTTTACCTATTAAGGTAGGTCCTGTTACTTTACCTACACATATTCATGTTATTCCTAGTAAACCCACTTATAACATTCTCTTAGGAAGACCATGGATACATGCCATGCAAGGTGTTCCTTTAAAAATTCATCTCAAAGTGAATTTCATTTATAAAACCATCATGTATACCCTTTTTGATAATGATAAGTTCCAAAATTTCTTACAAACTAAATCTAGTTCTCAATCCATTCCTACACTATTTTAACAAATCATATATTATTCTCCCAAAGATTCCCTTTTAGAATATGATTTTGGGTAATTAAACTTTATACCATTTTTTGTGGGAGAATACAAACTTCCTAAGTTTAACACAAGACTCTTTAAAGGGCCTAGTGTGTCATTTGTTCAACCTGATTCTCCTAAAATTTTAACTAATAACATTCAACATGGTTTAGGATTTGTGCAAAAAAGAAGTGAGACTCATAATAAACCCATTTCACACTTTCCTCTACAAGGGTTTGATTTAAAACCTTCTCCTTTGTCTACATCCCTTCCCATATCATTTAACATCTCTTCTATGCCTAGCTTCAGTCAAGATATAATATTTCATAACCTTCTTCATGACAAGTTGATTACTAACCCAAATGAAAGAATAATCCTAGTCAAAATCTTTTGAATCTTCCTTTTTTCATGTATCATCGATATCATGACCACTCTAATAATGAATGTCAAGCTTTGCATTACAAAATTTGAAAACTCATTAATTATGACATCATTCAAATTACATTAACATCTCTTTTATGTCTATCTTCAATCAAGAAAGAATATTTCCTAACCTTCTTCACACTAATTTGATTACTTGACCCAAATGAAAGAATAATCCTAGCCAAAACCTTTTGAATCTTTCTTTTTTTCATGTATCATCAATATCATGACCACTCTAATAATGAATGTCAATATTTTTGTTACAAAATTTAGAAACTCATTGATTATGGCATCCTTCACATCACATACCACAATGAGTTGGTTTTAAATTGTGATTACTTTGAATAACATTTAAGTTCCTATTATTTTTCTCCACACTATGTGGCATTGTTAGCCTCTCCATTGGGGGTCATTGTCATTCATGGTTGTATAGTTTTAGGTGCGATCATACTTGGTGAGAAATGTAATAGTCCTCTTTCTCCTTATCATTGTCTCCACACTTGGAGGAAAAGGGTAGTTTTTCAATCTCTCTCATTATTCTTAAGGATACATTTTTCCCTTGGTTCAGTGGCATTTTTTTTTATCATGTGATGTATTTCCTTACATGAAATTATTTATTTTCAATATACGTGTCTCCTTTATCACAACCTCTTCTTTGTTTTTAATTGTATGTCAAAATAAATAAATCCCTTATCTTGGGGGGAAAAAAGTGTGTCATCCTTCGTTAATAATCCCTTTACCTAGAAATAGAGAAGGTGTGAATTCTTTCCTTCTTTTGGTCAATGATTTTATTCTTGATCTCTTTTCAAAATTCTTCAAAAGAATAACTTTACACTTGTTTCATGATATCTCTTTGCATTCGTCCCTTCCTTGATCTCATAAGAGTTGCGACCTCTTTGGCTTGGATTGGATGTTTCTTAAGGGATACCTCCTTGGTTGTAAAGGTACTTTATCCGTGTTCTTCTTTTCCTTAAGATGTCAAAACAATCCTATTTTTCCATCTTAAGGGGGTGTATATATGGCCTCCTTATTTCAAATATTCCAATTACTTCAAGCAATTCATGTAGAGTACACTATCATAATCCAATATGTTAGGGAAAGATGACCCTCCTTTACACACATTTTTAGGATTGGTTGACTATCATAACACAATTTTCTAGAAAAATTGACCTCTCCTTTGCATACATTTTTAGGATTGGTTGACTAGAATAATATAATTTTCTAGACCATTTGACCTATCTTTTGCATATATTTTTTATGAGTTGACTAGTATGAGTTAGACCATAAAATCCCTATTTACAATTTTTTATGGGTGGAACTAACATAGCACAATTTTATATACCATTTCCCCCTCTTCTCTTTTACTTCTCTCTCTCTCTCTCTCTCTCTCTCTCTCACACACACACACACACACACACACACACACATGGATCACCTAGCATAACACAAATGGCTATCCTGTGTCATCCATGGTTGTCTTTTCTCTCATCCATGATTTCATAGCATTGTGGAATTTTTTGTTTGATTTAATCACACAATCTTTTCTTATATTTGGTGTGTTCTTTCTATCTTTCCATGTGACCACATGTGCTTTTGCAATAGCTTTCTGAGCATGATGCTAATGGTTGATACATTTTCTTTATTGAGGTCTCTTCAACTAGTTGACTTGGAATCATAGTAAGATTTAGGATTTTTTTTATGTGTTCTTGCACATGGTTTCATGAATTAAGATCCTTGGTTTGGGGTCTCATGTCCTTAAACTTATCAATGTATTATCTGTTTGTAGTTTGGCCATGATTGCATCTTTATCTCTTTCTCTTTATTTATTATACTTTACCATGACCATGAGGTGGACTCATAATCCCGCTAATGTGGGGGATAAATGTATTTTCCTAAAAAATTATCACCTATAATTAGATGCTCAATTTAGCCCCATTTTAGCATGTATAAGTTCCCACATTGATTTCACACTTCCCTAACCTTCATCAGACCTTTAAATTAATATTCTAAGTCTTGTGTTAATTTAAATTCACCAAATATTGATGTGAGCCCTTATTTTTTAGGTTTTCTCCTTTTTTATTTCTCCAATTCCATCATTTATTAGCCTACATGGGCCCTATTTTATCATTTGTCATCTTTGTACTTCTTCCCAGCCTCAAAATCAATTGTGTCTATTATTTCAACATCTTTTCACCTTCATTGTCTTCCAATTTAATTTTTGGCCTATTTATTGGGTACATAACACTCAAGGCATTATGTTCCTAGGAACACAATTCCCAAGGTGTTGTATTCCCCCAAAATTTGGCTCAAATTTGAATTAGGGATTTTTTGCAATATTTTGGTGGGGAACTAGATCCCATGGACCTCCTAGATCAATATTGAATCTTGAAATATTGTGAGAGGTATCTAAGTGGCCTATCTCTCCTCATTTTGGTAAGGAGGATCAAGATCTAAATAAATATTCTACAATTTTACATCCAACCATTCTCAAAGTCTTCAAGCATCCAATTGTTCAAGCCTTCAAACCATAATTCTTCTCCTTCAACAAGCATTCTAGCAAACTACACCATTCATATTGAAATTGTATCTTCTTTGATTTCCTTTGATGTTTTTGTGTGGATTCAAAATGATATTTCATTAACACTTATGATTACATCAAAAAAAGCATTTCACAATCAAGGTATAAGGTAACTTCTGATTCAGATCTAGCTTTTATTTCATATGAACAATCTTTCCTTTATGAAATTTCATTTACATTTCAAGGTTGATTCCTAAATAGAGGTTTGACCAAGGAAAACCCCTTTCAATCCAATAATTTTTCATTTTTTTATATGTAGGTATAGTTGGCAGATGAATCAAGACTTAATCCAAAAAGTACAAAACTTAACAAGAAAATTGAAACTTGATTTAGAAAAAGTATAGGGAACACAATAAATTTTTGCAAAATATTACTGGAAACAAAACACGCTAGACATTCTATACCCTCAAAATCATCTTCAAAATTTAAATACATGTTTGTACAACTTTCTCATTTCTATTTCAAGTCATTATAATTGTCTACCTATTTTTTATCAGTCTATATTTTTTGTAACTTGTTATATTTTCTTATTTGGCCTCCTATCTTGCATTATCATGTCATTTCCCCCCAAATCCAACTTCCCTCGATTCATTATTTATGGAGGATCATTGACTCATTTATCACTTAAGCCCAACTTGATCCTATTGAGCCATCTTCTCCCAAAATTGCATTTTGGAAAATGAGTAATCCACCTTGCTTCCCTTTTCCTACTGTATAATCCAATATCTAAACTACATATGAAAACCAACTCCAACACATCACCAAATTTTCCAAGACTAGTTACAAATCAAGGAGTCTAAAACCCATAAAAAAAATCATGATTTGGTTTGACAAAACACTTATAGAAGTTAAAGATCTATGTAAATTCCCATTCATCAAATCATACTTTCACTCCAATAAACATCACTATCACAATGAGCTTCATTTTATTATGAGACAATGCAATCATAATTAATTTGTCAATCATACAAGTCTAACTTATCCATGTTTCAAAGTCATCCAACCTCCACATATTCATGTATCTTACCCCAATCACCACCATATACCTCAAAAGGATTATCCTACAATAAGTAGATAGTAATTAGAGGGTGTTTTGAGAGTCTACATGTTCTAATAAAAGTTTTAGGTAAAGGAACCATTCAATTTGTTTCAAGGTAAAAATACTTGCAGGTAGAAAGTGTTTTTGATGAACATCCTCCATTCTAATACACTAGGAAGAGGACATACAAAGATTTGAGTGTTCTTTATCATAGTAGGTGAATAGAGGAAATAAAGTTAAGGAATAACATATAACTAAGTACCTCTTGTAAGAAAAATCAAAGTACATGTAAATAATAACTTGGATACATTTATTAGAGAGATCTAAAAGCAATTAGATAATTTGGAGACTAGACAATATAGGAGAAATATTTTTGTTGAGAAGAAGAGTGAATAAAAAGATGTAATCAATTTTTTTTATCATGATGCAATTTTTGTGATATATTGATCTCCATAGTATGAACAAGCAAGGACATTTATCAAAAAGTGAAAAAAATACTAAGCAAAGAAAAGTTACAAGAGAAAAAAATAGATGTAATGGTCATAATGGATACAAAATGTGAATGCATTAGTGACATCTCTTCATTTTTAGGTGGAGAGAAATTTGAGAATTTAGTAAGATGGATGACATATTGTAACGCCCTGTCAAGGAACCCAAGATAAATTGACCTAAAACATGATACTAAGTTTACATAATAATTTTTTTTCTAAAGAGTTTAAAAAACAATAATGAATAACAATGTGAAAGCAATATAACATAAGACAATACATACTCATAAGTGTAACTCAATCATTGATTACAAATCCCAAGGGTTCCATGACTTAGAATTATGTATCTTAATTAATTATTAAGAATAACTACAAGTACACTGAGGGAGATAGCGCTGAAGCTAAGGAAGATACAATCGGGGAGGAGGAGGAAACTAAGGAGAATAAGCAGGGGAAGAGAAAATTCATAATTAAATGCCTGCAAACAGAGAAGAGGTTACGGATTTTGGCAGAAAGTAGAGGAAAAGGAGGAAAATGGAAGAGGAGAACAAGGAGGAAGGACAAGAGGAGGGGAAAGATAGCGAAGATGAAGAGGAGAGTCAGGGGAGAGAGGATGTTCAGGTGCAGGCTGGTGAAGATCAAGGGACTAACCAGTTCGCCTGTAAGATAACAGATAAAGAGAAGAATGTGGTTTGGAGAGACTTCCACAATATGTCTGTCAGGATGGGCCTAAAGCGTGAAATGATGAAAACCCTAGTTAATGAAAACAAGGAAGGCAAAATTCAAATGGAGGATATCATAGATCCTGCCCTGGTGATTCTGAGTGATATCACTAAAGAACACCCTCAGATAGATGTGCTTAATAATTCCAAAAATAGTGTCATTGATAGCTACAGAACCACCAAATGGACATTCCATGAAATTTAGGAGTTAAAATTTTAGGTGGGAATGCTGGAGAGGGAGGGTAACAGCAGAAAGATCACGCTTATGGAGGAGAAGAATGACATGGAAAGAAAAATGGAGGAAGTGAAGAAGAGAATGTAGAGCTTGGAGGGGACTTTACAAAAAATTGTGAAGCAAAGCCACAACATCCTCAAAGCTTCAAATGACAACATAAAAGTCTTGATCAGTAAATTTGAGGAACATAGGAGCAACAAGGAGGAGTCTCCTAATAGTAGCAAAGATAAATCTCTGGAGGAAGGGCCAAGGAAGAGAACCAAGTCCAATACCATAAAGAAGGACATGCAGGAACCTGACAAGGATCTGGCTAACCTTAAGGACATGGCGGACAAGGTGTCTGAGCTTGAGATTCGAGCGATGGAGATCCTCAAAGAGTTTGCTTGAGCTGCTCCCCTAGTTTTTGGGCCTGGCCTGGCTTTTTATTTTTTGTTACTGGTCTTTTTTGTTTGTTCTGATGGTGGACTGTGTATGGCCTTTCTTTTTGCTTTGGCTATCATATCTTTGTGAACTGTAATTGCTATATCTCTGCTTATGTTTAAAACTATATGGGTTTCAGGGCCCCTTTAAAACCTATTTTCCTTAATCAAAAACTACAAGTACACAATCTCACATATGCAAATGAATAACTAATACATCATCATATAAATGTGAATATATAGATACAACTGAAAAATTATAAAATACATAGTGAACCAACATCCACTACACAAGTCACAAGGTATGCAATAACAAATCATATATAAAGTACATTATAATAACTTGAATAGCTATCATAATTGATACATTGATAAAAGTATACTACATATAAAGATAAGAGCATAACTCCAAAGATGACAGAAGGAGAATGATACTTCTACAAGGATCATCCAACACTCGAACAAGAATGTCAGAATCTCAAAAGGTAATAGAATCACTACCACCCACCCATGTGGAACCCAAAGGTCCACTCCCACTATGTTGAGGAGATAACATCATACCCTACTTGTATATCAATCACATAATCAACCACAACATAAATTATAAGAAAGGGATCCTGAAAGCTCTTTATCTCAATAAGTACTACTCATACTGCAAAGGTGATACACACTAATCCAGAGGAAACAGACATGTGTAGAGAACCTAAGATGCATATAGGGAACTATCATCACATACATCTAACCCTTGATTTTTTTTTCTTGGCGGACCCTCTAGATCCTGACACTTAAGTGACCATATGTTGTATCAATAAACCTCTCAAATAAACAAGGCTACTAACTATGCCAAAACACATGCCACATTGGATGGAAAGGATCATCTCATCCTCCATCCTATCTTGTACTATAACTCAAGCATGGGTGAGGTACACAAGTCTTATTAGTTCATTTTAAAATCCCATTTATTGTTTAACATTATCACTTAATTAAATTACTTATAATAAGTGACCTTGATAGCCACTTGTGGGCCTTGCTGCTTATTGCAAGCAACTCCCATCTATACACCTAGATAACCTACCTTAATCTCATATACCATATAAAAAACATAATGATCATAAATCTAGTTCCACAAAACCATAAGGAACAAGTACTAGTTCTCAAAACCATAATATCACATACACACTCTCAAAGTGACCATAATAACCATGAGCTTAAGTTTGAACAAGGGCTAGATAAAATAATCAAGATAATAATCAATAGCATAATACAAACATTTCACAATACTAACTTTCTTAACCATTCACTGAATTCATAAATTTGCATATAACAACATAAAAACATGTAAAAATAATATCATAGCACACAACTCATAACACCATGATTTTGGTATCGTAGAAATCCTTGGTCAGAGGAAAAAACTACAGTGGGGATGACACCCACAACACTTCACTACTATAGTAAAAAGCTTTCTCAATTAGAGCTACAATGTTAGCTATTTCTGATAGCTTACCCTGTTAAGATTCTAAAGACTGATTAAGTCTACCTTGCTAAAGGATTTTACAACTCTAATATAAGAGATGTACCCTTTTAAAGGATTTGCAATATAAGACCTATTAGGATCTACTTGGTTGAGAGCTTTTACAATTTTGATTACACACTAATCAATACATAAACTTGTTTGTAATACTTGCATCAACATATGCTTTTCAGACTCAATCTGCTCAATAACAATTTACCTCATATTGTACTTTACTCTTAATCTCAATTTTGTACGCAATAACTTCAACTCTGAATCACATTCACACTTTGTTCTTAATGCTCTGTTACTCAATGGATTCACTGCTCATCGCCTTCAAACTTGTCTCTAAATGATCATCACCTACTCTCTGCAATTTCTCCTTCACATCATATATTGATCTTCACATACTGATCCATTTATATTTAATTATAGAAGTAGTGGAAAAAATATAGAATCATCTCCTTAAGTGGTGCTAGCATAGGTTACACCTCCAATGCATATATCACATTTAATTCTCATTGGCGGATATCACCTTGTAATCATATAAAATCATTATGTTTGAATCTCAAATGCTTTATCAAACAATTTCCTCGAGATTTGTAAAAAGTTTTCTGCTTGGTGTCCAGATTCAATGTATCTATAGATTTGTCATGCCCAAAACTAGGGCAAAACACACAGAAATTTTTTTTATTTAAAAGTACAAACAACTATGACGACACAACTAATACTGAATGTGTTGTGAAAAGGTGACAAGATGGTGAAGTTATTTTTTGAGTTGCAAGGTCTAGACATAGATTGAGTTTGAGTCACATCACGTGCAGATGCAGAGTCGATATTCCAAATTGTTACATGGTTTAGAGACCCTAAGTTTTAGTGCTACAAGAACACTTGGGTCGGGTTGATTAAACTATAGTTTCATGTTTAACAAAGTGTGGCATCATGATCATAAATCATTTGTTAAGAACATAAGTTAAGTTAGGTTGATTTGATACTCTTACACTTACTTCATTTTACTAGATGATTCACATGGGTGTACTAAACTGCATTATAGGTTGACCTAGCAATACTTAAATCCTTAATCCTAATTATAACATGATCCATTTAGAACTAATACATATTACACTTTCATCATTAAGCCATTTACGACCTTCAACATATCTTTTAAATGTGATCCTATATTACAACCAAGTTGATTAAATAAGACCCTTCAATAACCTATCAAACCTTTAGCATTTGCAATCAAATTAATTAACCCCATCCGTGTTATTATTATAATCCTTTAGACAAAAATCCAATTTAATTATTCTATCCACATTAGATTTCCTAACACATTTGAATTAAAATCCTCACAAACACAATAATTTCATCCAAATATATTACTAAAGGATGCATTAAAATTCCCTAAAGAACTATCATAATTTTACAACTAATTGATAACAACAATAATTAAGTTATAATCCACCCCTTTTCTTTTAGAAGGAAAATCTTAAACTACATTTACTAACACACATTATTTAAATAAATACTAACTAATTAACTACAAAGAATAACATTTATCCCATCTCCTAACTATTCTTTAAACACTTAATCCTAGGCACATATAAACATAACCCACTAACCCCTTAATATAAAATTTATTTAAACCCTACCCTTTTGAACACATGAAACCATATTTCATTAATCATTATTAAATTTAATTAAACAAACTAACCTCTACAAATAAGTATTAACTAAATCTATTAAACAAATCCTAACTAGCCTAACCCTATTATCCTACCCTATTCCCCAACCTACTTCCTATCCCATCAACCTCTCCCTTCCCATGGCCCATGTGCCAAGTGGTATGAGGTGAAAGGACAAAAATTCAAGGGCTGTAAAAAGTAGGGGGTCGAATGCCAAGGAGGAGGGTAAAGTGCAGATTTGATGATAACTTAAGTTTGGGGCCCACAAGAAAATTAGCCTTGATAAAGTGTAAGGTGATCAGGTTTGAAATGGTACACATGGCAGGGAGGAAAGTATGCATAGAGGTAAGGGTGCTTGTCAAGTGGATGGCTTCATATCCAAGGATGATGAGTGACCCAAAAGGACAACTCTCCCAAAATGCATGCAAGGTAAGTAATTAAATGTTGATTTGCTCCTCTCCATATTTTTTGAAAAAAGAAGCATGTCACTGCCTGTGCCCATACATAGGGTTATAAAGGTAAAGGGGTAATATGGGTGTGGGACCCATGGGATGTCCCTTCACTACATAATTATGCCTTTCCCCATTAATTAAATAATTGGGTTCGCACTAACAAGGATTAATTGGAGGGGTTTAATGTTCTAACCACATTCTTAGTGAGGGGATAATAGGAAGAATATTCCTTGTCATAGATGGGAATTAAAATTCCTTCCCATACATTTTCCAGAGAGCTATTTTGGCTCTCTTATAACATGAAAGTTGTATTTTTATTTGCTCTTCCTTTTTAACAATGTATTTCATTTTTTGGAGTTAAATAGATGTATCATGAATTATTGTTTATGCATTCTATTGAGTGGATTGTTTATATACGTATTGAAATAGGTATTTATTACTTAGTATTACAATTTGGTTAATAATCCATTTCTATCATGTTTTTCTTAAATAAGATTTAAGGTGCAATGTTGAATTTAATGTATAATGTTTTGATCATTGTATTAAAATTCATGATCCTAAGGATGATTAGTTGCAGCTATAACTTAGATAATTCATCCCTCAAACTTATAACATGAACTTTTGATCACATTGTTTATAAACCAAATTTTCAAAGAAGGAAATAGAGAGTATTCAACTTGAAGTTATGCAAAGCAATACATTTGAAGACAAGATATGATTTGCAATCCAATAAAAACTTGAACACATAACTTGCTCATTTTCACAAAATAATTATATTTCTATTAACAATATTGGAGTCTACAACACTAGATCCATTCCATTACAAAATTCATCTACAACATGAAAGCAAAATACAATAGGTAACAATACAATGGATAGGTCTCCAAATCAATGACATCAAGAACACCTTCCATGCTCCCAATCCAAAATGGCTCCATCATAAGGTCTATCCAAAATCTGTTAAAAAAACACATAAAACTAACCATGGAGAGCTCACCTCCCATCCTAGGTCTCAAAGAGACCATCCCCGAGCTAGGAGAACCAGTAACCAACGGGTGACATCCACACCATTCACACAAAAAAAAAAAAAACCCATCCAAGGCTTGCACAATGGGATTCACCTTGAACCCATAATAAGGGGTGAAGGTGGACTTCCATGTAGGAGATTTCCAAATGAATACATACAATAACCATGTCTTTCCAAGGATAGAATCCACATACATTTTTCCATACATTCTCATCCTTATCTCCCCCAAATCAAGATCAATAACATTGGCATGCAAGGGCCCATACACCTTGCATTTTTTTTCCCTCTTCTCTCCATGAGAAGAGAATCTACACATTCATGGAGTCCAACTAACCCCTTCCCTCATACTTGGCCACTTATTCCCTATCCAAGGGTGAGTAATGCCATTACACCCTTCATAAAACTCCCTCATTCAAACAAAGATAAACACAATAAGCATGAAATCAAACCCAAAATCTCATTCCCTTACATCACAACAACACAAAATACATTGATCACATATGCAAGAGAATGATATACATACTAATCTATTTGTAACAAAAACAAAGAAAATTTCATGGCAATGGTGGAGACCAACCTTCACAAGTGTTATGGTAAAATGATGCTTGAGAAGAGCCCAATCCGTTTTTGCTTTCTTCAATCCAAAACCCTAATGTCTTTAAAAGTAGAGAGTGGGTGAACACCCTCTAACTCTACAAAGGGCCTCTAAAAAGCCTCCAAATCCTACCCACCCACCAACATTAAATTCAGAGTTGACCCCCAAGTCCTATGACTTTTCCTTTGTCCCCTAACATAAATGCAAAATTGGAAAGGAGTGTGGGTTTGGGTAAAAAGTCAAGACTCACTCCATGTGAGAAATGAGTTATTAAGAGGGTCACCAAGGCCACTAGGGGGTTCTAGAAGTGTTAGAAATGTTCCTAACACGTACCCCTATCACTAAGGTACTAGGATTTTGCTAAAATTGGTCCTTAGGACCACTTTTTGGCCTCTAGAAGTGACTAGAAAATGAATTAAATTTAAATAATCTAATTGGTGGGACTTTACAAGTATCTCCAAACAAAGGGGGTTTAATTAGGTTCCTAATAAGTCGGTTAGGCTTAGGGTTACATTGCCAACCTTAGTAGACATGTCATTACATAAACACAAAACAAGTGTCAAGTGACACTGTAAAATAACATATTACAACATTGACACGTCACTAATTATAGAGTGAAAACACCTAATACATACATACAATTTACATTCACAAATTAAATCACTTAACAATGAGTTTCGAATCTCTTCATTAGATTCAACCTTGGCTTTATAGTTTGCACATATGGTTGGTTACTAATTCTCTGATAATTTCCATGGTAATTTTCCTGCACACTAAATTAAACATCAGTAGCTCAATAAAATCACATGTATATATATATAAATCAAATTGCATAATCAACACACTGAACATTCTACATTTTCATTTAATAACCTTTTCCCTTTTCTACACCTGATAACCATAATTGATTGCATAATCAAAATAACATAACATATTCCTCCATTTGAATTAAAATACTGTAATAATCATCATAATGCATGCGTATACCCAAAACACCATAAACATCATCAATAAAGTATATTGAAGTAATCATCACATGACATAAATAATACTAATAATGTCTAGTCCATTAAATATAATGTCCCAAAATATCGAATCATAATGTATCAAAATAAGTGTATCAGTTGACCTATGATGGGTCAGGGTGAGGCCTCACAAGATTCTTCTTGTGTCGGCTTGTGATTCTTGGTAATACATTTTCCTTCTGTTTAGTATCATGTATGTTCTCTTAGTTCAGTAGTTGTTGTAACTCAGTACTGCTTGGTGCTTAGTGCTCGGTCTACCTTGCTCAGTGCTCGGTACTGCCTATGGCTCCCCGTTGGGTTTGTTGTGGGAAGCTTGCGACACCTCATGGCTTGGCCATTGGGCTTGTCATGGGTAGCCCGAGACTACCACACTAGGGGGTGAGGCCGAGCACCCCCCTATTTGCCCTTTTAAAAAAAAAATCAGTGAATATTTTCACTAGTATATATATTTTTTTCCAGAATATAAACTTTTCCCCAATTTCATTTTTTTCAAAAAAAAAAATTTCTTCCAATTTGACACACACACACACACATATATGTTCTATTGGATTTTTTATAGGAGAAAGATATCCAAATATACAAGTTTTTTGATACAATATCAAATAGGTTTTGAAATCATCATTATGTTGGTCTTTGGTGACTGATCAAGGAAGTATTGTACTATTGAAGCGACAAAAAAAGCTTGTATAAAAATGGCTTAGGGTTACGGATTTCATGATGTATGATTTTAGTAGCTTCTTGCAGCGGTATTGTGTTGTAAGGGATTGCAGATTGTAATCAGGTTGAAATTGCTAGATAATAAGAATATTGGACTCGTTGTTGGTGGACGTAGTCTAGGGATTGGGTGAACCATGTTAAATCTTTGTGTCTTGTCTTCTCTCTTGTATGGTTTATTATTTTTTTGGTATTGGTTATATTTGCATGTAACTATTATTGTTGTCTTCTTAATCCTAACACATTAGGTATGAATTCCAGAGAGTTTTTCTACCAAGAATTTACCAAAACCCTAAATGGACAATTCATATGTTTACCTTATGTTCTCAAACAAACTCTAGGGTTTTAATATATTTAACTTAAACAAGAATTTCTTCATAGAAAAAAAACTCAACCTTAATCCACAAACTGGTATGCAATAATGAAGACCAAATCAAAAACTTTGAAAATCCAAGCTTTCAATAAATTCTTCAAAATCCAGACCAAAACCTGTGTGTCTAAAATGACCAAAAAGACTAGTAAATAAAACCACGAATCTGAGTTGAAAACATGCAACTCCCAATCAAAAATTAGAACTCAACTTCAATCTTGTTTTTATCAAACCTTTTTGTATTCAAAAAGTGCACGATAATTATAATTAATAATAATACGCAACTTTAACATTTAACTCAAATTTAAATTGCAATTCTTAATTTGATTTATTAAATTAAATGTACAATTAAATTACATGATACTATTTTTAATTAGAATTAATATTTATAGCATATTATTAATATACAACTTTGATATTAAATATTAATTATATTACTTATGCATTTAATTCTCAATTTAGATTTAACATTTAATTAAATCCTAAATTTCTATAATTTAGACTTTTAATTAAATCTCTTTATTAAATATAAGTATCTACTTATTTTTTATTAATTAAATATCTATATATTTAATATTTTAATATTTTATAAGATGTAATTATTTAATCACACAATTCAATTCTTAATCTACTTTAATACAAAAAACATCATAAAACTCCATATCATGCAACAAGAAGGAAAATAGCCAAATCAGACTGCAATAATCAAGCCTAAAGGAAGGACTCATGAATTCATGTCACTTTGACAAATTCAGATAGGTAGCAAATCAGATACTTATCCACTATTTCAAGACAATTATTGGCTTAGGTTGGGATTTGGATCTGTATGTTATCTCCCCTATCTTACCATTTAGATGTTGCGATAGGGCACACTCATCTTGACAATTCAGGGAAGTTGACATTTGGTACTTGCAAACTTGTCATCACAAAGCTGAACATGTGCATGCATATAACATACATACAATGGTAGGGATTGGTCGATCATGTGGATCTTGCAAGCAAGTAACTACGTCTCTGTCCCTCACCATATCAAACACATCAAACAAAAAAGTAAAACATACATATAATCCATGTGAATACAGATATAGGGTCAGCATGCCAGTAAATCCATAAATACAAGTAATATCATAATATGTAGGTAAATATCATAAAAATAACCATTATCATCTAGTTATAACTACGTGATATCACACAACTAATCAATGGCTCATAAAATACCAAATCACAATGTAATGTCATACATCAATATCCTCAAATATCACTGAAGTAACCAATGCACACATGAAAGTGGCCTAAAGAGTTTGACAATATGAATTGAAAATCAAACTATGGGAGGGGTATTATATATATATAGGTAGAATATTATGTCAAAAATACAAATATTGTAGATCTCAAAAGGTTATATTTGACATGCATAAAACTTTGAAGAGATTTAGTGATACATTGAGAAAGTCTCTAATAATAAAAACTAAAAAGAGGAAAAGAAAGAGTGATATATAGTGAGAACATATATTTTCTAATGTGTTTAAGCATATAGTGTTGTTGAAACTATAAGAGTGGTGGAGGAAACCACAACCCTAAAGCTTGAAAGAAGACAAAAGATGACTTTCTTTGTAGTACATGAGAAATTAATGTTTCCTTTGATGTGCAACTTGAGCATATTCTAATGAATAATAAGAATGTGGATTTGAAGGACATACCAGTAGATATTATAGTTAGTGTGTTACACTAAGAATATTATTGTACAATAAGAAATGAGACCATGTGGGATCAATCCTATTTCTTATTGTACATTATAAAGGAGAGACAACCCAACAGGCTTAGAAGGGTCTAAACATTGAATGGGTATCAAGTTTCCTTCACTGATATGTGAAATTGATAGGGAGATATGAGAACTAAGATGACATTGAGGAAATGATTGACTTTAGTGCACAAACTGAGAGGAAATAAACAACCTTGTACAGATATCAGAAATAGAAACTAAAGGATACAATTGACTTGTGATTTCAATTTGGTGTTGTTTTGGAGGGAAGAGGTTGTCTGGGATGAACTCTTCCTTGCACTTTTGACAATTCAAATTGTAGACTATCTGTGAGGTCTTGAACTTCCTAAATCTAATTTGGTGTGAGTCCTACCTATTATCACATACATAAAAGAAGGAAAATTATTCTGTAGAGAGGGGTTTGTCCCAGTCAAACCCCAATTTGGAATCAACCTTGAAATGAAATGAAATAAATGAAAGTGTATTGTCATATAGTAGAGGCTAGATCTAAAAAATGAAGTGTATTATCTCTTGAAAATGCAAATACTTCTTTGAATGTGATTAAGTATGTTGATGCAATAAATTTGACTTCACACAAAAACCCAAAAGGAAATCATGAAAGACAAAACCTTACATAATGGATGTTGTAGTTTTCAACAATGATTGATGGAGAGAGAAGGATGACTTGAAGAGTTGAAGACTTAAATACTTGAATGTGGAAGCTTGAATGTATGTAGATGGATGCTTGTACTATGATCTTCTTCCTTGATGGTGGAATCATCTACTTGGCCTTAAATAAGGGAAATAATCTTGATCCATGGAGAAGATTGTATTGAAAATGCCTTAGAATTCTTGAGAATGCTTGAGATGCAAAATTATAGAAGAGCTCTTGAAATCTTCTTGCCTTATTTGATTGATCTCCAAACAAGGAGAAGTAGCTTTCTCATATACCTCTCACAATATTTTGGGGCTCAAAACTCGAAGGAGGCTAATGGGAATCTGGAAATCCTTCTTAACCAATGAGAGGGGCCTCCAATTTGAATTTCAAGGAAAAAATAGGGAATAGGTCAACCTGGGCAACCTCTTCCCCACAAAAATGGTGAAATTTGTTTTCAGATTTGGGAATGTAGACAAAAAGCCAGAAATATAGGAAGTGCGAGGATACAATACTAAAAATCAATGCGAGATTCTATACATGCTAAAATGGGGCCCAATTGAGCATCTACTTTTAGGCGCTTACAATTTAGGATGGTACATTTAACCCCCACTTTAGTGGGATTATGAGTCCACCTCATGCTCACAATAAAGGAAAAGAGAGAAAGAGAGAAAGTGAGAGAAATGATCATGGGAAAGAATATAAAAAGATAAGACATCAATCAATTTTTAGGATTCGAGCCCCCAAATGAAGGATCTTAACTTATATAACCAAGTGCAAGAGAATAAAAACATAAACCAAATATAAAAAGAAAAAAGACAATAAAAATAAAATTTCAAATCAATTAGTTGAAGAGACCTTGATCGAGAAATGTCCCAACCACTAGCATCATGTTCATAAAGATATTTTAAAAGCACAAATGATCACATGGAAAGGGAAAGAGAATATGCCAAGGACAAGACAAAACTCCATGATCTAACCCACTAGAAAAGTTATGAGAGCATGGAGAGAAAGAGAAAGACCATGAATCTAATACTCTAGCAAGTTGTATTATGCTAGGTGATCCATGGGGGAGAAGAGGAAAGAGTAGAAAGGATAGAAAGTTGTATTATGCTAGTTCCATTCATCCCATAAGTGAGGTTGATGTAAAGGTGGAATTAATGATCTAGCAAGTTGTGTTATGCTAGTCAAATCTAGCTTGAAAAATGATTTGTCCACTAGGCGACTCATCCTAAGGAAAGCATTGTCTCATTAGGGAATTTAAAAAAGGGGGGTCAATCTTATAGAAAGAATAGTCTCCATGGGAATCCATGAGAGGAATCAATTATAAGGAAATCATAGTTTCCTTAGGGATCTATGAGAGGGATCAATCCTAATTAAATCATAGCATCCTCAGGGATATATGAGAGGGATCAATCCTAAGGAAAGCATAGTCTTCTTAGGGATTGTGAGAGGGATCAGTCCTAGGGAAAGCATAGTCTCCTTAGGAATCCATGAGAGGGACTAGTCTTAAGGAAAACATAGTATCCTTAGGGATCTGTGATGAATAAGGCTGCATAATGTACAAGAAGGTTGTATATATGCCCCCTCCTTATGATGGTGACATAGTGGCATCATAAAGAAAAATAGAACAAGGATACCTACTTCCAACAATAAGGAGGTGTCCTTAAAACAAAAAATACATACCATAACCTTAGCAAAGAGTGAAGACACTTGTTAGCCAAGAAATATACAACTGTGTGAGAATATCAAAAAGTGGGAAGAGACCCTTAAAAGGAAGAGATCTTAGATAAACTAATAAAAAACATTACATCCAAATTAATCAAAAACATTATAACTCTTATCAATCCCAACCAATAAGAAATTTGATTTTTAAAATTGTGAGATGACCATTAATAAGGGAATGAAATCTAAAAATTATGGATGATCATTCAAATATTTGTTTACAACATACAATTGAAAAGAGAAATAAACAAAAAAAAAATCACTCAAATGATTATGAAAATTAAAGCTCAATGAAAAATGAAACTAAAAAATCATAGAAACAAAGACTTTTTTAAGAGTAAAAAATAGAAAAACATGCAAAATTCAAGATTAGCAACCATGGATGAGCAAAAAGAGAGGAAAAATAAAGATTTGTTAGAAATTTATATACATATAAAGAATAAAACAGGAATGACAGACAATTTTTTATAATTTTATTTTTTTCGCTACCATAAATAGCCTATCAACTAAAATATATTTATAAATAGAAATCAAATTGAAGACTAATAGATAATATAAACTAATAGATAACAAGGGTTGCATGCAATTGGAGTCCCTGCCTTAGGTAGGAGAGTAGCTAGGAGCTGCCATTTGTCCTAGCATTGCGCAGAACAGCGATCGAGATTAGGACAAATTTAGCATGTGTCAGCAGAAGACATAGGACAACACACATTACACAAGACATACATTACACAATGTAGCGACTGAATCAAAACAATTAAATATACACAGTAAGAGTACTCATGATTTGTATGATTTATGAAGTCAAATTCCACAGTCGTAATCAACATTGTTCTCGCTATTACCTAATTTGTATACAATTACAAGTAATCAGCAGTGTCCTCGCTTAAAAATACAATATTTGTATCGAAAATTTTCATATTAGATGTGGGACACACAAGCGAACAACAAATTCATTTGGAGGCACCGAAAATATTCTTGAATCACCTAAAGCAAATATCATTGGTAGAGTTCAATATTTCATCACATTTTTGATGAAGAGAGCGATGAGCCAAAAACTATTTGCGATCCACCCTGAATCAATGATACCAACTAGGTTTTGTGTATCCATTCATTGTTTAAACCTATAATTTAGAAATCGTGCAATAGTTTTGAGAGCCATTTTTGTGCTTTGTCATTGCAAATTTGGACATGTCAATATATAGTTGCTGGAAGTTCTGAGTTGAGAACATCTTATAGAAAGGCTTGGATCTTCAGTTTTCATTCAAATTGGCAATGCACACATATTGTAATCTAGATAAGCAACAAAAACCTCCATATTCTGCAAGGTTTACAATAAAAAAGTGTGAAATGATCTAGTGCATTACCCAATTTGTAGTAGTGGCAAAGGGACATACCCAATTTGTAGGAATGGACCATCGATAGAATTTCTCACCTATAGTGCAAATATCTTCCATAGAGTTTTGTTGGCCAATGCATTGGCATTAGAATTTAGAACTTCATGTGCTTCATTTAGATGTCAAAACAACATTTTTAAACGGACTGTTAAAAGAGCTAGTTTTTATGCAATAATGCAACAATGCCAAGGCTACATGGAACAAGGCAAGGAATAATTGGCATGAAGGTTAAAGAGGACTTTGCATGAATTGAAGCAATCCTCAAGTGCATGGTATGGAAGTTTTGATGTTTTTTGGCAAAAACATGCTAGCACTAGATATTCACACCGTGAAAAAATTACCAATTTTCTCCAATGAAATGTTTGAAAATCCCTCAATGATGTTGGAGTTTTTGTGGAATAAGCTTTGAATCCCAACTGTTCACCTTTTACAACCTCACACACCTCCGCAAAGTTTAGAAAATTAATTTTGCTACTAGCCTTTCAAAACAAACTCAGAAAACTGTGATTGCGTAAAGATTTAGGAGAGCAATTAAAATTTTCATGTGGGACTGCAGATGGGGTCTCAGACAAACACTGCTGCAAGGTTTTGCTAATTGGCAATCTAAAAGAGGTTAGAGATTAAAAAAACATACAACACCGTAAAATACTGTGACGTTAAACCAGTTCGAGATCTTCTACAGTTACTAAGCCCTCTGTGGAAATTACCTTAAAAGACCTTGCATTTAACATACCAATGTCACAGGTATCTATGCACTAAACTCTACCATTAATGTCCACCTCAAAACATGCAAGCAAACCCTTATTGCCAAAATTCCCTTTTTCCCTGCCATGACATGAGATGCACGGACAGGTGGACACCCACAACAATACAGTCTATAGAAATCTAGGGACAAAAATCTCAAAGCCTCTGCAAAAACCCACCACATGCAAGATGTGAATGAACACGCTGGGCACGTGGACCATCTTAGAAATGGCATTTGCCTAACCTTGTAATCGCTCCCACATTTTCACTCTAATATTTTGATGAATAAAAAGAAAAGACTACTAGGAAAATGCAGACAACCAATGAGAAAAAAGAAACTTAAAAATTTAAATGCCATTTTAATACGGAAATTTCTTGAGACCATAGGTTAAACCCGATGTTGCACGAATTACACCGTTACCGAAACTAAAACTAATGTTAAAAAGAGACCGAAAAACATAAGTCTCCCGCCTAAAGGCAGGGACTAATAATATATTGAAATGGGACATCCTCCTTAATATCAAATGTTATATAAATTACTTTTGTTGGAGCTTCAAGTAAGCTAAATTGTCAGTCTTTTGTTGTGAGTGCTTTCGTTGCTTTTGCTACAGTGTAAAATTATTGCTTTTATACAGTTCAAAAAAAATTGTCATAAGAAACTAATAAAGATCTGTTATTGGATTTTTGAGTTTGTGCAGAAGCGGGCGAAAATCACCTGAAATAAGGAGAACAGCAGGTAAACCAGAAAGCAAAGCAGCCATGGCAACCACTAGAGTGCAGAGGATTATGACCCAACCCATCGTAATTCTATTTCTTCTTCTCAATTATTTTAATCTTCATCTTTCTGTTTTAAGCTGCAATTAGTTGCTTTTCTTATACTTGACCGTATTGGGTGTTGCCTTAACTGCACAGAACTTGATATTTCGGTTCCTTCAAAGTAAAGCACGCATTCAAATTTGGCTATTCGAGCAGAAGGATTTGAGAATCGAGGGCCGCATCATTGTAAGCACAGCTCGCCTTTTTCTTTTGGTTTTTTTCAGACAAAAAAAGAAAATAAAAAGACAGCGATTTAATGCCTTTTAAATATTACGCTAGGGTTAGTGGCAACATTTTTAACGGTGAGATTTGAACCTGGGTTTTGTCATTGCCATGCTGCAAACCGTTGGACAGGGTTTAGGGTTAATATGTTTGGGGTTTAGGGTATAGACGGATAGATTCCCATATACGGTCACATGTCGGCAAATTAGGTGATAGTGCCAAGGACGGCCTTCTTATGATGGGCGTTTCTGTTAGCATGGTATTAACTTTATTCAAACTTGCAACATGCAGAAGAAGAGAGTGTTGAGTATAATCTGTCCTTGTAAAGAGGAAATAGGTCTATCAATAACTACACTGGCAGATGAAAAAACAGAAAATGTATTTTGTAAAACATCTAAATCTCATTCTCTTCCCTTCTTTTAATCTCACAGCACGAAGTCATTGATGTAGCGTGCAATAGTGTTGTGTGATAAGATATTTGTAAGCAGATGCTATTTTGCGAAAAAATGCAGTTTGTTTGGCCTTTAGAACATTTGAATTGGATGTCCATCCATCTGGACGGAGGTGTTGGGCTAAATTTGTGTTGCCACTTTGTTTTGACTCTGAAATGAGTTATGGTTTTTAAATTTACTTAATGATTGTGTCAGGGGAAGTGTTTATCATCTTGTATTTAATGGGAGAACTTTGATTTTTGAATAATGGTTTTGTCAACTATAGATTGTTTTTTGTCAAATAGATAAAATAAAATAGGCGTGTGAACCTGCATACACACACCTATACACACAGATGAATATCTGCATGTGTGTTTGTTCATCAAAGGAATCAATTGGTAGATGCTTAAAAAATTCATCTTGTGAAGATTTGAAAACTTTTGCTTCTTCAATTCTGTTCCTTCTCACTGCCTGGTGAGATTTTTTTCCATGCAAACAATGATATTGATGTAGAATCTTTTGTTCCACTCCAAAGAAGCCCCTCGTGATCTTTGAAGTCTAATATGAGGACATGGATTGGAATCCTCAGGACTAATATAAGATGGATTGGGACTGACAGAAGAGAAATTTAACATCTGAAATATTTTGGCTTGAGTAAGCCATTTGCCCATTGAATTTGAGTGTTTTTTTCTTGATTTCGGTCAGTCGGAGTTTTCTAAAGGTTTATTGTATTGTACCGATTTCTCAAATATGAGCTTGGTGGAGGGAGGCAGATTTGAATTCAATCTGCTCAGGCCTATCTCCATATTTGAAAAGATTGGTAACTTACCTGTTAATTTTTCAGGATTGGGCCACCCTTGTATTGCACTTTACACTTGTGTTGCACTTTACAATCTGTGTCACAATAACCAGGAAGGCTGCTACCTCATCTAAACCTAAAGTCTGTGTCACAATAGCCAGGAAGGCTGCTACCTCATCTAAACCTAACCTCACTGCCACATTAATGCGGCAACCATTGATTGTGGGGATTGTGTCTACCTGGTTTCAAATCTGAGTGATTCATTGTAATAAGTACCCTGCTTTACCACTAGACTACTTCACAACATGCATGCATGAATAAACATAGGAGTGGCTGAAATTTAGGGAAATGTAATTGTGGTTTGAGGAGCTTTTGTTCTGATTAGGTAAATTCAGAGAGGGCCTGAACCCTTATACATAATAGCCATCGAGGCAGAAGAGAGGGATCTCATGAGGGCTCTAAAAGAAAACCAGCAAAGTAACTCCCAAGTGTTGAGGAAAAGAAAACAAAGCTGTGACAGAGCTAATATAAGAACTTCTCTTTCACAACAGAAGAAAGAAGAGGAGAAGAGGTACTAGGACCTTTCCTCCGTTTGCTAACAACAGTCCAAGCTATACAATCCTTTGAACTCCCACAAGGAGGGGGAAGAGGTCCCCCCTTGGTGAGACAAACAATCAAAGGGGCAACAATAGGAGGGTGTGAAAGGCAGCCAGCAATCATTGAAGAAGGAAGAATTTTGGAGAGACGGGAAGAGAGCTCTTAGAGGAAAGAGCCACAAAACAAACCACAGTGGGGACAAGGTCACCCCAACTAAGCACTCAAAATCCTTAAAAGAGACATCCATTGAAGAGGCAAGATCCTCAACAGTCAAGTGATCTTCAGAAGAACAGTAGGAGACAAGGTCACCCCAACCAAGCACTCAAAATCCTTAAAGGAGACATCCACTGAAGAGGCAAGATCCTCAACGGTCAAGTGATCATCAGAAGAACAGTAGGATACGAGGTCACACCAGCCAAGCACTCAAAATCCTTAAAGGAGACATCCACTGAAGAGGCAAGATCCTCAATAGTCAAGTGATCATCAGAAGCACTCTTCCACCAAGTAGTAGGACCCTTGACGACCCCGAGAGCAATTTGAAGCTAAGTGACCAATAGAGAAGCAATGGTGACAATGGAAAGGGATGCCCTCGTGATCCAATTGTTGAGACCAAGGTTATCCTGTATTTCTATGTTCACAATTCCAATGAAAATCATTACAATTATTGAATTAAAAAATGTAGTTCATGAATTATGATTCAATGTTCATCAATCATCAAAGACTATGAAAACAGACAAGTACTCACAGATGGTACAGGTGTGTACCTGAACCTAGTTTGGGGCATGTGGGTACGAATCCAGTAACTTAGGGAGCAACCAAATGTATTTGGTCTAAGTTACCGATTCAGGTGCGGATTTGGATGTGGATGTGGGATGCGGATGCGTGAAATTTTTTTTTAGGGGATGTGGATGCGTGTATATATAATAATATATAATTATATATATATATATATATATATATATATATATATATATATAATATATATATAATAATATATAATATATAATATTATATATATGATATATCATATATGATATATGCAAAGAAGTGCAAGAAATCTGAAATATACAAAAATAAATCATTTGATAGTATGAATTAGAATAAATTGAATAATGCTACTTCACCATTGATCAAGATTCAAGATATTTGATAGTTGATAGTTCAACAACTTAAACTTAAAACTTCAACACAAATATTCAAATTGAAAGAAGTTCAATAACTAATTACTCATGTTTAAGATTCCAATGCAATTTGAACTACAAAATCAAAACTTAGTTCATCCTTCATTGTTTATCAATCAAGAGTCAAGACTCAAGATTTAGAATCATAAGGATTCTCAAGAAAATCTACATTCTCATCATCTCCAACTGCTGCAAGTTCAAGATCATTTGAACCAAGAATGGTTCCACTTGTGCTAGATGCACCATGTGTCATGGTATCATCACCATCATTTGTGATTGGAGTAAGATCATGAAGCGTTGCATCCAATTTTGCACACTTACGGGCTACATCCCAAAGCTTGGTTGACCCTTCCTTGTATTCATTCTCGTTATGTGACAAAAGACGCAAGTTAGTATGAATGTAAGCCAAGTCCTTAGCTTTCTTTGAGCCCAACCGGTTGCGATTCACTGAATGGATATAGGAGTATGTACTCCAATTTCGTTCAGCAGCAGAAGAACTTGCAACTTGGATGGTGTTCACAAAATTAAACATACAAATGAAATGCAATTTAAAGAATGTTAAACACTAAATTGTAGAACACAAGTGGTAAACTAAAAACAAAAAAAAACTTGTGAGAGGATCTTGATTGCAAGACCTTGTAGATGCTTGTATGGTTGACCATACATGTACCACCATGTGATAGCTCCCATTTTATATTGGTCCTTTATTGCAAATGGAGACATTTTTAAACCCGAAGCAAATAAGCCAAATTCTTGCCTCACTGTGTCGTGCATTTCATCATCTGGGAAGAGTCTTGTAAAAGCTTTGTAGGACCCACTAACAACTTATTCATCCGCATATGGTGCAACTCTTCGTGGCATACCAAGTATTTGCTCACTATATTACCTTGGAGACAAGGCATATGCGAGGAGATGCAATCGGGTAGTCATCTTCTCTCAATGATGATAAATGATTGCTTCCACCTTATTGCATAAGGCTTCACATTCTGTGGGGTCATTCTCATGTTTCTGTATGGAAACTTTTACCTTCTCAACCATGATGGTGTCCATGCCATCATACACATCCCCCAAGCAAGGTGTACACATCCCCCAAGCAAGGTGTATCTGTATTGACAAAGTGGAGCATAGTCATGATAGGCTCGGTGAAATCCAATACAAATTGCACACGAGCCCACCAACTGTCATCCAAGACCAAAGCTTTGACCTTTTAGGCTCTTTCTGAATTCAAAGCCTTCCATATACCCCATTGGTTAGAAATAACCATCTGGCTTAATGCCGCTTGCACCTTGACAAGTCGTCTCATAACAATAGTATGAGATGCAAAACGGGTCTCAACAACTTAAGCAAGTTAACAATATGTCAATAAATATTAAGCAAAGACAAAGTTATATACAATTTGATAATTGAACATGAACATAAATTTTATTCAAATTAAATAAATAAATGAAATTTACTAATTTAGTAATTGCAATTTGAATTTGCCTTCAGCAGCTCCATTTTGGAGAATGATCTAAATATGAATTGTGACATGTGGTGGTTAATCACAAACATTTGTATCTCCTCCCCCTCTTGGTAAATTTGCTTCACCCAATCTATTTGAGTGCCAATTTGTTGCATGATCAAGTTAAGGGAGTGTACAATGCATGGTGTCCAAAAAATATGGTCATATCGACCCTCATTCAAAGCACCTACACCTCTACAATTTTTGGCATTGTCTGTAACCACTTGGACCAAATTCTCACCACCCACCATCTCTATGGCCCATAGTTACAATGCCCTGGGGGACGGGGGAATGGGGGGACAAGTTTCCGAGACGGGAGGACAGAGGGGCCTCAATTTGGGGACGGCGGTGGGGGACGAGGGGGGTGTATATAGTATATACTATACATGTGGTACTTAAAATGCTAGTTATGAAAAGATGTATAACAATATAAGACATAAAGATGTAAAAGTCTTGTGTTGAAGTATTGGTCCTTTTGTGCTGGATATAAATGTTAGATATTCATATAAGTTATATCTAACATGTATATCCAACACAAAAGGACCAATATCTAACATTTATATCTTTGTTGGTGGCTGTTTTCAAGTCCCTAGGTTCGGCAAATGAGGTTTGAGTATTTTGGCCTGTTGGGAAGTCATGTTTGTCTGGGATTTGGGTGAGAGCTAAGCTAAGTCTTTCATAGAGATGGGGTCGAAACCAAATGATTTGTGATAAAACGAGTTAAAACCCTTTGAGAATCATTTTGTCAGCTTCAGTTTGACCTTAGAAAGCCATGATGGATTGTGGGAGGTAACCCTACTGAAGGCTTGCTGAATCCTGAAATTTGGGTAAGTCTGGAATTTTTTGAAAACCCCCAAAATCTAGAATTTGCATCTTAACTCCAATGAGGTTGGAACCTATCTCAAACATCCTGAAAAGTATTTATACAAATATAACTTAAAGTATAAGAAATTAAATAAATCAGACTTATACTTAAATTTTATATTTGTATAAATCCTCTCGCCCATGAACAAAAAAAATTAAAAATTTGTATTTTTTGGCTTGCCATGATGGGGGACGTTTGGGCGTTACCTCAAGGTCGAGGGACGTCCAGGCGTCCCCTTGTCCCCGGTGCGTCCCCGTCTCGGGTGCGTCTGGGATTTAGGGGGGAGACGCGTCCCCGTGTTACTATACTATGGCCTCAATGAGAATTTTAGAAATGAACTGTGAATCCTTCACCTGCCCTTCACAATCAACAACCCTCAAAAACATTGACCCTTTGGGGAAATTGCAATCACATTAGTCAATGGTCAATTTCTTGTATCTTTCCATCCATCAAACACAATAGTTATATCCAAAGTTTTCCAAGAATTTTTAATTGGTTGAAGAGCTCTCTATAGAAGTCCTCTCTTTTTGCAATAGAGTAGTACACACCTTTTCATACCCGGGACTTACATAATCAGCTAGGGCCTTATTGATGGCTTCCACCATTTCCTTCCAATATGGTGATCTTACCAAGTTGAAAGGAAAACCATTGGCATAGAGACAACGTGCAATGGCTTCATCAGCAAACTCTCTTGCCTCCATTTTAAATGCACTGTCCAATGGGCCTCTTTTGCGGGGGGTAATTTCTACTTCTTCCTCTTCCTCTCTCGGTACAAAGTACTTGCAAGAATGGATGTTTGGAGGATACAATTAGTTTAGTGGGTAATTGCATTTTGTTCTTTCCGGATGGAGGTTGATAAAAACTTTTTTTTGATCTTTTAATTAAATTATCAGCATCTTCTTGTTCTTTTACAAATGAAGCTATCTATGCATTAGATATCCCCTTACCACCTGTGCCTTTGCACATTGCAATACCTTTTCCAACAGGGCCCATAAAATGAAGTTTGACCCGAGAATATGAGCTATTGAATGGTTTGCCTTTGTTACTTTGACAATAATTACATTTCCAAAGATATGAGCCACCTCCTGAAACCTGTGATACTCTTGTGGTATGTCTCCATAAAGGAGATCCTACATCAATATTAAAATTATCGGCTCTTTGCCCTCTCATTGAACTTTGATTACCGGTGGTGGCCATTCTTGCACAATACAATTTAATTTCTTGCTATAATAAGAAAATAAATAAATTTAATTTAGAAAAAAACTATGAACATCAAGCATACAAGTGCAAAACAATGATACAAAAATAGATAGCTAAACTTGTTTCTTTATTTCTTTAAAAAAAAATTAAAAAAAAAACTTGAAAAATTTCTTTCCAAACTCGAAAAAATTCTTCAAAACCTCAAAAAAATCCATTAAAGGACTCAACAATGGGATCAAATGCTTACCTTAGATGCTGAAAACTCATTTTTGGAAGCTATCTCTCACCCCACGAACGATCCTCTTCAAAAATAATCACCTTAGCTTCAAAATCCAAAATGGAGACCAAATGAGAAGAGAGGCAAGCTGCATACAAAATGAGATGCAAAATGATTGAATGGCCTCTTTTATAGGGCGTTTGAGGGTTTAGGAGAAAAAAAAGATAAAAAAAATATGTAAAAAACACATGTTTTAATGTGTTTTTAAGTTGTTTTTTGGCCAAAAAGCAAGCCTGGGCCCGCGGATACTTGTGGATGCGCCCGGATGCCCTGTGGATGTCATCCGGAAGCGCATGCTGGGCCCCCAGATGCACTTCCGGGTGGCATCCACAGGACACCCGGCTCAGCACCCGCATCTGTTCGCATCCGCCTCCGCCTCCAGGCTTGGGAGCTACACATCGACTTCTGAGTATTTGGTAGCTGTATTTGCTAGGATGGGGTAACTTTTCACTTAATTGTTTCGTAAGAGGTAAAAGAACTTTTAGACAATAATCTAGTTCATATGTATAAAGATGGCTGGTCAAAACTTAAGTAGTATAGGGCGGCTTGTTAAATGTCAGAAAAGCTAAATGTTTGACTTTTCCCGGTTTGCCCTGTTTAAAAAAAGCTAACTTATATGGAAAGTAGATATTTGAGTGCAGGCCACTTTTAAGCAGTATGATTTTCCTAGTGCAAGTGTGAAAGCAGGTAAATGCATTAATTAAGAGTAACTTTGTTGGTGCTTTCTGAAATTTGTTTGATCTTTCTGACAGGGATTTGATGAGTATATGAACCTTGTACTGGATGATGCTGAAGAGGTTTCTATTAAGAAAAAGACACGCAAAGCATTAGGTTCGTTTAAACTTCTCTGGAAAATATATTCTTTTTTAACCTGCATTGTTTTGTTAACTGTACTACTTGCGGTTGTAATCTACCCCAGGTTTCCATTTCTGGTTAGTGGATAGGGTGCTAAAGAACTGATTATTTTAATTTGCCTTTTAGGACGTATTCTTTTGAAAGGAGACAATATCACACTAATGATGAGCACGTAAGTATTGACAGAATTGTTGTTTGCATCCTGTATAAGTTTGATGGTAGAATTTCCACTCTAGTATGTTTGGTCATATTGAGAGAGCTGTATCATGTTACTAAGATTAGCTGTTTGTTTTTCATTTCGCAGGGGTAAATAAATTTAAGCCAAGTTATCCTCTTTAATTATAATCCAGAGATTTAATTTGTCAAATTGGTACATCTACCATGAATTTTGCAGTTTTCTATTTGCAACATATATTATAGATTTTGTTCAAACATTGCAAACATGCATTGGGGGTCAGTTGTGAGAATGTTTCTCTGTACTGAACACTGCTATTATCGTGTGTGAAATGTATCACCAGCATTTTATGAAGTCGGAAGCTCTGAACAAGGCCTTAATTTTTCGTGTGTACACTGTTCTGAGCCAATGTTTTGTTGTCCTGCTTATCTAGCTGTAAGTTTTAATACACAGAAGGATAATATGCATCATCGAACAAATTTATTGTCATGCACACTGCTATGAGTTGATGGTTACTTGTCCTATTTGCCTGGTTGCATTTCTAAATGCAGGTTTTGCAACACACAAGTATAGTATGTATTGTCGAACAATTCTACTATTATTTACACTGTTCCTAGTATATTGTTTGTTGTACTATTTGCCTTGTTAGTGTTAAGTGGACACACACGAGAATTATATGTACTGCTGAACTGATGTCTAATGTGCGATGTGTAGTTTCAGTAGTTTCGTTTAGTCTTTGGCGTATGATTTTCAATGGTTTGAATTTGTGGTTATGGTAAAGAGGGGATCTCAAATTGCTTATTTAATGTTCTTGTTACTACACATAATCTTTTTGCTGACTGAAAAAATATACGCTTGCAAAACTATTTTTAATTGGCAATGGATTGATTTTGTTTTTTGCTTGAAGACCATCAGCTGGTGAATTTTTTTTAAACCGCTATACATTACCCAGCAATCTTGAAAACTGTGTACTGGCTTCAATAAGTTTTCAACTCTTTACCTTCAACTAGCAAATATTTGAATGAAATCTGTTACATAAGTTTAGCAACTGGCAACAAAAATTTATGCCTCAAAAGTTGCATTCAAATCAAATTTATGTTTTTTAATGAACTTTTGTTAATTCTATATGTAAGGTTTTAAAAACATTAAAAATATTCCAGATATTAAGTTTCCACAATCTATGCGAATGTAATCAAATTGCTTCTAGATTTGATTGTGTGCTATTTTTTGCATCAACGTTTTGGATCACACTCCATGATCCATCATCAGGATGTTAGATAGCAAACAAAATGATAAATGTCAAGTGGCAGACCTGAAATGTTAAAAAGAGGGGGGAAAGCGATGACATGAAAAACAAGACCAAATAGAAGAAAGAGAAACAAAAACTAAGGAAAAAGAACCTCAAGGAAATTTTTTTCTTAATTTTTTTTTCTCTTTCTTCTATTTGGTTTGTTTTTGTGCCATCCCTCTCTCCTCTTTTTAACATTTCAGGTCTGCCACTTGAACATTTATCATTCTATACGTAGGAGATATTTTCCACAGTAAGTCAAATTGTGATATTGCTACCAGGATTCAACTGTGTAGTTTTTAGAGTTCAACTCAATGACCCATGTTTCATGGGTAGTGGTTCACAAGAACCCATCTCTCATGAGAATGAATGAAACACTTAGCACTCATTGCATCTAGGTGATGTTCACAAAGGTGAAGCAACAGAACTTTTTGGGAGGTCACCCATCCCAGTACTACTCCAGCTTGAGCGCGTGTAGTTACAGAGTTTTCTCCATGGTTAAGCCCACTCTGCTTGCAACCTCGTTTGCAAAACCTTAGCAAGTGTTGTGCCTTATGAACCATTCATTAGAAAGCCCCTTAAGCTTGTCAATTGATAAGTAGGAGATGGGTTCCATTCATTCTAAGTGTTCCATTCATTCTCATGAGAGATGGGTTCTTGTGAACCACTATTGATGAAACATGGGTCATTTAGTTTGGCTCTAAAAACTACATAGTTGAATTGTGATAGCAATATCAAAATTTATCATTCTGTTTGCTCTCTAACATCTTGATGATGGATCACAAAGTGTAATCCGAAATGTTGATGCAAAAACTAGCACACAGTTGAATCCATAAGTAATTTGATCACATTAAAAATATTCTTTTTCTAAATTATGTCTTATTAAATTTAAACCAAAGTTTGAGATTCAATATGCTAATTTTCAGTTGCAATTTGAAGTTTTATGGTGGGTGAAAACTTTAAGAAGTTTATTATGAAAGGAGACAAGAATGCATGCTAGTAAACTATTTGTGGCAACATGAAAGCAGAGCTTTTACATTCAATGAAGTACTGGTTGTTACTCTAGACATGAGAACCTTTATAGAGTGATGCATATGTTCAATTTCTAATAGCCCACTTGGATACGTTGAGTAAAGTCAATTTAATGAGATCTTTGATGGTTTGCTTTAAATAGCTTGTGTGTTTTTTGTTTTTTTTTAAATCAAAGGTTTTGAACATGCCTCAGTTCAAAAAGGTCAGTAAATCTTTATAGGAAATATAAAGTTTGAATTAGATAGTTACAAAGAAATTAAATTTGTAACTGGTAATGATATTCCATTTTGTTAAGCGGTGATAAACTAACTAGGAATTACAATTATTTAATGTGTCTTGATTGTTTTGATTAAGTAAAAACAGGATTTGAAAGGTCCTGAAACCTTTTACAATAGGATTATAAGATAAGCATTACTGATCACCCAAAGAGAGCAAAAACCAACAAAAGAACAGGGGCACTCGACCCAACAAAGACAACAAAAAAAGACTGCACAACAATCGCTTACAACAAAGAGAACAAAAATAGAGAAAGGGCACAATGAAGAAAGTAGGCAGAAGCTAGTTGAAGTCCATTAACTCATTAGCTTGAACGACTAAGAGATCCATATTGCCTGTAGTAGATTTTAGATCTTCCAAATCCATTTCTTTTTTCTTTATGCTGGCCTTGGTCCTAATACTAGTTCCCATGTTGTCTTTAATTTCCTTGATCTCCTCACCTCTGTTTGTATCCAGCTTCTCGACAAGGATCTTACTTTGGTCTGTAGAAGCTTTCATGATTTGGATACTTTGTTCGCTTATCCTGTTGAGGGTCGTTTCCAGCCTTTGTACTTTGTTTTCCAGGAAAGTGATCCTTTCCTCATACCTATTGTTGTCAACATCTTTGCTGATCTTGTTTAAGTTTTGTTCTAGTGCCATAACCTTACCACCCAGTTCACCAAAAGCTTCCCCCTTACGAATGGCCTCCATCCGGTCCTCTAGGCAGGTAGCCAAAGGTTTGTCGCCGAAGGTAGCACACTTGATCATATTGACAATTTTGCTCTGTTCTTGGAGGTCCACCTTCATAACCTGATTATCATGAACAATGGTGCCCACGAAACATCCAAAAGAGAGAATACTCTCCTTATGATCTTGGCCTAAGGTTATTTTGTCATTTTTGTTAGCCGGATCACTGGTACCCGTCTGATCATTCAAGGGGAGCTTTCCAGAAGCTTTGTCATTTGTCTTTTTCTCCTCCCTAGTATTCTGCTTCCCTCGAGTGTAGGCCCTAGTCTTCTCTTTTTCAACAGTAATCTCGGTGAGACTGTTTTTACCCTTACTTTTTTCCAGGCTTTCTGTGATATTCTCCTCTTCATTAGAAGAGACAAAAAGCCCCTTTTTGTTATCCAGATTTTTCTCCTTCAAGTGAGGAGTCTTCCCTTTTTTCCTTTTCAGAATAGTATTCTCTTCCTCAGAATAGAGAGACTCAGACTCGGAAATCTCATTCTTATTCTTTGAAGTTCCTCCTCTCTTTTTCCCTTTACCTTTTCCTCTAGTTTTATATCCCTCAACCTTGACATCATCCTCAGTATCAGCTTCAAATTTCCCTCCCGAGTCCTCTTCCTTAGTTTCCTCTTCACCAGAAGCCTTACCCTTATAGAGAGGTCTTTCAATTTTTTTAATCTTTCAGCAAGTTGTAGATAATGACCATAAGGCCCTGATGGGAAGCGTGATCCCCTTTAGGGTCAACCTGCAGGTCCTTCATAGTGTGGTTCATAAAGCTTATAAGATAATAGGGAATGCTTATTTTCTCGTCATGCCTAAAGTGGTTCAAAATGACGAAGTGATGCCCGTAGGCTCTAGAAAATTGGTCGTCCAAGGTTAAATAATTGATAGCAGCATATAGAATAAAACGCCAAGCCCCACTTATATTATTGGGATAGATGAACCCACCTACCTTTTTTACCAGTCTAGCGTCCTCTTCATCTCTCTCGGGGAACCTTTCATAAGCCTTGTCAGAGTAGCTTCTATCTCGGTAGAATTTCATTCCTTTCATAGGGAGCCTTGTCGCCTCAGCCATAAAATATTCATTGACATCGAACCACTGGTTGTTGAAGAAGATTTTACCATTCTTCCAGTTCTTGATAAAATACTGGGTAATAGAAGGATTTCCACCATGTAGCTTCTCCATATAAGCGCTAAAATTGCATTTTTTCAGAATTTCCCAAATCTTCTCCTTTTGTCTCCATTCATTGTAGGTCGCCGGTTCAAATCTTTTCTTACTTCCTCCCATTCTCCCTGTTTGAATTGTATCCTAGACAAAGTTTTTGAATGCTTTGTTCTTTAAGTTTTTGGTATAAA
The DNA here is from genome assembly GCA_027943335.1 of Chamaecyparis obtusa. Lineage (NCBI taxonomy): Eukaryota > Viridiplantae > Streptophyta > Pinopsida > Cupressales > Cupressaceae > Chamaecyparis > Chamaecyparis obtusa. Next base: position 1,388,507 of record BSBK01002251.1, on the reverse strand, counting down.
TGCCCGACCTTTTTAGAACCTAGAACCCGTGTGAGAGCGTGTGATCAACCCAAGTGGCGGCTGTCGAAATGACCTTATAATAATTAATCCTTACACTTCTTGTTTTTATCCCCATCATTTTTCAGTTGCTTTCCACTTCTTTGGGTTCCGTAGATTCTCTCATTTAGAATGATAGATTTCATATCATACAGAATGCTATCCTCATTCTACCACAAGGTGATATTTCCATTTCTGCACGCGTGGTTAGCTGCCCAGTCAGCCACACCATTGGCTTCATGGTAAGTATGGGTGATGATACAATTTCTCATAGATTTTATGTTCTCCTTAGTTGAGTTTATTATATTGTCAATTGACCATGAGGGGTTAGAATTCTTTGTTAGGCAGTCTATAACGTTCTTTGAGTCCCCTTCTAACCACAAGTTGTTACAATTAAGCTCTTTAGCTAGAAGGATACCATGATAAGCAACCATTGCCTTAGCAACATGATTGGTCTAGGTGCCAATCGGAATGGCTTTTATAGCTTTACAATTACCTATCTCATCACAGATCATAATATCACAACCCGCAATACCAGAGTTTCCCTTAGAAGCACCATCAAAATTCACTTACATCCATCCGGGAGGGGGGCATTTCCATTTGGCTTCCTCCCTAGGATCGTTTTGATCTTCATTTTTAGTCTGGTTTCTCCAATTCTTTAAGACATTTATGTCCTCGTTTCCACCATATGTAGACCTAGAGTCCATAATTCTATAGTTTTCAATGATCAAGCTTCTGGTTTCTCAAATAAAACTTTGGCAGGAGTCTTCATTTCTCTAAAAATTCTATCATTCCTCTCTTTCCAAATAGACCAACACATATGAGGCAAAGCAATGTGTCTTGATTGTTTTGGACATAAATCTTTCAAGATTAATGAAGAAAAAAAAAACTTTTATTCTCTATGTGGTTGTGGTGCTTTGCTGGTTGTATTCAAAATCTACGATTTGAAAAAATTCTAAATGATGTAAACAACACATACTAACAGTTGATTCCTAGGCTAAAAGTGTTAAATAGTCAGAGTTGACTAACTTTTTCTAGGTTTAATTTGTTCCTTAGTGTATGTTGTTTAAGGGCTACTGAAAAACTCACCTTGTGCAATTTTTATGACAAACTCCATAAACCATAATGAAAGTCAACATTGAGAAACAAATTTAGATTTGTTTTTGATTAAGTGAAAACAGGTTTTGAAGGGACTCAATGCCCTGTACAAAGCAGGTTTTGGAGGGACCTGAAATCCAAATATAGAGATATTCAAGATTACGCACTATCTGAAACAAGACAAAGATGAGACATGACAAAGCCAAGAAAGTGGGAGAGAAACTAGAAATCTCTCCCCACAAACCAAGAGGCTACATGAAAAGAGGAAACAAACCCATGTAAGTCCAACATGTAGTCCAAACAAACCCAAAACAAATTAAATTTTACCTACTAGTTTATCCTTATAAGAGCGAAGGGTCATATCAAACATGGTTTGAGGGGATTTAGATTTTTAACTTTTACTATGATCCAACCCTCTTCCAACTTTGCAGCAGCATTCTGCCAAGATATTGAGTCCAACACAAAAGTGCCCCCACCCTGGGAAGAAATACCAACAGAATCCATGGCAGGGCTAGCATTATTCCGAGGATCATGATCAATAGTAACATAGTAACATATCTAAAGTACAAATTTAGATATCTTACCATTATAACATTGATTCTAATTATGCATGGATATTTTGAAGAGATGGTATTGCTCCAAAACAATTAATTTTTTAAAAGTTTATAACCTATATATCAACTTGTTGAATTAAGTATGGCAAATTTGATAAACTTTGAGAATCATAACTAAACTGGTAATTTGTTTTTGATTAAGTAAAACAAGTTTTGAAGGGACCTGAAACCCTTTACAAGAAGGTCACTGAAGATAGACAAAGACAACCCACAAAGACGAGACGGTTCAAGACCTTGACGAGGGTTTTCCCAAAGGCTCCCACAACTTGGAACAGACGACTTGGGTTAGGCCCCAAGTAACACCTGCTAGAAGAAGACCCCCAAAATTTAGGATTTTCCTTTAGCCCCCTTTTGATGAGAATGAAGGGTCATATCGAAAGAAGGCGAAGATCGCTTGGAATGTTTTCCTTTTACCTTGATCCATCCTTCCTCAACCATAGCAGCAACATTCTGCCAAACCAAAGAGTCCGAACCAGATGAAACAAAGCCCATAGAGGGGGCTACACCCTGCCCAAAGGCAACCAACGGAGAGCCAGGGCCAGGGAGAGGGACAGAGCCTGTAGAAGGACCCACAGGGATAGGCCCAGAAGCAGACCCTGCAAAAGAGGCAGGCGGAGCAGAGTCAACAACTGGCTCAACACCAAAGGACATGGGGGACACCCCAAACTCAGGAGGAACTTGCACACAAGCTGAAGAAGGAGGAACATCAACACCCTCGACAGCTCCAACAACTAAAGCGTGAGGAAGGGGAGAAGACACAGGGCCAGCTTGCTCCACTACTTGTGCAAAACTCCGGTGAGAGAGCACCTTCTCCATCGTATAGTGCTGAGAAGAGACACCCTGCCACCATGAGGAAGTCTTTTTAAATTTCTGAAGCTCACAATGGTCTGAAACATGGCCTGTCCTGAAGCACCTTCTGCATCTTAAGGGGAGGCCTTCATAATCCAAGTGTTGAATCCAACTCCTACCACTAGGGGTAACTGGTAATTTGTTATTTCAGCTTTCAAATCACATTTAATTTCTCGTTGCAAATTTTGTGTGAAGGTTAATTTTTCGATCATTCACATATCACCATATACATGCATTTTTAGGCACTTTTATTCCACCCATTGTTAACTATATCTTCCATATTCCAATATATTTTGTCATTTTACTGTATGGAGTCAATTGTGTCTACAAATATCAAATCCTTTAAATTGTAAATGAAAATTTAAAAATTAGCTAGCTCAGACATTTATGGTGTGATTTATTGCTATGTACTCTTATTTAAAGACACGATGTGCATTTGTTGGTTATTTAGGAATCGTTCACAAAATCTTATGCATTGGAAAGATAAATCATTTATTCTAGTAATATTTATATTAGAGCACTAAAATGTACCTAAAACTTTGTAATCATTTTAAAACATTTGGATGTTTGAAGATTGTTGTTCCTAATTATAATTACCTTTATGGAAACAACCTTTGTAGTGGTTTGACCTAGAAAAGCCTTTTCCTAGTAGGTCAACAACATTCTTGAAGTATTTTTCAAAATCATTGGGCTTGTTGAAGTATTTTTCAAAATCACTAATCTTGGATAAGAATTCTAATTATAGGACTCCATAGGTTTTAAGGTATTTTTTTGAGAAAATTACATAAATTTGATGTGTTTGGAATGCTTATTTTTAGTCATTGGTGTTGATTTTGCATGCATTAAACCAATTTGCTAAATTCTCAAAACAATCAAATTCATATTTTGTTGTTTTATAAATGCATATAGAAACTTGTGATTTTTGAATTACAATTTATCTTAAATCTCATTTTTAAAAGAAATATAAAAATGATCTATTATATAATTATGCATTTTCAATTTAACTAAGTCTAGATTTGGTAAGAGAATGTTGATAATGACCATATCATCATAAAACAAAGCCATCAACTACACCATAATAAGATGAAGTGGTATGTCTATGATTATTTATTATTTTGTTTTCTTATGCTCACTAAATTGATTTCTTATTTGACCTAATTGCTTCCTACTCTTGTATGCATCCTTATGATGGACTTCGTGCACAACTCCTTTGTGAGGGAAATTGAACACTTACACATAATAGATGCAACCACATTTATGGAAGTGAAGCATGAATGTCCTATATTTGTTTGGAAGTAGCCTATGCTTGGGATGACAAAAACAAGAATGTTTAGGAATTTAGGTCCTAATTATACATAGAGGATAATCAAATCTAGAGTGGGGGGAGCTAGGTCATCATGGGTCCATACAAATACTTTTTGAGTTATCTCACTCATCTTTATATAGTTAATGCACATATATGCTATGTGCCACAACATTAACTATTTTTGTAGGATCAACAAATAATCTTTCCATTAATTTCCCTTTGAAAAAAATATGATTGTATATAGGACCATCATATATGTCTCTAGGCATATTGACATGGGAGAAGACTATGGTAGATTTGAGAATAAATTAATCTTGAGATGATTAAGCATGAGCATCCATCATCCCTATCATAAACAAATAGGATAAAGACATGTTAGTGCTTGAATCCAATATGAGGGGTATATGTAAATTCAATAAAGTTAGAAAAATGGTTAGTAAAGGCATCAATGTATATCTACCAACATTAGTTTTTGTAACATACTTATTAATTATGTCAGTTCCATTTGATACTTGGATAAAAATAGAGTTGATGTGGTCCTCCATAATGCACCTTAAATATATGCATCACTCAACATATGACAAAGTACCCTACAAAACTTACATAATGTTTTTGGGTTGTAAGGTGACAAAGGCTAGTTGGTGTCTAATGAATGAACGAGAAGTAACTGATGGAAAGATTGTCATTGATGTCAAAGGGTTTCAAGATGGACAAGACACTAACATCATCAATGTCAAAGGAATAGACAAAGACGTGTTTGAAGATAGTCTTGCTATTATTTGTCTTCAACAAATCACATAATAAAGGATATATACAAGACCATATTATATAGAAGAAAGATTGAAGTTTTATAAGATAGGAAAACATTAAGAGGGAACAAATACATGGAGTTTCATGAACATCACATAGCATCAATATATCTATACACAACAAAATACAATCATTAAAGATCTTGATACAATCAACACACAACGAATAAACTTCAATATATCGAACTTCTCTAAATATAGAACACATTTATTGAAGACTATATTAAGGAGGTGACATAGCGGTATTCAAGGAAGTAATATGATAATCAAATTCATGCCAAAGACACAATTGAATAAGACAATAAATATAAATATTGATAAGAAAAGACAAAGCTAAATGAAAATTCTGAAGTGGAAGTCATAAAAGACAAAATTTGTCCTATTCCTATTTTGTCTTATTCCAAGAAACTAGAGCAATGATAAAATAAAAGACATTTTAGATGAAACAATTGTATTGATGATAAAAATATATTTTTACAGAAAATGATGAAAATTTTTAAAAAAGATAAAATATTAGTTATCGACAAGAATCAATATTGTATGCAGTAATAATAAACAAAAATAAATAAGAGGCTAAAACTGCCACATCATCAGAAGAGACAAAAACATATATGAAGACAAAACTCTGATGAAGGACAAAAACAACAATGATATATTTTCCATATAATTCATATATAAATGGTGTCGAGAGTTTCCAGTCGACACATGGAGTTTACAACAACCTTGGAAACATACACAACAACGACTTCATTGCTAGATGTCATTGAGAATTTATAGTCAAGTTTGAAGAAAAACTTATCATGTTCTATTGATGTCGTTAGAGGTTGGTATGTATAGTGGTGAAGATTCTTAAAAACAACGATATGAAATTGAGTGAGTAATTAATTAAATAGACATCTGGATTAATATGAATTATACGGTCAAATGATTTTTGTGATAGTCAATATGATGACAACGATAACATGAAATACATAGCAGATATTATATTATGTGACCTGCGAAGTGTGGGAGTTGGAGCTTCCAGTGAGTCGATGCTCATAAACATAGGGGTTGGAATCTCTAGTAGGTTGGAGCCTACAAATCATTGTAAAAGAATAAGTTTATATAAAAAACATATATTTGCTGTGGTTTTCTCCCGCATTAGGTTTCCACGTAAACATTGCATTATTATGTTATTGTGTTGATGTACTTAACTGTTTATTTCTATATTTGAAGTTACTTATGTGAAAAAGGTTTTAAATTGCAAAAGTTGTTATTATACTGATTCACCCCCCTCTCAGTATAATTGTGTGCTCTTCAATAACTATAGTAAAATATTCTTGGGGAGATACCAAAGATTACAACATATAGACTCAAATAATTTAGTAGACTATTTGTATCTTTGAGGCAGAGAAGTAGGTACAATGAATAGGCATTTTATTTACAATATCTATATCATCATTAAAAAAGGTTCTTTTTATTACTTACGTTGAAGAATGGCTCCAAAATCTTAAGTGGCAGCTTGCAAGATAAAAGCCTCAAATATGCTAACTAGTTATTAGTAATCCTAAAGAGCTATACAAAAATATGCAAAAGAAAGATAATGCATTAATAGTACCTTATCTTGGATTAGAGTATTTAGGTTTCTAATGAAATCTTGCTACACATAAGAGTTTAAGAAGACATACAACATTTGATAAATAAAGATTGATAAAAAATAGTTAGTGATCTTTTCATTTGTTCCTTGTTCGTAACGAACCAGGTTAGTGAATGTGACTTGAGGTCTAATGTTTTCTTGAAAATGGTGAAGGAACTAGTTCACTAATTAATCAAAATTATGAATAAACTAATCTAGGAGGGAGAAAAGCTAATCCAAGATGGTATCTTTGAGTGATAACAGGGAGAAATGGGCTACCGGAGAATCTTAGAAAATAAAATCACTACATAATGCAATAAAGGTAGTTGTGTTTGTGGGTTACCCTTATTGTTAAATTTTTGGAAGTGTGGAACTTGAAACCCCTTAGATAAATGAATATAAAGAATAGGTGGAGAAAATGGACTACAATTTGTACTATGAAGGCATAAGTAGTTGAGCAAAATAAGTAGAGGGAATAATTGGACGATGTTATAATTGGCCAACATTTTATATTAAATGATTAATAATTCGGTCAACTATGTGCATAGTGTTAGAATTCATGAGTTGGTGAATTCCCACAAGCCCAATAATCATTTGCATGTAAATAACCTTTTATGTACAAGAGAAAATCCTCAAACAAGAAAGTGCATAAACAATTGGAATTGAATTAATTAGAATGAGTTATTAAATGAGATCAATCCTTAATAAAGGAGATCAAAAAACCTAAAGCAAGCCCTAAAGGATGCATGCATAAAATAAATGAATTATTAAATGCATGCATGCATACAATACAATAATTATTAAATGCAAACTAAAGCTTCCTAAATTTAGCTTAAGTGAAAAAAGAAAAAAAGGTGACTTAATTAATCAATCAATATGATTAAATTAATTAAGTTAAATAACCTTTTTACTCTAACACCCCCCCTTAAGATAAGCTTAGGGAGTAGCTAAAAGGCTAAGTGCATGAATGCAACTTCATGTAAGAAAGCAAACTTGGGTACTGACAACAAGGCCTAATGAGGTACCCAATCACAACCAAATATTTGTAAAGAAGAGAAAAGGAGAAAATCACTGGGAAAAAAATCCTCTCTAAAAAGAGATGGAAAAAAAAGTACAAATGCAATGTCTCAAGCAACTCTCTCAAGACCATAAGTACAACCAACCCCCCCCATGAGAGAGGATCGAGACTCCAAAGCCCCCCTAGAATGATAGAAACCATGTGTTGATGATCACACCAATGTGGTTCCAATGCAAAAGAAACAAAGGAAATGGACAAAGAAGAGGAAACCCCTGAATGTGAGGTGAAATTGGAAGGCCTGGATGATGCTCAAAGGAGAACGCATGAGAATCCTGTAATGGAATCTCCACTGAAGGTGGGATAAGAGATTTGTTGAATCTGTCATTTGAGAGGTGATGAATGTCTTCTGATATGTCCTTAACAAATGCACTAGGTGGCTTGATGCACAGACCTACAATTTCAGGCAAAGATGAAGAATCCTGCTAAACATATGCAAACTCAACATGAGGTGGAGGTGTAGAAGTCACAACAATGGTTTGACAAAAAACACATAAGTTCAAGTGACATGACTTCACCTCAACAAGATCTCATGAAGAAAGACAATGATTCTTCGACAGTGGAGATGATGGACCAAAATGAGAGAAAGAGTACAAGTTGGAAGAATGATCAATTGTCCCTATTGCAACAATATTGTCTATCTCACTATCTTTGATGTGCACTGAATCTTGTGTGAACTCAATTGTCTTCCTTGTGCCACTGTGAGTAATCTGATAGACAGAGAGAAGGTTAGAGGATAAAGATGGAACACATAGTACATCGTTGAATGAGCCATCATCAATGTCAATAGAACCTTTCCCAAATACAATCATAATAGTGTTTTTCCCCATTAAAATGTGTGGAGTAGGAGAAGCCTCAAAAGAAGAGATAAATCCTGAGAAGATTCTATATGGTGTGAAGCACTTGAATCCAATAGCCATCTAAAAGAGTGTGGACCAGTGGTTGCACATAATGCATGACCCTTTCCTTTAAACTATCCATCTATTTGGAATGATGAAGAAGAAGAAGACCTGTGAGAAGTAAAAGAAGAAGGAATATCAATGTTTCTCTTCATAAGAAGAGCTATTAAATCTGAAACCTATTTTGCATATTCATCTATCTTTTTCTCATAACGATGAGACTCATCATGATTGAGCTTTTTACAATAAGCACATTTAGGTCTTTCTATTTTTTATTTACCCCCCTTAGGAGAAGGTGGGCCAGAGGGGTATTGCGAACTAAAATCCTTGCTAGGCTCTGTGGTTTGTGAATTTTGTTTATGCTCTTGCTTCCCTAGAGATGTCTTAGCTACAAATGCTTGGTTCTTTAATGTTGGAAGAGCATCTGTGTGAGCTTGGACTTCTCACATGTCAACTAATCATAGAATACCTCAAAGGTTGGCATGGAAAAATGTGGACCCAAAGCATCCATAGTGGAGTAGAATGTAGAAGAAAATATCTGAAATTGGCCTCGAAGCTTAGAGAGTATCAAGTATATAAAATTGGTATTTGTTTTTTTCTTACCAAAACCCTGTAACAATGATCACAATGATTTGAATTTCATCAATACATTCTCAATAGATGAAAAAAAATCAAGTGCCAAAGAGGTCAACTCTACCTCATTCTGAAGTGCCCTAAACTGATTGATGGTGCCAAAAAGATCATGTAACTTGGTCTACATGTCTCGAGGTGTAGTGCAACCCTCAAGGTGAAACAAAAGACTATCTAAATTTTTTAGAGAAATCATCCCCATGGCCTCATCCATTTTTTTTTGGTGCTGCATGACTTCAAATGGGCGAGTCAACTGAGGCTGAACCTTATCCAAAACAAGATCATAACCCCCTTGACATGAGAAGATGGGTCATACGTGTCTTCTAGGTGTGATAAATGTGCATGATAATGTGCTCAATAGAGAAAGGGCCTGCCATGTGAACTAGAGGAAAAATACCCCCCACAACACAAGAACCCAAACCCTAGCACAAATATGAAAGCTAAAAAGTGAAAAAAAGAACTAATGTCTGATCTCTATATACCTAGTAAAAAATATGATAAAATTGACTACAGATTTGGAAAGAGCACTGAAACACCTTTCCAATGCCTATTTGTTTTTAAAAAATAGAGTCCGGATGCACAAGTTATGTGTAATGTCCCCATTTTTAATAAAATTATTGTATTTGGGTTCTGATCGATTTAGTTTATCTCGGGCCCATTTTTATTTGTTGGCGTAGGTGTAGTTGTTGCCGTCAGCTCTTTTGTGCACTCTCAGGAGTTTTCCCGATAGGTATTTATGCTCGGCATGTAGGTTGGATTTTATATGTTGAGATTTATATTTGATTTGTATTTGCGAATTCCTATTGGAATTCTGTTGTTCGTCATTTCGAAGGTGAAAGAGCCTCCCTATTTGGTTTGTTGCTATTTCAGTGGGATTCAACCCTCACCCTACTCTGTTTATTTTTGCTTGTATCAGATCTGGCAAATCCGAAGTTCCATCAATAAATTCAATAAGATCTTTCTGGCAATCATATTAGTTGGTGTATTACTCTGTGTTTGCAAATTCATATCTAATTATCTGTGAAGGAGAAGTGGACTTCAATCGGGCGTCTGGAAGGCATCATCCCTCATCTGTTCCCACTGTATGACTTCCATCACCTCAACCGTTCGACCTGAGCAACTTCCTCAACAATTCACCACTAGGACATAATTCACCACCGAGAAAGAATTTACCATCGGGACAAAATTTACCGCTGGACAGAATTCACCGCTAGGGCAGAATTCACCGTCGGGACATAATCACCGTCGGGATAGAATTTACCACTGGGACATAATTCACCTCTAGACGGAATTCACCTCTGGGACATAATTCATCAACGAGACAAAATTTATCACCAGGACAGAATTCACCATTGGGACATAATCATTGTCGGGACAAAATTCACCACCGAGACATAATTCACCTTCGAACGGAATTCACTGCCGGGACAGAATTTACCGCCAGGACATAATTAACTGCCGGGACATAATTTACCTCTAGACATAATTTATCATTGGGACATAATTTACCGTCGGGACATAATTTATCGCTAGGACAAAATTCACCGCCGTACATAATTTACCTCCGGACATAATTCACCTCCGGACTGAAATCTCCTTTGGGACATTACAGTGGTATCAGAGCTGGTGATCTTGCCAGCCTATTGGGATGATTGAGAGATTTTGGGATTTGGATCACACTATGGCGCTCAATAGTGATGGACAGTGGTGGTTGAAGGTACTGCAAAGGATTAGCAAAGAGCTCAGCGAGGGTATTGATCTTCCATTAGATATATTGGAAGTATGTTTGTGTAAGGTTGATCAATTACCTTCAAAATTTATACACATGATCCTTTCTCCAATTAAGGATGCCCTAAGTCAACCCAGGCTTTTGAGACACCATGAAAAGGAAATGAAGTTGACAACTGCAACATGTCTTAGTGAGATCTTGAGAATCTGGGCCCCTAGAGAACCATATGATGACAACACCATGATAGAGATATTGCATTTGATTGTTGACAGCTTCCAAAGTCTTGATGACTTCAATGGTGACCCTTTTGGCAGGAGAGCTACAATATTGGAGAATTGTGCAAATGTCAAAGTAAGTAACCTCCTCTTAGATCTAGAGTTGCAAGACTTGATCCATGATATGTTTCATCACTTCTTGGTCAAAATCAAGGAATGTCATGATAGTAAGGTTTCAGTTGCTATGGAGAGCCTTATGATTTCATGCATTGAAGAGATGGATGAAATATCCCAACCAATCATATCCATGTTGTGGGTTGTTCATAATCTAGAATGTGTTCCGTCTATGGCAACGTGTAGATTGGTCAGTAATGTTTTCAATCATTGTGAAGAAAAACTAATATCTCATTTGCACAAGTGGGAGAAAGTTGATGATGACGATAAAGGTGATTCTTTACACGAGGCCCCGTCTGCCACCAAGGCTTTGTCTGCCGCCAAGGTTCTCTCCGACATGGTCACCACTGAGACTTTGTCCGCTGCTGAGGCCTTGTCTGTGGCCGAGATTGTGTCCGCCACCGAGGCTCTGTTTGTCGCCGAGGCTGTGTTTGTCACCAAGGCTCTGTCTGCCGTTGAGGCTTTGTTTGTCATCGAGGCTCTGTCCATTGTCGAGGCTTTGTCTATTGTCGAAGCTGTGTCCATCGCTAAGGCTGTGTCTGTCGTCGAGGGTGTGTCCATCGTCGAGGCCATGTCTGTCACCAAAGCTCTATCCGTCGCTGAGGCTGTGTTCATCGCTGAGGCTGTGTCCATTGCTGAGGCTGTGTCCGTCGCTGAGGCTATGTCCATCATCGAGGTTGTGTCTGTTGCCAAGGCTTTGTCTATCACTGAAGCTCTATCCATCACTGAAGCTCTATCCCTCGTTGAGGCTGTGTCCGTCGTCGAGACTATGTTTGTCGCCAAGGCTGTGTCTACTGTCGAGGTTGTGTTCATCATCGAGACTCTATTCACCGCCGAGATTGTGTACCCTTCGGGATGAGATTTCCTTCGGGCTGAGATCCCCTTCGAGCAGAGTTTTCCTTCGAATCAAGATTCCCTTTGGGCCGAGATTGCCTTCAGGTGGAGATCCCCTTCAGATCGATATTACCTTCAAGTCAAGATTCCCTTCGGGCTGAGTTTGCCTTCGGATCGAGATTGCCTTCAGGTGGAGATCCCCTTCAGACCAAGATTGCCTTCGGGCTGAGATTCCCTTCGGGCTGAGTTTGCCTTCGGATCGAGATTCCCTTCGGACCAAGATTGCCTTCAAGTGGAGATTCCCTTCAGACTGAGATTGCCTTCAGGTCGAGATTTCCTTCAATTTTCTTTTGGATCGAGACTCCCTTCAGGCCAAGGTCTTCGAGTCGAGATCCCCTTCAGACTGAGATTACCTTCTGGTCGAGTTTCCCTTCGGGCTGAGTTTTCTTTCGGATTGAGATTCCCTTCAGGCCAAGATTGCCTTTGGGTTGAGATCCCCTTCGGACTGAGATTACCTTCTAGTCGAGTTTCCCTCTGGGCTGAGTTTTCTTTCGGATCGAGATTCCCTTCGGGTCGAGATCGCCTTTGGGTTGAGATCCCTTCGGGTCGAGATTACCTTCGGATGGAGATTCCCTTTAAGCCAAGATTGCTTTCCGGACATCTCGCAAAATTACCTCCGGGCAGAAATCACCTTCAGAACATTACAGTGTTGCCGAAATTAGCATCTATGTCTGTGCCCGTGCTAGAAGAGATTGTTGAACATGAACGTGTGAAAGATTTCATGGGTTGGCGTTGTTGGGATCCTAGTGAAGGGCATGGCAATAGTTATACCAGAGTGACACAATTAAAGCTTGATGATGGTTTACTCATCCCAACTAAATCCAACTATGTGCATATGGTCCAATAACAACACAAAATTTTTAATAGATATTACTACCAACGTCCGCACTTGGCTTTGGATTTGAGCATTGATGAGTTTGATGTTTGGTTTCATTGGGATCCTGGTGACTCTGGGCACGACAATAATTATATTAGAGTGGAGCAGCGAAAGCATGATGGAGAGTTACTTTTCTCACTTACTTCCAGGTGCATGCACGTGGTCTTGTTGCAGCTTGAGGGCTCCAGTGGATACAGTTATCAGTGTCCCCACCTAGTTTGGAATCCTAGAGTATTGATGATGAATTGCTTGAGGGAAAGCAATCTTTGAGCGGCAAGGATTTGTAATGTCCCCATTTTTAATAAAATTATTGTATTTAGGTTCCGATCGATTTAGTTTATCTCAGGCCCATTTTTATTTGTTGGCGTAGGTGTAGTTGTCACCGTCGGCTCTTTTGTGCACTCTTGGTAGTTTTCCCGATGGGTATTTATGCTCGACGTGTAGGTTGGATTTTATATGTTGAGATTTATATTTGATTTATATTTGTGAATTCCTATTGGGATTCTGTTGTTCACCATTTTGGAGGTGAAAGACCCTCCCTATTTAGTCTGTTGCAGTTTTAGTGGGATTCAACCCTCACCCTACTCTACTTGTTTCTACTTGTATCGGATCTAGCAAATCCAAAGTTCCGTCAATAAATTCAATAAGATCTTTTTGGCAATCATATTAGTTGGTGTATTACTCTGTGTTTGCAAATTCATATCTAATTATTTGTGAAAGAGAAGTGGAATTCAATCGGGCGTTTGGAAGGAATCATCCCTCATTCATTCCCACTGTACACTTCCATCACCTCAACTATATGGCCCGAGCAACTTCCTCAACAATTCACCACCAGGACATAATTCACCGCCAGGACATAATTCACTACTGGGACAAAATTTACCACTGAATAGAATTCATCGCTGGGGCAGAATTCACCGCCGGGATAGAATTTACCGCTAGGACATAATTCACCTCCGGATGGATTTCACCGCCGGGACATAATTCACTGTTGGGACATAATTTACCGCCGGGACAAAATTCACCACCAAGACATAATTCACCGCTGGGACATAATCACCGTCGGGATAGAATTCACCACTGGGACATAATTCACCTTTGGGATAGAATTTACCGCCAGGACAAAATTTACCATCGGGACATAATTAACCGCCGAGACATAATTTACCTATGGACAAAATTTACCGTAGGGACAGAATTTACCACCGGGACAAAATTCACCACTGGACATAATTTACCTCCAATAGAATTCACCGCTGGGACAGAATTCACCTCCGGACCAAAATCTCCTTCGGGACATTACATGATGCCCTCGAGAAGGTTAAAAAAAACCTCTAACTTTGATTTATATAAAACCATAAAAAATGGAAAAATCAGAAAACCCCACCTACACCACTATATTGGGCTTGAAATCAGTTTTCTGATGATATCTCATTTGCCCAATTTTGATACCGTATGAGCAAGTTATGGAGAAAAAACCATAAGTTGCTCTTTATGACAAAAGGGTCAAACTGGTTGATGGAATCACAGATGTCTAATTTTATCTCTTCCTACTGATGTCAACATCTGTACATGCAGGTGTACCTTCTTGCACAACCAATACATGCACATGTAGCTTACCTTTGGAAAAATAATAAAGTTTAAAAAAAAAAAAAAAACTATTTTATTAAAAAATAAAAACTTTTTACAAAAATTTTTGGGAATGATTTTTTTAAAGAAACTTGCACATAATTTTTTTATTTTTTAAATGATAGTTCTGATTGGGCGTTGATGTTAGCACTGATACTTATCTACCTCATAAAGCATGCAAGCCCCAAAAAGGTCTCAGATTTTTACATTTGCCAAATTTTTAAAAAAATTATATGGATTTAGGGGTTTTTGGCCCTTCTGAGCACAATGGTGACCTTTGTTTTGCACCAAAGTGCCCAAATTCTTGAGCTAACCCCATATTCGTACCATACATGAACCTTTTGGATCAGATTGTGAGATCTTAATTGCCCCAAGATTCACAAAAAGACTCGTTGTAAGAAAAATCTCAAAATTGATAAGCATGAAGCATCAGGTTTGGAGCTCTGATACCATGTTAGAATTCAAGAATTGGTGAATTCCCACAAGCCCAATAATCACTTGCATGTAAACAACCTGTCACGTATGAGAGAAAATTATCAAACAAGAAAGTGCATAAACAATTAGAACTAAATTAATCAGAATGATTTATTACAATGAGATCAATCATTAATAAAGGAGATAAAAAAATCTAAAGGAAACCCTAAAGGATGCATGCATAAAATAAAAGAATTATTAAATGAAAACTAAAGCTTCCTAAATTTAGCTTAAGTGATCTAACACATAGAAGGGAGGATAGTTCGTAGATGTACTAGTGGTAGAAGTCATATCATATCAAGAGAATATATAAGTCAAAGTGTTTAACATCCTCTCCATGAGCTCTATACTTCATGGTTTGAGATAGAAAGATATAAGTCATATTCAAAGCGTGCAATTTGTACACACTAAATAGTGCACTTCTCTAAGTCATTACTTCCAGGGAAATCCATGAATGAGAAACCTTGAGAAAGTGACCTAGAGCTCCCTAGGTATGGAGTCACAAGGATGTGTATAGTGCTCTCAGCTAGAGCTATTGAAGCATGCAACCTTGCTAGTAAACCACACAATGGGAGATTCAAAGAGACAAGGGAAAGAATGCCAATATCCTCAAGAATCAACAATGGAAATGCAATGCAATGCAACTATGCTAAGAATGAAGATGCAAGCTAAGCTATGGAAAGGAAAGTATTACAAATCATTACTAATTAAGCTATGTGAGCTAATCTAAAGCATAAAGGAAACTAAGCTAGATGCCATGAAATCTATGATGCAAGAAAGAAACTAGAATGCAAGAATGATCTCCAAAAGGTCCAAAGTCTCCAAGAAAACCTGCAGCATAAGATTAGTATTCAAAGTTGGGATCTTAAAATGAGATAAGAGCTCTTCTTTTAAAGGAATTGAAAAGGAATGGACCATGGAGATTAAGAGGCAAAAGAGTTAATCAAGGGTGGAGCTTAAAATAGAAGCAATCCATGTGCACAAATATCCTCCAATGAGAATATAAGAGTTGACTTTTGTGTCCATATGAGACAAAAAGTGTTTTTCTTCTTTTTATAAAATAAGAATAATGCTTTATTTGTGCAACTTAGGATAAGAGGAAAGTGGGGGCTTTTTATTTAATAAAAGGGGAGGGAATTCTTTTTAAATAAATAAAGACTTAGGATAAAATGGTTAGCCCATAGAAAATAATCGAATAAATGATAAAATAGGATTTGATCAAGGAAATTGATATAATTGAAAAATATTAATTTTTGAAAAGATTGATTCAGGGATTTGATAAATTGCTGAATGGGGGCCCAAAGTCTAGGCGACCATTTTAGGGTGCATACATTTTCCCCTCTTTGACTAATGTGAGATCGATTTGGGATCACATGCAGTCAAAGAATGGAATTGAAATTTGAGATCGATTTGGGATCACAAAATAATTCAGACATGTGTTCGATGGATGGGAACATATCAGGACAACGGTAAGCTGATTGAAAAAGACAAGGCCAACACCCTTGTAAATAGGTAATTGTCAAGTCTGAGATAAGAGATAAGAATCTCAAGCAAGGTTTGATTGATAAAGATGAATCAAGGATTGAAGCTGATAGGTACTGCCCCCTCAGAATCGAAATCAAAATCAGGTAGAGGAGAAACAATAAATTGATAAATCTGATCAAATCACTAGAAATCATAATCGAAGGTGAAAAATGATAGGATAACCATCAAGTAGTGAAGATATGCCCCAGTTTAACTAGGTTTGACTGAGAAAGATATAGGATAAAGATGAAGTCAAACCTCAGAGAGATGAAGATGAAGGGAAATGAATGAAAGACTAGAAGGTTGAAAGAGATGGGGATGAAGAAATGAAGATGCCCCAGTGAAGATCGAAGGATCAAGCCTCAAATGGTCAGCCAACTGCGTAGAAGAGGGTGAAATTTTGAAATGCGATTTTGACTATCAAGATGAACTCAAATTTTGGTTTTGATCCTGAAATGAATAGAAAATGATGTGATATGAAAGACAAGAAGCGAAAGACATGATCGGGAAGAAGTGAAAGGTGAGTGCAGTTTGATTAATAAGTTCGCGAAAGATGAAAGGAGAGCTCTCTCCATATGCAAGATGCAAAACTAACTATCATGAACTTAAGAATGCAAGCTATTATGAAAAGTGGTTTACTTGCAAGGTTACAAAGCCATTACTCTCTAATAATCATCATCGAGCGTTATTGGTAGCATCGCAAGATCATACAATGCACACTAGTATGACTATGTGAATCTGAATATGATCTATATCAGATAGATATGTGGGAATTCCACCTAGGCATCAAAGACATATAGGTCAAGATGACTAGTGCAATGGGGTTTCCTAAGTTTGATATGGCAAGATTATACTCGCATCGAGACACAAGGAAAGTCAAGATGGCTATAAGTATGCACTTGCGAAAGTAGTCAAGGATAATACCTTGTAGATCCCAATGTCAAGTGGAACAAACATAAATGCTAATGATAGTTAGGACCAACAAAATATACCCACAAGAAAAAAAAACAATAAAACATGTCCTCATGCCCCCAGTCTTCTAGCTCAGCATCATCAAAAACTATTAGGGAGAGAACACTCATCAAAGAAATCATCATAGACAACACTCAAAGAAATAAAATCAAACAAGTCTCAGCAAGTTGAGTGTTTAAGTGCATGTGTGTAGGTCATAGAGTCAAACTTTGAGTATCGCATTTGCCAGTGAGAGATATCATATCATGCTAGACTGCGGGTAAGATATCTGATTAGTGTTGAGAAACACTTGATGCTAGGGTAGTGTTGAAAAACATAGTTGGGGTGGTGTTGAAAAACACTATTTGCAAGATGTCCTAAAGACCAACGCATCCTAGAGACCAAAGCTAACACAGTTATGCCCCCTAGACAAAGACAAAGACCAATTCCAAACTAAGGCAACAAGGTCAAGGCATGATGGAGAAAGACTAAGTACACACTAAATAGTGCACTTCTCTAAGTCATTACTTTCAAGGGAATCCATGAATGGGAAACTTTGAGAAAGTGACCTAGAGCTCCCTAGGTATGGAGTCACAAGGATGTGCATAGTGCTCTTAGCTAGAGCTATTGAAGCATGCAACCTTGCTAGTAAACCACACAATGGGAGATTCAAAGAGACAAGGGCAAGAATGCCAATATTCTCAAGAATCAACAATGGAAATGCAATGCAATGCAACTATGCTAAGAATGAAGATGCAAGCTAAGCTATGGAAATGAAAGTATTACAAATCTTTACTAATTAAGTTATGTGAGCTAATCTAAAGCATAAAGAAAACTAAGCTAGATGCCATGAAAGCTATGATGCAAGAAAGAAACTAGAATACAAGAATGATCTCCAAAAGCTCCAAAGTCTCCAAGAAAACCTGCAGCATAAGATTAGTATTCAAAGTTGGGATCTTAAAATGAGAAAAGAGCTCTCATTTTAAAGGAATTGAAAAGGAATGGACCATGGAGATTAAGAGGCAAAACATTTAATCAAGGGTGGAGCTTGAAAGAGAAGCAATTCATGTGCACAAATATCCTCCAATGAGAAAAGAAGAGTTGACTTTTGTGTTCATATGAGACAAAAAGTATTTTTCTTCTTTTTATAAAATAAGAATAATGCTTTATTTGTGCAACTTAGGATAAGAGGAAAGTGGGGGCTTTTTATTTAATAAAAGGGGAGGGAATTCCTTTTAAATAAATAAAGACTTAGGATAAAATGGTTAGGCCATAGAAAATAATCGAATAAATGATAAAATAGGATTTGATCAAGGAAATTGATATAATTAAAAAATATTGATTTTTGAAAAGATTGATTCAGGGATTTGATAAATTGCTGAATGGGGGCCCAAAGTCTAGGCGACCATTTTAGGGTGCATACATAGTTCACCTTCCTAAGCAATGCTCATATTAATTTGTATTAGAACATATGAATGGTGGGGGCTAGCATCAATATAGAGAGTCATGTGCTAGTCACATTAGATTGTGAATCCAAAACCATCATTAGAAGAGGGACATCATTGTACACCAACCTTCGAAGACACTAGGTCATTTAAATGGTTAGGTAACACTTTCCAGGGCTTCAACCATGAGCATGACCTTGCTTAACATGATTTCATTTTGTATGAATTTATAAAAATGTTACATGATGCATTTGGGTCTTAGAGATACTAAGAATGTCCTCATAATCAAAATTGGTATATGTATAATGTAAACTAGTGCTTGGAGTTTAGTTGCATAATTTATTATAGTAGGTACTATAGTGGTCAATTGGTTGAAGGAAGAATTATTAAAGGTTGGAATAGTTTTGAGAGGAATTGTGATGTCGTGAGAAGTTATGTTTAAGTGTTTATATCTCCTTTGCACGATGTTATTGGAGTGTGAGCATTGGGTCATGACACTCATAAAAGGGTTTATGACTCTTAATCTCAAACTTAGAGAAATGAATTTAGAGGATAGTTTGAAATGTTTAAGAATCAAATTTTAAAACTTTTAGATGTGCAGAGGAGTGGGTTCACTAAAATGAAGTGATTAAAATTCAAGTCTATATAAGAAAGACAAAATATTATTGTGAGAGATCTTAATATCACCATACTAAGATCAAAAAGCCTAAGTTTTTGTTTGAAAACAAATCTACTATTAAGATGATACTAATTAACACTTTTTGTTTGAAAACAAATCTACTATTAAGATAAAAATTTCTGCTCTTCAATGAAACTTGTAATACAAGAGAAGAATAAGAATTTTTTTTTTTAATGTTTGGGGATTTCCATTTTATGTCAAATCCTTGTTTTGGTATTTCTATCTCCACAACAACCTATTTTTGGACAATTTTCAAAATTAAAATTGCAATTGTTAAGCTGAACAAAAATCTACTGAAATAGAATGATAATGCTAATAATTGTAAATGTCAAGATGCTAGTAACACTTATGATATGCTGAATATAATAATGAAATAAATAAGAGATTGGAAAAAATATAAAATACAAATATCACCTTTAAAACTTGAAGTAATCAAGAAGGTATATTGCTAGTTTTGTCGAAGATTCTCCCAAAACCTCCATACAAAACTTGTAGTCAGAGTATTCACATAAAGAGAGTGTCAAAAAGAGAGTTAAAATAATGGAGATAGTTCATACTTTTGCTAATATAGAGCTTGAGAGAATAGTTTTTTTGAGTGATCAATAATACTTGAACGAGGTCAAAAGGTGGAATGAAGATAACCATTTTGAATCAAGCTATGATAGTTACCTTCCAAGTGTAGACCTGTCTAGGAGAATGTTATGCTTGGAAATGATCTATAATATATATCCTCAAATAGCCACATACTTATATAATAGTGCATATTGACTTGTACATATTATGGTATATGTATCTTGTTTCATGTGTCATGTTTGTTGGTTGTCCCAACATAGGTTTCACTAAGGTCATAAAA
Organism: Chamaecyparis obtusa; assembly: GCA_027943335.1. Taxonomy (NCBI): domain Eukaryota; kingdom Viridiplantae; phylum Streptophyta; class Pinopsida; order Cupressales; family Cupressaceae; genus Chamaecyparis; species Chamaecyparis obtusa. The sequence goes on along the minus strand of BSBK01002251.1, from coordinate 1,368,132 downwards.
TCCCTGTTTATTTGATGGGGTATCCTTTTTTTGTGTTTGTTAGTCAATTTCTATGCATATGATACATCATCACCTTGATCTCTATACACTAGTACATAACATCTGATTCTATATTAAAATAGTGACTAACCACATGTCAATATAAGACCCACATTCAAAATCTAACCACTTGTCATATAAATCATATTATTTACTATCCATTATCATCTCATTTACTATCCATGCCATTTAATCGTGGTTTTGATTTTTCAAATGATTAATTAATTATCTAATTATCTAATTTATTTTCCATATATTATCATCATCATTTCATCCTAGTTATGCCATAAACAAAAGTAATAATCATTTGTGTTATCTCATATGCAACACTTTATCTTCCATGACATATATCTAGTTGCATCCATTGTAAATATTGAAATTTTTCATTACCATCATCATGACCATACCTACATAGCATAACCATCACATATATCATATATTTATATCATTGCATTGGATCTTAATCAATTCAATGTATTACAATACAAATCATATTATTTACCATATATGTCACTTTAATTAAACACCCACATCAACCATCATACACCAAATAAGTACAAAATCCCATATCTTATATGTATACACATAATTATATATACAACCATCGCATGCATAAAATTATAAACATAATAAAAAATACATGACACAATTATCTCATCTCATATGTCAAAATTGGTCTTAAGTACATTGAATATCTAGAAAGCCTAATCATACATATGTACATAAAAAATGTATATAAAAATTATAGTTTTACATCACAATACCTCAAATAAAGAAAATATATAGCTAGGTATGATTCACACTATATCTCTATGATCCTATCTCTAGTCTTTGTCCTTGGTGGAGGAGGTGGAAGCATAGATATTGATATTAACCTACCTAACTTGGAAAATACATTAGCACCCGATGCTATCTACTTCACATAAGGATGATCTATTTGATGTACTATCATTTTATGTTTATATAACCCTCTTTAATATTGTACCTCCCTTAATGCTCATTTAATGATATAGAAGCCCCCCCACCTCTAATAAAGCCTATGCCAATCCATGCTACCCTAACAATTCTCTTGTAACGCCCCTCTAATCTCTCATTTATTGATCTTAACTTGAGCCCTCTATAGCTATAGTTTAGTTAATGAATAATAAAATAAGTTAAAAATGTAATTATGTTTAGTTTTGACACTTGGTAGTTAGTTGCTAGTTATCGATGGTTGGGATTCTCAACCAATGTCAACCTACTTACATATTTATTGTTGTACATATAGTCATGGACCACACCTATGAGTTCCTATACACATTGCATATCTAATAAATGGGAATAAAGTCATATTTTTGGAATATGTTTATAATCAATTAATATTTTTCTATCGCATATTCTCTTATTTCCATTTATTGTGTAATTCAATAAAATAGAATAAGTGAGTAAACATTCAACACCATTGATGATTCAAACTCCAACAAAGTGTAAATCACATAGAAGATTCATGGCAATCTAATGTAAATTTGTCAAACATTTTATTAAGGGAATAAGTTTGGAGGGAAGATATCACGAGAGGTCCCTCACGATGTCATCTTAAAAAATATCATTGTCAGCAAACAGGTTGATTATATATATCACATGCATTGTTAATGCTTATCACACAAGTCACTTCATCATCCTTGAAAACCTTCAAGTTGAGAGGCACCTAGCTAAAAATGCAATAGATACTACAACAGTATGAGAAAATAAACTAATGAAAAGAGGAAGAACATAACACAAATATGAGATGTACCCCCAAGAATTAATGACCATGTATCCTAACAAATACAATACATGAATTCCAAGCACTCACAAAGTGGAAAAAGGATCAATTAGAAGATCTCTTTGAATGAGAGAACATGGAGAATGACAAAGGAAATTAAGAGGAAATTACCCAAAAATTGAATGCCCAAGCCTACCAAGAAGTAAAAGATAAAGAATCATTCAAAGTTATAGTATAGAAATAAAGAAAAACCTAACAAATGAACACACATAGAGTGGGAGGAAAGAGATAGACACCTACTTCCTAACAAAGTGTATCAAAACCTTGGTGATCAAGCAAGAAATCTATCTATAAAGTCAAAATTGAATTAGGAGGAAAAAGAAAGAAATCTAGAGAATGAATTCATTGAGCCATTTGAGAATAACATACATCACATTGAGAAGCTATTCATCTAAGAGGAACTGGACCAAATACCCCCAAACAAAGGGAGTGCAAGAATGAGTCTTAAGATAACTAGAATGTAAGGGGTGTTGAAGGAGGATGTGTAGAGGACTCATACATGGCTAAGAGTGAAAGACATGCACTAAAATGTAGAGGTCAAGATAATACAACCAAGTCCAATGCACAAGGACAAAATCATGATAGAAAAATGGTGGCTTCTCATACAAATGGAAATGTGGAAAAACAAAAAATATGAGTGAATTAGAGGGAGCTTCCCAACTTCTCTGCCCTGATGTCAAACAACATAATGATCCTTTGGTAATGGCGTCACTCTGTCTAGGTCAAAATTATCTAATACATCTTCTAGCTCTCCCAAGTAGCACTTCCAAATCAATTTATGACAAATGATCTTTGCCATGGATTTTGTTCCCCCAAGGTCCAACAATTTGACCAAAAACATTGTAAAAATGTTTATATTGACTCTCTGCATATGAATTGTCTTAAAAAATTCATTACCAAGAACAAAATTAACAACATGTATAATAAGACCATGGTATAATTTAAAAATTCACTTTAAACATGTCTTTAACACCTTTTCGTGAAATGACATATGCCTTTTCTTACTTACCAATTTCAAGGGTGTGTCCATGGTTTTCACTCTTCTTATTTCCCTCGAAATCCTAGAGTAGTGACTCACAACCTATCACTAGATAAAATAAATATAAACTTATATCCTATCCAATTCCTTTCACACACTCCTCTCTAAAAACTTTACATCCTTTTAATCAACTTTTGGAAATCCCCATCTGAATCATAAGGAGCTTCCCAATTTCTCTTCCCGAACACCAAAAACCATAATAATCCTTTGGTAATGCTATCTCTTTGTCTGAATCAACATTCTTTATTAGTTTTTGACACATGGTCTTTTCCATGGATTTTGATTCCTTAGTGTCAAACAAAGTGACCAAAAATATTGTAGAGATGTTTGTATTGACTCTTTTCCACCATGAATAACCTTAACAACATGCATAATAAGCCTATGGCCCGATTTTGAAATGTACTTCAAATATTTCCTTGACACCTATCCCATAAATGACATCTTCCTTTTCTTTCTTACCAATCTCAAGAGTGTGTTCCTATTACTCTTCCTCTTTAACTCAAACTCCTAGAATTGTGACTCACAACCTATCACTGGATAGAATAAATATAAATTTGCAAGCTATTCATTTCTTTTCACACATTCCTCTCTTAGAAATCACATCCTTTTTTAATCAATTTTTGTCTATCTTTATCCTATCAAACTTCCTACATAACCAAGTATGACCACTATAAAATATCTTATTTACCAGTGTCACTTATTTCTAATAGGTAGATCAACCCTTTGATGTGTTGGCCTAATAATCTTAGCAATATAGGTTTACTACCAATAATATCTTCCACAAAATTTGTCCAATTGGTTTCATAATTGTCAGGAGTGATTTGATAGATGCTAATTTAATTGCAAAGTGTATTGTTTAGCTCATTTGTGGCGTCAAATAAAGATCACATGCCCAAGTTCAAAGATCCACACACCTTCTCATTTATAAGAGCACCCCCATGTCACCACACCATTTTTGAATGAGTGAAGAATGTGACGTTCATCTCTGAATGATAATTTGATTAGGTAGGGAAAATTTACCATGCCACCACTTTAGCTAGGTCATTATCCAATATGTTTCCTTCTCAATACACATGGGTGATTATAAAATCATCTAGTTTACCAATTATCTCTCAAAGAAGCTTAAGATACATTTCGAGCTAGTTCCAATTTAGGGTCATGTTTTGTCAAATTGCATTTATTGTTATGAGTGATATGCTTTCTAAGTGTAAGAAATTTGATCTCAAGTTGATACCATATCTTAAACCTAAGAAGGCCACATAAAATAAGGCAATGGTATTTGTAATTATACCCAAAACCTTTGGGGCCCGTTTGGTACATGGAATATGGGCCCATATTCTGGAATATCATTTTTGGCATATTCAATTCTATGTTTGTGGCCATCTTAAGAAACAGGAATTGGAATTACGAAATTCCAATTTTGCCCAAAAAATGGGCATACCATCTTCCACTTGAAAAGGTGGAATTAGAAATTCTCATTCTAATTCCACTTTTCAAATGCCAATTTAATCTGCTGTCGGGTCCACTTGCTAAAAATAATATCTTTGGCGTCTGATATTTCATTTTTTTCGCCGAAGGAGTCGCTCATTCTCACCGTCATTTTCATTCAAACCATTCTCCCTACCCTATCATCTTCGTTCTCACCGTTCTCTGCAACAAATCATTCTCACCGTGGTCTATTCTTGAATGAGTTTGTTATTGCATTGAGCCTATTGTTGCACCAGTTGTTCTGAAACAACATTTCTTTACTTTGTTTTCACTGTTGTAGTAGGGTTTAGGAAGAATGAAGATCATTCCATGAATATATAGGTGGGAGATTCATGGAATGACAATTTATAACTTGTATCATAATTTATTAGCATTGCATATGCAGAGTTGATTGGAGTGTAGGCATTCGCAGTCAAGGAACAATGGAAAAAACATTGAAGTTGGGTGCCAAAGTGTAGCAGTGGGGAATCCGTCCACACAAGACATATATTTTATGCTTGGGAATGGTTTAGAATGATGAATGGAAGGTGATTCAATCACCAAATTGAGGCGGGAGTGTATTGTGACAGGAGATTGCGGAGGCCCAAAAAAAACTAGGGTTTGAGGGCTCAATTTGGGGTTTTCTAGGTTACAAAGCATTGGAGGTTAATTCCTTTTGGAATTAAGCAATTGAAGAGATAAGAAGTCACTGTCCAGGAGTTGGTGTTGGTAGGAGGTCCACAGTTTGTATTTCCTTTGTTAATTTGGGGTTTTTGCAAGCATTGAAACAAGGCAACAACATTAGTTTTTCCAATTCCAGTTTGTTGCACCCAAATGCAAAAAATACATCTTCTCAGTCATCTTCCGGGTGCACCAAATGCTCCAACACATATTTTGGATATCATTTTGAGGATATGTATCTTCCAGAATTGCAGCATATTCCAGAATTGACTATATCTAGCATTTCGTATGCCATGCACCAAACGGGCCCTTGATTCATCCTTGAGAATCGCATAATTATGGTATCTTGTCACACACCCTGCACCACTTGGGCCTTAGTTTCTTTTTGATGTCCCATCAAAGTTGACCTTTACCCATCCAAAATCAAGTTCCTTCTAGAGCCAACCACTCTCTAGATAGCAAGGAAGATCAACATTTCGAGTCCCTTAACGGGGGAAATATTACTTCATATAATATTATTACAGTGTATAATTTGAAAGTTATTTATATGTTCAATTTCAAAATTTAATTTTCAAACAAGTAGGAAAAACAGGTTTTGAAATGGCTTCAACCATTCTAAAATTCATATAATTAGTAATATAATGGTCAAATTATAGTTTGAATATAATAGTAAAAATAACAAAAGGAAGGCTTAAACATCAACACAACCTCAAAATGAACATAGTCAAAGAAGAAATTGAACACAAAATGAAACAAATCTCAAAGTTGTTAAAGAAGATTAAGTGTCATTATTGCTTCCCATTCTTTTTTAGGAAGTTTTTTCATAAAGTAGGATACTCAATGGTTCTTGTCTCCTTTGTTGTATGGCTCTTGGTTTTAGAAGCAATCTTAAAGCTCTTAGCATTGTTTTTGATAGTGCTTCTATTTATTCAATAGTAATTAGACCTTAAAATAACAAAGAACTATTAATTGATAAATGATAAGAGGTTAGTAAAGTGTAGTTTTCTTTTTTTGTCTAAGTAGAATGTTGATGTAGAAGATTCAACAATGTGATGCAGGAGCATCTCGGGTCTTTGGCAATCCCATGTCACCAAAAATAAGTTTGAGCTTTCTGTGTTGCTCAGTTCCTTCTTTGACTGAGTTGGCTCAATGTTGCTCGGTTTCTTCTTTGACCAAGTTGGTCGGTTATTTCTTGGCGCTCGGTAGTCTTGCTCACTGAGTGATTTATTTTGGTTTCCTATTGAGGCCGAATTGTGCATTTAATTGTGGTCATGAAGTTAATGTTGGTATCGATCATTGGGAAGTGTGTGGACCTAGATCTAGTCATTCCTTCCGTTGATGATGGATCTGAAGGCTGACTTGTTCGGTAGCCTCTTGTATAAATGTAGTCGTTGGTTGTAGTTTTAGACATCAATTTTGGAATGTAGGAGCTAGAGGTATCGGTTTGTCAGTTAGAAGATAGCTTTTGAATCCTCGCATATTGGAGGACTATTGTAATTGAATTTGAATGTATTGTCCATAATCAGGAAGGCCTTACAACTTGACATGTATGAGGTGATTTTAGGAATAATAAATGATTAGTTCTACATTCTCTCTCACTTGTTGTGTATTTGCTTCTGTGTGTGATCTCTACAAGGAGGATTTGGATTAAGGTGTGCCTTTGGCCCCTCAACTTGACCTTCCTTGCATCAGGTGGTATCAGAGTGAAAGTTAAGATCTAGATCTGAACTTTGGAGTTTGGGTTGAGGGTTCCTTCTTATTAAACCCTAGTTGATATTGGTTGTGGGGTAGCATATTGAGATCTAGCTTGCAATTGCAAAGGGGTTTCAGGATTGTTCATGGGAGGTGAGATACAGATCTAGGATTGGCAGACATGTTGAGACAACTTACTGCTAGGTTAGAAGCTGTTGAGATAGCCCAACGCAGAGGAAGACATCTTGAAGATGTTAGTGATGAAGAAATTGAAGAGGAACAAGGTGAAGCAGAACCTGCACCTATGATGGATTAGGGTGAGGAAAGATTGTTGAAGGCTTTGACAAATATGAAGTCTACACCACATTTCAATCCTCCTAAGTATAGTGGAAAGCTGGATATGGATGAGTTGGTAGATTGGATAAGTAAGATGGAGAAGTATTTCGAGTATGAAAATGTCCCTAAGGAAAAGAAGGTGAAAATTGCAAGCGTAAAGTTGAAGAGTCATGCATCCTTGTGGTGGGATCATCTACAATTGGACAGAAAAAGGAAAGGCAAATACAAAATTAAGGTATGGAATAAGATGGTAAATAAGTTGAAAGGCAAGTTTTTACCATGTGATTATTAGATTAACCTAGTTAGGTGAATGCAAAGTTTGAGGTAGAAAGATAGCTCGATAAAATATTATACTAAGGAATTATATAGATTAGATATCAGATCTGGACATGATGAGAATGAAGTGGAAATAATTGCTAGGTACGTGAATGGATTGAGAGTTTCCATCCAAGAAGAAATTAGTTTGGTTAAGTTGAAAAACATTGAGGAAGCTTATCAGTTTGCCTTGAAAGCTGAGGAGAAATTGAACAAGAGACATGAGAAAAGATAGAGAGGAAGAGGTGGTAGATTCCCTAGAGGAAGAGGTAGATCCTATGGTGAGAACAATAGATTTGATCAAGATAAAGTAAATCTAGATAAAGGCAAGACCGAGTGGAAAGGTGAAAGTTCGGCTAGAGGAAGAGGCAATAACTACCGAGGTGGTTATAGAAGAGGTGGATTCTAAGGAACTTGTTACAATTGTTGGAGAAGAAGAACATAGGTCATTTGAGTGTACACATGCAAGTAAGAAGGTCGATAGTTGTAGAAATGATTTGGTGCAAGAAGAATCACCGAATGAACATGAGAAAGAAAAGAACTTGATGGTCAGGAGAGCACTTTGGAGTGAAAGTAATCATGAAGATCCAGTAAGGAAAAGTTTGTTCAAGACTAGATGTAGAATTTCTGATGAAGTATGGAAGGTAATCATTGATAGTGGAAGCTTGGAGAATTTTGCATCTGAGGAAATGGTTACAAAGTTGCAATTCAAAAGATTGAAACACCCGAAGCCCTATCAAATTTCATGGATCAAGGATGATCATACACTATTGGTAAGTTAACAATGTTATGTGAATTTGAAAATTGGAAAGTACTATGATAAGGTTTTATGTGATATCATGCCTATGGATTGTTGTCATATTTTGTTGGGTAGACTTGGGAAATATGATATACATGCTATATATGATGGAAGATTGCATAAATATACTATTTGGGCTGATGGGAGAAGAAAAATCTTGTTACCTTTGATTGAAGGAAGAAATTTTGTTTGATGGAAGGAAGAAATCTTGTTACATCTGTGAAATTTTGTTTGATGGAAGGAAGAAATTTTGTTAAGGATTTGAAGAAGAATGATGTATGTTTGGTTGTGATTCCTAACAAATTGAGTGAGAAAACAATGGATAGAATCTCTGAAGAGATTGATAAGATACTCACCGAGTACAAGGAGAACATTTTTGATAATGTACCTGATGGTTTTCCACTGAAGAGAAGTATTGATCATTGCATGTATCTTATTCCTAGAGCTATTTTACTAAATAAAGCACCACATCAGTTGACACCTACCGAGAATCAGGAATTAAACTGACAAATCCAAGAATTGTTGCGGAAAGGTTTGATTTGAGAAAGTTTGAGTCCTTGTGCAGTACTAACTGTATTGGCACCTAAGAAGAATGGATAATGGAGAGTGTTTACTGATTCCAGAGAAATAAAAAAGATACCAATGAAATATAGGTTTCCTATACTAAGAATGGATGACATAATGACTAGTTTGACTGGAGAAAATTATTTTACCAAAATTGATTTGAAAAGTGGATATCATCATATTAGAATCAGAGAAGGTGATTAGTGGAAGACTTCTTTTAAGACAAGAGAAGGTTTGTATGAGTGGTTGGTTATGCCTTTTGGTTTAACTAAGGTAGCGAGTACTTTTATGAGATTGATGAATGAGGTTCTAAAAAAATTCTTGGGAAAATTTGTGATTGTATATCTAGATAACATTATAATATTCAGTAAGACTAGAGAAGATACTTTGTTGCATGTTGAACAAGTATTGTAGAGATTGAAAGAATAAAAGTTGTTGATTAACTCGAAAAAGTGTTCTTTCATGAAAGAGGAGATTGTGTATTTGGGATTTGTAATTTCAGCTGATGGTTTGAAAATGGATCTTGAAAAGGTTGAAGCTATTTTGAATTGGCCTACACCTAAAAATACTAGTGAGGTAAGATCATTTCATGGTTTAGCAAGTTTTTATCGAAAGTTCATTAGGAATTTCAGTTCAATTTTTAATGCTATGACTAAGACTATGAGAGGAGATAAAAGAGAATTTAAGTGGACACTTGGAGCTGATAAAATTTTTGAGACTCTGAAGCAGGAGGTTGCTAAATTGCCTGTATTAGCATTGCCTGATTTCAATAAGGTATTTCAAGTTGAATGTGATGCAAGTGGTAGTGCAATAGGAGCTGTGTCGAGTCAAGAAGGTAAACCTGTTGCTTTCTTTAGTGAGAAACTGAATGATGCAAAAAGAAAATATTCTGTGTATGATCAAGAGTTCTATGCTATTATTCAAGCTCTAAAGAAATGGAGACATTATTTGATACTGAGTGAATTTGTTTTGTATACTGATCATACGACTTTACAGTATTTGGGTAGTCAAAATAAGTTGAATCAGAGACATATGAAATGAGTTGAATATTTGTAGAGTTATACATTTGTGATAAAAGATAAGAGTGGAGTCACTAACCGAGTTGTTGATGCATTGAGTAGAAGAAGATCTTTGATGACTGAGATGAGAATTGAAGTTCTTGGTTTTGATGACATGGAAGAATTATATGAAACTGATCCTAATTTTTTTGAGCCATGGAGGAAGTGCAGAGAACCTATTCAAGATCAACCGAGTACTAAATGGGAAGACTATTTAATTCAAGAAGGTATGTTGTCTAAAGTTATTCAATTGTGTATACTGAGAGGATCAATGAGAACTAATTTGATAAAGGAGAAACATAGTAGTGGTTTGGCTGGACATTTTGGCATTGACAAGATATTGAATTTTCTTAAGGAGAAATACTTTTTTCCACAGTGTATAAGGATGTTCAAAAATTTGTGAAAAGTTGTGGAATTTGTCAAGTTGCAAAGGGAGTAAGTCAGAATACTGGATTGTATATGCCATTTTTTGTTCCTGAGAAACCTTGGATTGATATTAGTATGGATTTTGTTCTTGGCTTACCGAAGACAATGAGAGGTAATGATTCCATATTTGTTGTTGTGGATAGATTTTCTAAGATGGCATATTTTATACCCTGTAGAAAGACATCATATGCAGTGAATATAACATATCTTTTCTTTAAGGAATTTTTCAGATTGTATGGATTACTGAGGAGTATCATCTTTGACCGAGACAGTAAGTTTGTTGGATACGTTTGGAAGACTCTTTGGAAGAATTTGGGCACCGAGTTGAGGTATAGTTCTACATTTCACCCACAGACTGATGGAAAGACAAAGGTTGTGAATAGAAGTTTGGGTAATATTTTGAGATGCTTAGTTGGAGATAAACTGAGTAATTGGGATTCTATGTTGGCATAAGTAGAGTTTGCATACAATAATTCAGTAAATAGGACTACTGGAAAAATACCTTTTGAGATTGTTAATGGCATAGAACCGAGAGGTATATCAGATTTGAAGGATATTGCTGGTGAAGAAAAGAGAAGTGATGAAGGAGTAAAGTTTTTTGAGTTCATGAAGACATTTCATGAAGAAGTGAAACATAAGTTGGAGAATAGTAATCAGAAATATAAGGACAGAGCAGATAGATCAAGAAGACATAAGAATTTTGCAGTTGGGTATGAAGTAATGATACACTTGAAGAAAGGCAGATTTCCTGTTGGAACATATGGGAAGCTGAAAATGAAGAAATTTGGTCCTTGTAGGATATTGAGGAAGTTTGATAGTGGAAATGCTTATGAGATTGAGTTACCTGATGACATGGATATATGATCCCGGGGATAAAATTAGTGAAAATTGAAATGTCCCCAATGCTCCAAGAATCAACATCATTACAAAGTGTTCACAATTCTGATTCCAACACAACTTGAACGGGCGAAATCAGAGTTTGGATGCAAAATTTATGACTGGTCAAAGATTGGTCAAACTAGGTGCAGAGGCCATCAAAAGGTGAAAAAAAATCACCTCAAAAGTGGTCAACAATGGGTTTCAAATTAAAGATCCCGTCAAGAGCTTTCTAATGGAGTTTGTTTCGTCGAAAACGGACTTCATATGTGAAAGTTATGCTTCTTTGAAGTTGGAGGGAAAATGTTTAAAATGATGACATCATCATCCCAGTCAGCCTAATGATGTGGTAGAGTAGTTGACGTGCCCCCGAAAATTCCAAAAATGTGGTGGCGAGATTAGAACTCACAACAACTAACCTCCTAGCTAAACACTACACCACACATGTCATTTGCTATATTTTGGAGGGAAGTTAATTTTAACCTTAGCATAGCCGCCAAAGAGAGTTGAACTCTTGGCCAGTGTGCTATTAATAGTGCTTTGAGAAATTTGTGAGGTGGTTGTACTTAACCTTTTACCGATCCCGCCTATCCTTAGTTAAATAAGGATATGGGTTAAAACAAACCCCTTAAATTCCATGGTGGAAAATTAATTGGAATTTTTAAAAGGGATATTAACGAGATTATGTGTTTTAAATAGGGATTTTATAGTTTTGGGGGTTTTAGCCTAATTATGGCTAATTTTATGTATAAAAGGGGTATTAGGCCTTTGAAAAGGCATCCAGGTGATGAGAAGGAAATTTTGATCTTGAAGATTTTCTGATTATTCATGCACATTGGAGAGTAATGTTGCCATTGTGCTTGAAGGGAAGATCTTGAACACTTGTAATTGATTTTTGGAGCTAATCGGATCGGTCCCCCTATTGGAGAAGGACCCGGAGATGTAGTTCGACCTGCGGACGAACTCCATTATCAACTGTGTTTAGTCTTTTATCTCTTTATTCTATTTCTTCAAATCATTGCCTAATTATGCTTTGTTCATTTAAGCATTTTCATTACGTTAATTCTCTTATTTAAAGATTTGAATTAACTTTATATACTATGTTAGCATTCCTTTTGTAATCGTCCTAGATCCTAATCAGATCAATATATCACATATATTCAACATTACATATTTATAGTTTTGGGGGTTTTAGCCTAATTATGGCTAATTTTATGTATAAAAGGGGTATTAGGCCTTTGAAAAGGCATCCAAGTGGTGAGAAGGAAATTTTGATCTTGAAGATTTTCTGATTATTCATGCACATTGGAGAGTAATGTTGCCATTGTGCTTGAAGGGAAGATCTTGAACACTTGTAATTGATTTTTGGAGCTAATCAGATCGGTCCCCCTATTAGAGAAGGACCCGGAGATGTAGTCTGACCTGCATACGAACTCCGTTATCAACTGTGTTTAGTCTTTTATCTCTTTATTCTATTTCTTCAATTCATTGCCTAATTATGCTTTGTTCATTTAAGCATTTTCATTACGTTAATTCTCTTATTTAAAGATTTGAATTAACTTTATATACTATGTTAGCATTCCTTTTGTAAACATCCTAGATCCTAATTAGATCAATATATCACCTATATTCAACATTACATATTTGTTTGAGTATTATGAACCTGATGAAGACATGACAATACCAAATGATTATCCTAAGAGACAGACATAAGAAGTTGAGCAGATTTTGGAACATAGAGTTGGCAGAAGCACAAGAGGAAAACAATATATGGAATATCTAGTAAAGTGGAAGAACAAATTGATTGAAGACAGTTCGTGAATTTCACAATCATACTAGTGTGTTATATAGTAACTTTGAGAGTTATAATGAAGAAGAAGGAGATATATTATTCATGGCAATTGAACATACTAATGCAGATTTCAAAAATGAGCATGAAGAAGAAAATAAAATAAGTATGATCAAAATTAATCTTGAGGGAGAATTATGGTGTGCTTTAGATAAGGTAAAATGTGAAGAAGACAATAAAATAAGTATGATCAAAATTAATCTTGAGGGAGAATTATGGCATGCTTTAGATAAGGTAAAATGTTTGAGAAAGAGAAAGATCAGATTATGAAAGAAAAGGAATATGTAGTTAGTAAAGAAAAATATTCAGAACAATTAATCAACACTTTGAAGGTTCAACTTGAGGAAGAAAGGAAAATAAAGGATTTCTTAAGGAAGTAGTTGGAAATGAAAATAAATGAATGTCAAGCTCTTAAAGCAGAGATTGTTAAGATGAGGAAGAAATTGACAAAATTTGAAAGTAACTGTAAACTAATTAGACATGTGTACAATCCAATTTATGATTTGACAAGAAGTTGTAGCAGCAGTCAAGAACAATCATCGTCAAAATCTAATTTCAAGTGTGCAAATTTCAGAGATAATGTGGAGAGAAACAAATCTTACAAAAATTTCTCAAAGTCGCAGTTTCTATACAGAGAAGAAGATTCGAAAGATGCATGCAAAAGACCAAATCAATTTGAGTAAGAGTACAAAGTTTGTTGGTAAAAGATTTCTTTTTCATCCTAATTCATCTTTTGTTGGCTATTGCTTCTATTGTAATTAGTTTGGACATAAAATTAATGACTATGCAGTTTCTTTAAGAAGAATCTCAAGGTTAACTTATTAATATTTTCTTAATATGATATATAATCTCAGGTGTTTTAATTGCAATAACCTCAGTCATTTTAAAAAGAATTGTAAACAGATTATTGGTAAGCAATATGAGAAGTATAATGTTTCTTGTGAAAAGGATGTGAAGCTACTAAAATTTTAAGTTAAGGAAGGGAAAATCTGGAGACCAAAGATAAAGAAAACCATTGGTTAGTCCATGTTTTTCCAGGTTGCCTTTCATCCCGAAAAGAAATATTATGGATCATAGATAATGGTTGTTCAAACCACATGACAATAGACAAAAGGAAATTCACTAAGTTGGGTACCTATGAAGGCAGATGTGTTAGTTTTGGTGATGATTCTTCTAGGAAGATTAAAGGTTTAGGCTCCTTAATGATAAGTGAAAATATTTCTATCAATAATATCTATTTTGTAGAAGGGTTGAAATATAATCTCCTAAGTGTTATCCAAATATATGATAATGGTTATGTAGTGATGTTTGATGATCGAGGATGAAAAATAAAAATCAAATTAGGAACATTGGTGGTAGTAGGTAAAAGGACCAGAGGAAACATTTACAATCTCAAAGATGTTACAAGTGCTAATGGATATGACAATATTTTTCTTCTGGGACAAGTAGAGGAAGGATGGTTATGACACAAAAGGCTTGGACACTTGAACTTTCACAATCTGGTCAATGTAAGTAGATATCATAATGTGAAAGGTATGCCACTCATACATAAACAATAAAATAGTGTTTTTGAAGGTTGTCAACATGGAAAACAAACCAAAATAAGTTTTTCCTCTGAAGAACATTCATCTACTTGACCTTTACAACTTATTCACTCGGTTTTATGTGGCCCTACAAAAACAAAGTTTGTTGATGGTAAAAGATTTTTTTTTTTCTTCATAGATGATTATACAAGGATGACTTGGGTAATGTTCTTGAGACAAAAACTTGAAGTTTGTAACAAGTTTAAGGTATTTAAAAATAAGATTAAAAAACAATCAGGTTTGAAGATAAAGTACTTGATATTAGATAAAGATGAATAATATATATCAAAAGAGTTTTAAGATTATTGTGACCAACATTGGATCAAAAGGTAGTATGTTGCTACAAAAACACCTCAACAAAATGAGGTTATAGCTCGAGAAATAAAAGTACAGTTCAAGAGATGGAAAGAATTATGTTGAATGAAGCCAAGCTACCTGATAAATATTTTAAGGAGGTTGTTCATATTGCTGGATATACAATGAATAGAGCTCAATTGAGAATTAAAACAAGGTACATGCCTTATCAATTGTGGTATGGTAAGTTAGCTTCTGTAATCAATTTATAATATTTGGTAGTCCTTGTTTTATAAAGAACAATGATGAAACCTTGAGTAGTTTTGAGTCAAGAAGTGGTGAGGGTATCTTTCTAGGTTACTCTTCATATAAAAAATCCTATAGGTGTTTTAATAAGACATTGAAAAGAATTGTTGAAAGTACTCAAGTCAAGGTTGTTGAAAAGGTGGAAGATAATGAAAAATTGCAAGCTATTCAAAAAGTTTAGGTTGATATAAATTGTAACGAAAAGACTAAAAAGGAGAATGATAATTCAAAATTTGAATCAGAAACTTAAGAACACAAGGAGAAAGAATAAACAAGCAAGAATGTTCCTATTAAGAAATCAAAAACCTTTTCAAAATTATTGACAAAATAGCACTCACAAGAGTATATTATTAGAGACAAAGAAGCAAGAGCACAAACAAGGATAATGACTACTACAACTAGTGAACACGAAAATTTGTGTTTATTAGCTGACATAGAACCTAAGATTTATGGTGAGGTTGGTCAAGAAAAGTTTTGGATTAAAATTTTGGAAGAGGAACTAGAGAATAAATTGGGTGCCTTAACCCTGTTCTCTCTTACCTAGTCTTTTGGAGAGTGGATAGGTTTTAGAGGGAGCTTTCATGTTTTATTTCTTCTTATTTGAACCCAGTTTATTCCCTTTGTCATTGATGTCAAAGGGGGAGATGAAGCAACAACATGTGGATGGCTAGTAAGGTTGTTTTGGTGACTTTGGAGATGAGGTGGCATGAAGTTAATATCAATTGCAGGTATGGGAGGTGATCCTAGATATTAAGCCTACACACGATAAAGGTGTAGAAGATGTTTGTGTTATGTTTATCCTTCTTATATTTATGACAAGGAGAGAAATGCTGTAGGTATTAACATCAATGCCAAAGGGGGAGTTTATTGCTTTTGGTGTTTTGTCATTGATGTCTATTTTTCTATGAGAAACTAAGATCTCTATAAATGAAATTCATTTTATATTATAGATATTCTGACATTATTGATGTACATGTCACATTTGTTCATCACAACAAGTTATTTAAAGTCTCATATGTATATTGAAGTATGTGTATCATCTTAAAATGGAAGCACTTCCATGTTAAGACTATTTAGCCCTCCTTAGGGGGTGTTTTGGGCCATTATCATGTTGTTCTCAAATTTTTGTCCCCTTTCCATCTTCTGTGCCTGATTAGGACCCTAATTGGGCCTCTCTAGGAACTGTTTTCCCCACCTGGCATATTTTTTAGGGGTCTTGACACCTGGGTCAAGGTCAACCTTGACCCTGACCTAGGCTAGGGTTGACCTCCACCTTGACCCAGGTCCCCCTTTTTCATCAAAAAGTGTTCCAGATGCGAGGGGAAACTCAAAGGTTTATTTTCTCGCTTCTAGGTCAGCTGTTTTGGGTTTCGAAGTGGTGAATCTTAAAAGATATTTAATATGGGTCCACTCTTAAGGGTATGGGCTTAATGGAAATTTATTTCTCATATGTCAGCCTCTCTAAAAGTTTGTGCCCTAGACTAGTATATAAGGAAGCCTTCTCCTCTCATTTCACATCATCGAAGAGGAGTCAAGCAAAAAGAAAGAAAACAAGAGAGATCAAGAAATATAAGAAGGATCATCAACATCCATTGTTCTACATGCTTTCAAGATTCCAAGTGTTCAATCAAGGTTTTCAAGTCTTCTTCTCAAGTATTCAAGTTCTCCATTGAAGATCAATGATTCAAGCATTCAAGCCTTTGAAGGGATTCAAGCATTCAAGATTCATCGTTCAAACCCTAGATCTATCCATCATGGTGGTGTGATCTTCCTTCAAGATCCTTTGTGCATCCTCAAGATTTATTCATTCTTCCTTCAAGGTGGATTTCAAGCATATAATCATGGAGGTTTTGATTTACATTTATGGTTTTTGATGTTGAGTCTAAGCTTTCATATTAACATACTTATTTACATTTAAAATACAATTGCATATCTATCAAATATCATAGCTTCATTGTTAGATCCTCTTCTGCTACTTGCTAACATTCTCCATTTCAGTTTTGATTTTAAGGTTAATTCCTAAATCAGGGTTTGAATAAGGAAACCCCTCCCCCAACAAACAAAACCATTTTTCTTGTAGGTATAGGTATGGAATAGCGAATTACAGAGTAGATTCAAATACCCTTTTCAACAAAATTTCAGGATCCGCGAATAGAATTTCTATCGAAGTAGTGCAGGTTAAGGTCAACATAAAGGGGTCAAGGCCAACCTGTATTTGGGTCAAGGTTGACCTGGCTTAGAAAAGAAAAAGATTTCTGGGTTTTCTCTATCTCTGTGTTTCTATTCCAGTTCCAGCTGCAAAATTTCTAGAAACACGATATAGGCACCAGAAAATAGGTATTTCTAGATCTGCTATGTTATGAGGTATGTATTTCATTTTATCTGCAAGCATTTCTAGACTTATATTCCATATCATATGAATTCATTTTTGTGTTAAATATTGGTTTAGGGTCTCTTTTATGTGTAAACTCCCATTGTTCTAAACCCTATCCATATATTTTTCCCATTACATTTTGGTGAACCCGTTTATGACAACTCTTTCTTTTTGGTGTTAGATTTGCATTTTATGTTAGATCTTACATGCATATAAAAGTAGATTTATTTTATGCTCTTGCATTTATATTTCAAAAAAAAATTACAAAATTTCTTTAAAAATACAAAAACATTTACATTTTTCATGCTTGTAGTGCTACTTTGTGCTCAACATGTATGATTTTTGTTTTGAATACTTTGATGAGGCTTTTATTGCAAAAAAGGATAGATCCCCTGATGAGGTACATGGAAGTCAGGATGAAAATTGTTTGAATAAGATCTCCATTGATCCTATTCCTATTTCATCCTCCTCTACAACCTCATCAATTGACCTTTACCATAGGGTGTGTGCATGGTTACCTTCATGTTCCACTATCTTGAATTAGATGGCCATGCGTACCTCGACCATTGATACCCAAAAAATTCAAGGAAGTTTGATCTAACTATTGTCTTTTTGAGTTCTTTCTTTCTCCTACTATGAAACACGATCTTACCTAAGGATGTGAATGATAAAGGGTCACTACGGGTAATTCACATTGGATTTACAATGATCTCTTGACTGTTTGATGTGCTTGTACACGCAAGGCGTATTCAGGTCATCACGATGTTTATGTTTTGATGCTTATACAAATTGCTATATCAAAATGGACATGATATTCAGGTCATCCTGGCGTATATGCCTTGGTGCTTATATCTAATCCGACATTCTGAAAACAAAATCAATATTCATATATCCATGGTTTCCTAACCAGTGGGTGTTGTATTTATTCTTGTGCATACAAATCAATATTCATATGTCTATGGTTTCATAGCTAGTGGGCATTGTATTGATTTATCCGGTTACCTAAAAGTTCAATGATGATAACAAATCAACATATGATCAGTGAGTAGGTCCTAGGTCTTAGGTTGCATTTCATTCTGCATGTCTCTTTGCATTTTGCATGTTTGCATGATCTCACAATGATTAAACGAACTTCAATGCTTAAACGATTCTTCAAATTGCATCTTCAAATCTAACAAGAGCCGAATCTCACACGAAGGTTCCTCCAATGAAACAACAAGTAGAATCCTTTTTTAGGATCAAAATTGAAATATGAGATCATTCATATTGTCTACTGCTTGCATATTCAACCTTCAATCATCACAGAAATCTAGAATTCAACTTAACTGATTATCTTACATCAAACCATCAAAATTTCAACTTGGTCAACTATGGTCAACTCATGGTTTAACCTAGTCAAACTTGGTCTCCAGGACCTCTAAATGATGTAGAACGCGTTCTCGAATGTGTATAACCACTTCTCAAATCAATTAACATGCTTCTAAACCATTCAATGCTGAATTTTCTTGTTAGATTTCAATTTTAATCCTGAAGGGGGCATGGTATTGCACATCATTCAAGTCTATAAATCCAAATCTGAAATCATATCTTTCCTCAGTAATCAAGACAATAACCACGTCTAGTTGCTAATTCATCAAAAGTCCTCATTGCTCGGGGCAAATCAATCATCACTTGGGGCATATCAAATTCATCGAGATCCATATCAATCTGATATTCTCCTAATCTTGTAAACTGTATCAATTTTTCGTAACCATCGGTTCATTAGTGTTATTTCCTTGGTTCTTCGGTAACTGAAGGGTTCATATGTGATACCTATGTGATTCTTCTAAGGACAATCCAGTTTGGAATCGGTCACTCACTTCTTTGCAATCATAAGGTTTAGAATCAGGCGTTTTGACACTTTTGTTTCATTGGTTCATCGTTGCTGTTATAGTTAACATTATCTTTGGTCATTTAGGACCTATTAACTTCATAGCAATTTCAATCAATTTCTGCTTCATATCAGTTTCAAACATCATACACAGACTGTCTTTGAAACACTGTGCTTCACACAGTAATTCAAAGAGGGGCAAAATGTAATACCCCAAAAATGGGCTATAGGTTCATTAACCTCTTATATCTACACATCGAATGAAATCGACATCCAAGTCCTAACCTAAGGCACATCCGAACATCATCGAATCCTAATTGATTATCATAAATTTTGCATCGGGGAATATTCCTATTTATTCCTAATTATCTTTAATTTAATGATTATTTGGTGATAAATCCTATTTATCCTAAAGTTTGATTAATTGAATATTCTCAATATTTAATTAATTAGATTTAATTCTACCACTTAATTGTTTAATTAAAGTTAATTCTATTTATTCCTAAATTGTATTATTTAATTTTGACAATAAATCAAAATCCCATCATTAATTGATTAAATTCTTATTTAATTAATTAAAGCAAGTTGTCAATTTTTAATAATATTGTTTTTGGAATAAAAGTTTGAAAAATAATTGATTAACCCATAAATCAATTATTTTATTTTTCAAAATCAGTTAAGTTGGAAATAAATCACTTTATTATTAAATTAATTCATATTAAAACATGCACAAACAGAAAAGCAGACAACTACCAATTATCAATTAAATCTAAACTCTATTTTGAGTTCAACTATGCTTTTGCATGTTTTTGTGAGTTAATTATTCTTTATTTTTAGATAACTCAAAAATCAAGTTGAGTTTATTTGAGTGATTTATGGCTTTCTTTCATGCACCTCCAAAGCCCTGGATTTCTATAAATTAAGGCTTCAACTCATCTCAAATCATCTCATATTTTTGCATCCTCATGCTGTCGAATTGGAGACTAAAGAATCATCTTTGCAAATCCAAGCTATTGTGAGATCATTCTTGTTTTTTAAGTATTGCATATCATTTAGAATTCATCTTAGATCAATTCATTGCATATCAATTTCATCTTAGATTCTAGATTCATATCAGTTTTCATCATATCATTGCATAGAAAATTAAAAAAATAGATTAATTGCATACATTCCATATCCATATTTTGCATTCAAATCCTTCATTTAGGTGTCATCAAGGTCACTGATCTTGATACAATTTGAGAACATCATACTCGCACCTATTAGAAGGCAGTAAATCACCTAGTTAGTTTAGCTTTCAATTCATTGCATGATTTCAATTTCAACTAACCTCTAATGTTTTACTGAAGTGTTGTGTCTACAGAATAGGTACAATTTTCACACACACATTTCTGGCGCCCCCCGTGGGGCCTTGAAACAGGTTTCCAATTCAATTCTATCAATTTCTATCTTTTCTTCTCGATTTCTGAGCCAAAACTGCAATTTTTAAATTCTGTCCATACAATTTTCGTATGAGTTTCTGACAAAAGTCATCTCAGACTATACCCACTATCGTACAATAGTCTATTGGATCGAGAATCATGCCAGACTATACACACTATCGTTTGGAAGATCAACTATCGTCTCATCATATACCCAATGTTGTACGAGTTTCTTGATTATCGTCTAGAAGCAGACCCAGTGTCGTACAAGTTTTGGCACTAGGTTTTCATTGTCGTTTCATTTTTTAGGGCAGTTTGTCATATTTGGTTTTCAGATTTTGACTAATGGCTAATCTTAACAATTGAAATTCTCTATTTTTTATTGACTCCTGCTAGTTTTGATTGGAAAAAGTGCAAGAATTGCTAAAAACAAGTAAAAATCTACTAAGCGCATTGCGAGGAATTCAGGTAATCTTCTCAGCTGATAAGAATTCAATTTTGGATCTAAAATGAACATCTCATGTGTCTAGCTTGAGTGGCTTTTATTGCTTTCCTATCACAGACTTCATTTGGGCTATAAAAATAAACATAGTTTTCTTTCAGCATCTTTGTTACACATAGTAATTAGGCCCCATGAACACTATTTGTGGATCTTGAGAGAGTGCATTTCCAGCAAAACTCTTCTCAACGAAGGATCCCTTGTAGGTGGGAAGGATACTGAGGGAGTCTCACGTTCCACTAGATCTGTGTGTTTTCAACTTTTGATCGAGGCATTCTCTCTCCGGAGAGGTTGATAGATCATAAGGGGTTGTCATCATAGATCTTTGTGAGATAATCTTGGGTCTTAGCATGTTAGATTAATCTATCTACTTTGTTTGGGTTAAAAGTGAAAAGGCTAGGGGATTATGCTCTACTTCCTTTTTGGATAGTACCAGAAACCCAAATCCTTGAATCTAGAACCAGTCTCCATGTGGTATATCTTGTGAGTCACCTTTAGAGAGGGTTAACCGTAGTGGACATTCCCTTAATTGGGTCAACCATGTTGATGGAACCTCAAGCGGTAATAGCCATTTTTGCCATGGTAGTGACAACTGCTATATAAATGTCCTTGTGGAAGAAATCTTCATAGGTGTGGTTCATTGTTGGGTTATTAGATCTCCCTAGCAGCTCCTGATTGATTAAATTCTCGGACTATGTCAAAACCCTGGTGCGCTGGGATTGGAGTTCACCCCTTTGGATCATAAAAGTTGCAAAGTCAAACCATTACTAAAAACCCTAGTGAGGCCAAATTTTCATTTTCTAGGAATATGTGTGTTAATGCAAAACTTTTTGGAACATACACAATTAGCACTTCTAAGGATTAGCAAAAATAGGTCACTCGATTGTTCATGCGCAAGGTTTCTTTTTCCCTTGTTCATTGTTTTCAGACATGCTTGAAATCACTTGCTTTCTATTTTGCGTGCTTGTTTATCTATTTGGTTACTGAAAATGAACAAATCTGTTACAATCCTCAAATCTGGACATTGAAATTTGCAAACAATCTGAAATTGAAAACCCTAACTTTGCAAAATTTGGAGTGAAATTCCTTTCTGGAGTCAAAAGTCATTTCAGAAGGTTAGAAATTCATATGAGTTTTCATCAAATGTTGTTTCATTACTGCTCAACTGTCGTATGGTAAAGAACCTAGTGTCATACGAGTCTTTTTGCCAGTCAAATTCAAAAAGTCAAATCTTGCTAGCAACTATCGTACGAGCTTTTCAACTATCATTTGATAGCATACCCACTGTTGTACGAGTCTGCAGAGTGTCGTTTGGGAAAGTTTTGAAAGTTGTCAGAAAATTGTCAGAATTGCCAGATACTTTGCTTTTTCAGCCTATTTCCAAATTTTTTTGAACAATTCACTGTGTTAGGAATAGAGCAGCAACTACTAAGAATCCAATCATTTTCCTAAAGTGGCCTTTTGAATCTGATTTAGCCTTCTGTTTAATCGATTTGAGTCTTTATCATCTTGTGTCAAAATCTTGTCATAACTATCAATCTTCAATCAATCATCAAAATGACTAAGTGTTGTGATATCTTGTCCGCTATCCTTTGGGAACCTACCCATACATCCAGGACACAGTATCCTTCACCCACGTGTAATCGAATCTTTAACCAATCAAACCTTGACAAGGTTGTGTCATCTGATTATCTTGATTCAATTCATTCTTCAGTTGTCTTCATCTTATTCTTTTGCTTCACCCAAGGTTAATGGTGGAAACTAGAGCTTCCTCTCACAAGAAATCTCGGGAAATATCTCATACTTTACCTTTGACTCACATAGGTCCAACTTTTGAGCAACTCCACGATTCTGGTCTTTACGAAGATGACGATGCTGGCAACCTTCGATTAAAAACTGGTTACATTCCTCCTTCATCAACTCATGGAGGTACCCAACAAACCCCACATCAATCTATTCCAGGGAGTCCACAAACTCCTACCATGTCTCAAGAAGGGACAAACTTTGGCTTTCAAAGAGCTCAATCTCAACATGGTGCAGATCAGGAACCTACACCTAAAGAAATTGTTCAATATCAAAATGATGATAACTTCAAACGAATGATGAAGCATTTCTTGAAAGAAGATAGAGAGGCATACTTTTTACAATTAGCTCATCAAGGAGCTAAACTTCCTCCCAACTTTAATGTTGAAGATATCATTACACATGAGGAAGAAACTCCACTCACAGCTATGATGAAACAAATGCATGTCATGCAAGTCAAACTTAACAACCTTGAAAAAGAAAAAGAACCCGGGGAGTTCTCCATGGAGGCCCTATGTCCTTTTCCATTCAACAAAGACTTGTACATGCCACCATTCTTGAAAAGTGTGGAGATGCCTAAGTATGATAAGTATGATGGACACTTAGATCCTCAAGATCATGTCAGAGAATTCTGTACACAATCTATGGAGTTCATGCATGAACCAACCTATCTAATGCGTCTCTTCCCTCGATCTCTAGGGGGAGCAGCCATCCACTGGTTCTCTAGATTGCCTTCTACTATCAAAACTTTTGAGGAGTTGATCAAATTGTTTTATCAACAATACTCCTACAATATTCAACATCCAGTCACCATGATTGATATCTGTAATCTCAAGCAATATCCAGGGGAACCATTCCTAACAGTTCTCAAGAGATGGAGGAAGAAGTTCTCTCTATATGCTAGACCTATTCCAAAAAAAGAAAAACTAGAAATCTTCATCAATAACCTTGTTCCAGAAATCAATTATCCTCTACAAATGCAAGATCATGCATCTTTTGATAAGATGGTGGACAATGCTATCAAAATAAAAAAAGTGCTTGTGAAAAAAGGAGAAATCACACTTCAAAAACACAAGTACGAATCAGGATCCAGTTCTAAAGACAAGAATGAAAACTAGAACAAGAATAAAGGCATCATCACAGATGGTGTTGTTGACACTATCCATGCCCCATCAAAGGCACCAGCCTACAACCTAACTCTTGGTTCCCAAGCCATTAAGGCTTCAAAACAAAAGTCATTTGAACCATTCCAAAAGAAGCCAGAATACAAACCTTGGGATAAAAAGTGAAAGTTCACTCCTCTTGGAGAATCTTTAGAATCAGCTATGAGAACTCTATTGGCTGATAAAATCATCTCTTTTCCAGAAATCTGACAATATGATAAAGACCCTAAGCCACATTGGTGGAAAGAAAATGAATTATGTGATTTCCATCGAGGTAAAGGTCACAAAACTAATAACCACTTACGATTGAAACACACCATTTAAGATTTGATCGATAGTGGAGACATCACAATTGACAATCCTAAGAGCAGTAATGATCATATGGCATTTCCAGAACCATTTCCACAACATGGTCAAGGAGTTTCAACTTCTCAGCCTAATATGGGGGCAAAAGTCAACTATGCATACCTTGGAAATAATGTTGTCATCAATATGGTTGAGCCATGTCTCTCTGAAAGTTGCAATCTCATCACAATTGTACGAAGAGAAAGAGATCATTCCTCAGCTAATGCAGTTACTCGATCACAAGCTCAAGCACATCTGAAAGGACAAATCCTAGATTCATCTAATGTCCCTAAGATACCCTTCAATCTTTCTTCCACTTCCAAATAGAAGACTGTTTCTAAATCTTCTAATTCTAAAGATACAAGGCCAATATCTTATAGCATTGTCCAACAACTCCAACACACTAATGCAAAAATCTCCATGTTTGAGTTACTTCAGATCTCTCCAGCTCATAGAGCTATCCTAGATAAAGCTTTGCTCGGTTCCAATGTTCCTGATGACCTTGATTTAGACAGGTTCTAGACTATGGTTGGACATCTTACATCTCCACAATATATCTCCTTTTCAGAGGAAGATGACAAATCCTTGAGTCACCCACATAATCAGCCTTTGCATATAGAAGTCTTGATCTAGAACCATAGAGTCAAACATGTGTTGATAGATGGAGGTGTGGGCCTAAACATTTGTTCTTACAGCTTGATCACACAATTGGGATTTTCAAAATTGGCTATTGATCCTAGAAAGAAAATAACTATCAAAGCCTATGATGAACAAGAAAGATCTTCTAAAGGCACCATTGTATTACCTATCAGAGCAGGTCTAGTTATCAAAGATACCATTTGTCAAGTTCTTGATCTACCTTTGGCTTACAACATCCTCCTAGGGAGACCATGGATACATGAAATGCAAGCTATTCCTTCTACATACCATCAATGTTTGAAGTTTCCTTATGAAGGAGTAGAGGTTACTATCCCCGCAGATCTGAATACAACTTGCAATACATTGAAGGAAAGTGCAGATAAGCTTGTGCCTAATAACAGAGAATCTTCCATTGAATCAACTAAAGAGGCATCCACATCTAAAATGGAAGATCTTGCAAAAGAGGTTAATATCAAAGAAAATAGTATGGGAGAATATACTATAGAGCTAGTCTTATCTTTGGCATCTCTCCCTATCTCACCTAAGTCTTATGGACAATCTTTGAAACAATCCAAGCCTGAACCTAAGGAACCTCTTGAAGCATATAAAAAGAATTTTGTAGCAGAAAAAGTATCCAAGCAAGAGTTTAAAGAGGATGAAGCTGTGCTATCATGGCTATACAAAGATGAATCTGAATCCCCAGTTGTCCAAACTCATGATTCTATAGTATCCAAAGATCCTTGTAAGTCATACGGTCTAGGAAATAAATTAATAGCCAAGATGATATATTCAGGTAAAGGACCTCTAGGAGTCAGAGGAAAAGGTCTTGTGGCACCTCTCCTACATACTGGTAGAGAAAATAAAGACAAAGTTGGTTTAGGCTTTAAAAAGAAACCCTTCCACCTCAAAGATAAT
Source organism: Chamaecyparis obtusa (assembly GCA_027943335.1). Taxonomy (NCBI): domain Eukaryota; kingdom Viridiplantae; phylum Streptophyta; class Pinopsida; order Cupressales; family Cupressaceae; genus Chamaecyparis; species Chamaecyparis obtusa. The sequence continues at coordinate 1,341,975 of BSBK01002251.1, read as the reverse complement.
TGTTATCATGTCATAGAGTAGATCACACCAGGAGAACCTCTTCTTAAGAAAGAAGAAACAAAACCATCGGATAGTGATTTAGACAGCTCAAAACTCATCCCCTATGAAAAATTGCCTAAAGAGATCAAAGACCTTCTTGATGATAAAGATGATCCAATCAAAAGAATTAATGTAGTAGAAACACAAGAACCTACTATCAATCAAGAGATAGTTGCAACACAAGAACCATCTTATCTCAAAAATAATCAAGAAGTGGGAGGTGGTAGTGATTCTGAGATAGATTCCCATGAGTATGAATTCAAATCAGAATCTGAGGGTAACCCTTCTTGGGGCATTCACCCTGACTTTACTCATGTTCTAAGATTTCCTAGAGATCTTGAATCAGAGGCTGAATCAAATGACTATGAATGGGGAGCCATTCCAAAACCAGATGAGCTTATTACAGAGAAACATGTTGATGTTATTCACCAATATGCACCTAATCCCAATGTAAGTCTAGAATGAAATGATGAACCTATCGAGTCTGATCCACCTATGGCTGAATTGGACTCCCATGATGACATTGAGCATATTCACGAATTGAATGTCTTAAGTTGTAATATCACCTTTGAACTCGAGTGTGGGGTTAGGACCAATGATGACAGATCCATATCTGTAAACATTATCTCCCAATCTTTCCCCACTTTGACTATCCAATATCTAGAACTTATTGATCATACCTCCACAAATCCAAGCCATGGTATTTATACCTTCCCAAATGACTATGCCCTTGCTTGCTACCTCAATGCAGTTGAGCCTATGAGTACTTCCATCAGTGAACTGAGCGTTAGCATGAAAGAGTCAGACATCAAATATCTCAGTCAGAAAAATAAGAATAAAAAGAAAAAGAAAAGGAGTTCTGAGGGTGAAAACCACTTTGTGGCAGTCTCAGAACCTACAAAAGTAAAAATAAAAGATGTATCTGAAGGTGAAAACCTCTCTAAGGCACCTAAGGGTGAGATATTTGATGTCCTTCTGAGTCATTTACAGGACAGATCTCCAGTTCTAATTGAGCCCACTCAATCTATTAATCTGGGTACAACAAAGGAACCACAATTGATCCATGTTGTACAATCTTTATCAGAAGAAGAGAAGCAAAAATTTACTACATTCCTAATAGAGAAAAATATCAACTTTGCATGGAAATACTCAGATATGCCATGATTGGATCCTAATCTTATAATGCATCATTTATCTATAGCTCCAAATGTCAAACCTGTTAAACAAAAGTTGAGAAAGATGCATCCTCACGTTGCACTCTTGGTAAAAACTAAATTAGAGAAGCTCCTAAAAGCTGGATTCATCCGAGTTATTGACTATGCAGAGTGGATCTCCAATATTGTACCTATTTCTAAACCAAATGGTTCAATCAGAGTGTGCACAAACTTTAGAGATGTGAATAGAGTGTGCCCTAAGGATGATTTTCCACTACCTAGCATTGATATGATAGTGGACATGACTGTGGGTTTTGAGATGTATTCCTTAGTGAATGGTTTCTCTGGATATAACCAAATAAAAATTTCTCCAGAGGATCAAGAGAAAACTTCTTTCACATGTGCATGGGGTACCTTCTATTGGAATGTCATGCCATTTGGGCTTAAAAATGCTGGTGCTACATATCAAAGAGCCATGACATCTATTTTCCATGACATGATGCATCGAACTATGGAAGATTATGTTGATGATACTTTGGAAAAATCTATGATTAGAACTAAACATCTAAAGGACTTGAGCATGATCCTAGAAAAGATGGAAAAGTTTAGTCTCTAACTAAATCTTAAGAAGTGTGCTTTTGGTGTCACTTCTGGAAAGCTCTTAGGATACATAGTCTCAAAGAAGGGCATTGAAGTTGATCCGACTAAAGTCAAGGCTATAATAGAGATGCAACCTCCCAAGAATATCAGTCAAATGAGAACCTTACAAATGAGAGTACAATCTATTAGAAGATTTATATCACAGCTTGCTGATATATCACAACCTTTTACAAAAATATTACATAAAAGTGTGACCTTTGCATGGAATGAAGAATGTGAAAAGAACTTTGACCATATCAAGAAATATCTATCAAATCCTCCTATATTGATGCCTCCTATTCATGGGAAGCCATTGATCTTATATGTCTCCGCAATAGATACATCATTGGGGGCATTGCTAGCACAACATGATGAGAACAAAAAGGAAAGAGCTATATACTATATCAATAGAACATTGGTTGCATATGAGAAAAACTATTCAATGATTGAGAAGGCTTGTCTAGCTGTGATCTTTGCATCATAGAAATTGAGACACTACATGTTAGCTCATACCACACATTTGGTAGCTAAGATTGATCCACTCAAGTACCTACTAAGCAAAGCTGCCCTCACGGGTAGATTAGCTAAATGGGTTATGCTCTTAAGTGAATTTGACGTTGAATATGTGGAAAGAAAGGCTATCAAAGGACAGGTTATTACTGATCAATTAGCAGATGCACTTATGATTGATGATACACCAATGCAAATGGAATTTCCAGATTCCTCTATCATGACTCTTTCTTCTAGAAAATGGCAGTTATTCTTTGATGGCCCCTATACGCAGAATGGATCTGGAGCAGGCATATTGTTCATAACTCCCGAAGGATACTCAATCCCAAAAGCATTCAGATTAAAGTTTCCTTGCACAAACAATATTGCTGAATATGAAGCCCTTTTGAATGGTATGAAAATAGCAATTGAATGGAGAGTAACAAAACTACACATTCATGGAGACTCACAACTTGTTATTCATCAAGTCAATGATGTGTACCAAACTAAAGATGAAAAACTCATTCCTTACAAGAGAATGGTAGATGATTTAAAGAAGTATTTCATATCTATCACATTTGAGCAAATTCCTAGAATGGAGAACAAGGCTGCCGATGCAATGGCAACACTATCTACTTTATTATAGCAGCCTGAACATGAGCTATGCTACGAGTTCCTGGTAGACGCACTATCTTATCCTGCATATGATTCCCCCGAAACTCGCATGATCTGCACTGTGGTTGGTCATGATTCATCCAGATACAAAAACCTATTTCCTATCTCCAAGACCAAATCATTCCCGATACCTTCAACTGCCATGAAAAGAGATACCTTATCCGAAATGCCTTCCGATATGTCATCATTGGTCACGATCTGTACAAATGAGGTCTAGATGGTACACTACTTAGATATTTAGAACGGGAAGAGTCTCAACATGTGTTAGAGGAAGTCCATGATGGTATTTGTGGGTGTTGGGTGAGTAAGAGTCGCCTTATTTTGAACTTTTTAAGTTCTCGTGTCAAGCTTCACTCTGTTCATTTTTCCACCTTGTTGGTCTTCCCACGAGTCTTCGCGCATTTGAGTTTGTCAAATCTGAGCTTTCGGCATCGTTTGTATCAGTTTGACCTGTTTTAAACCAATAACATATCCTTTCAAGTCATTTGAATCACTTCGAACCTCTTCAAACTCCGGTTCGAAGTAGTTCGAAGGAGTTCAAAAGCGGCCCGAGTCCTTTATTACTAACGATGTGTTATGCAGGAAGGCGTGCGGCATTTTCCTCTTGAGAGAGGTTGAACCTCTTCGAACTCTAGTTCGAAGGAGTTCAAAGTAGTTCAAACGGACTACCGGCGTGATCAATAATGATGGAATGCCCTGACAAGACGCGCCGTGTAGACCTGGCGTGATTTCATTGGATGGGCCAGTGCGTGGAAAATGAGGCAATCACTTGCACGATTGGGAAATATTTGGTTTGAGATTGAATAATGATGATTGAAAAGGTGGCGGATCTCAAAAAGTTAATTTGATTTGAAGGCATTTATTGCTTATCACCACTTGGTATCAAAAAACCTATGAACACTCGTGTAATGGAGTATATTTCGCGCTTCAAGTGGCAACTAAAAATAGAAACTGGGTAAGTCATTTTTTCCCTATTGTACACTGCGAGGTCTGGGCGCTGGAAGGGTGGTCTGGTCGAAGTGCAAAGCATACAGGTAGCTTCTTTCAAGCTCTACCTTCTCATTTCCGGTTATTCCTTCAAATTCATTAGTTCAAGCAGTGAGCTGGTAGACTTTCATATTCTTAGGCAGGCATGAGGTCTGTCATGCATTTCTTTGGCAACGTGAAGAATCTTGAATGTAAGGCCCTGGTCATAACAGACACGAATCTTTTAGGGGTCTCAGTCGATACTATACCTTCAAATCTCTCAACTCGTGTTGACGAGGAGTACATTGTAGAAGTCCTAGCTAGTGGGTTGTTAGAAGCGGCTGCTTTCCCACCGGCTACTGTTTGTCCGGAATTGGTGCAAGAATGTATCAATAGATACGATGTAAAGTTGAAGAGTATTTTGAACACGGATGGTCAAACCCTAATCCCTGTTAACCGTAGAACCATTTCAGCAGTCTTCAAAATACCAGATGAAGGTCTGGTCAACTTCACACCGACCCAGTCTCTGGCCCAATTCAGGGAAAGTGCTGATAAAAATAGGAGTCACATAGCGAGAAGGTGGACGAAGACCAACTATAAAGGAGGGTCGCGGTTGCCCAAAACTCTCACCAAGGATCATATGAACCCCCTAATACATGATTTGGTTGTTCTCCTTCACCGATTAAAAGGTTCAGAACAGGCCCTATCCTTTGATGAGTGGATGTATCATTTTGTAGAAATCATCTTAGAAGGAAGTCAACACATTGACTGGGCTGAAATTACAGCCACATCTCTTCGGGACCAGCTCAGACAGACTCAGATGACTAGGGAAGGATTTTACATGTCTTCGTACCTGATGTATTGCTTGGCCTGCACTCAGGACCTATACCCTATTCAGAAAGCTCCCTGGAATGGAGATTTATTTATCTATGAGTGTTGTCCATTACTGAGAAGAGATAAGGTTTTGGAGGATTATAGAACAATACATGATATGTTCTGGGGGAAATTGCGTCAAGAATTGGCTGGCAGGCCTAACCAGAGGATTTCGGACAATGTGCAGAGATTAGTTAAAGTATTTGGCAGCTTTTATATTCAATTTCCCCATTTTACTTACATTCGGGTAGGAGGATTCGAAGAAGAACCATTGAAGTTGCCTAGGTACGCTTTTGACTGTTTCATTCTTGCAGAAGTTTGCAAACAGTTGTTCATTGTTATTAAAACAGCTCTCCCGGAAGATAAATGGAACTCTCTGTTCCCAGTGAAGTTAGGCCACTTAATCTGTAACAGCATGCTAGACGCATCTGTTGTGGGGAGTAATTTACTGAACTTCCACATGCCTTTCTATGAACCAAGAATAGGGTTTGATAGTAAAGGCTTTGCCAGACAGACCCTGGGATTAGGAAAATGCCCTTCACCAAGTTACCATCTGGAGGACCTGTGGGAAGATCTCGGCAATGAAAAAATGATTTGGGAATGAGATAGAACCAGGCTTACAGTATCTCAGATTAAACTGCTGCAGTTGAAGTTTGATACCAGAAATATAGAAGATGATGATCCAGAGGTTCCCCGTCCATCCGCCACCTTTTCCAAGGGGGATGCTATTTCGATCATCGATTGGAGTATAAAGGAGTCTAGTGATATCAGACTCCGGGCCCGCAGCATTTTTGAGGAAATAGAAAACTGGATCGTGGCGAAGAAGAAAGACGTTCAACTTCTTACAGATACAAGTCATAACACTGGTTCGCCCATTAAGAGTGTAACACAAGCCCTTGCTAATAGTTCTCTTTTGTCATCGAATGCAGGTGAGAAAATACTAGTGAAGGAGAAAATGGCCTCGGTGAAACATCCAACCGCACCAAGGTCAAGACCAAGGATGAGATCTGAGAAGAAAAACCAAATGGCCTCAGAGGAGCCTAATTATCTAGATGACGTCGGTGACCTCAACGATGAAGATCTCACCTTCACCCCCGATCATAAAGGGAAGATGCAGGAAGGTCTCACGCACTGCCAAGACCTATCTCAGAATGTAGATGCACTTGTCAAGACCCCTGACAATCGAATGGTGTCCAGCACAGTCCCACCTTGGCTCACGAAATCAGTTAATAAAAGGAAAAGCTTCAAGCCTCTATCTATGCCAGTTAAAGAAATAGTGACGAGGTACGTAGCTCGTACTCTGAAAGCTAAAAGGATGAAGAGTGATGCGAGGCTAATAACAGATCCTTCTACCGGGAAAGTCACTGCTGAAATTGCTACAGTGAGATCTATGGGAAATACCCAAGATCCTGAGCCCGAGGATTATGAGATAACGAAGATGGATTTCAGAGTGCTGAACAGGGACTCCCGCGATCACATTTTCAAATTCTTTGCCGATCATATGCTCGGACAGTCGCAGAAGGACAACAGAGAGAAGCGGGAGTTGAAACAGATAGTTTCGACCATGGCGGAATTCCTATCTTCGCTTGCTGAGAATGGTGCAATACCTCTAGCGCAGGCTCATCAGGGGTTCGACCCTAATTCGACGGAAAGTCAGAAGCTGTTCAAACAGGTTCAGCAGAGGAGGACCTGGACAGAGGTAATGAAGGCACGGACAGACGACATCATAGCGGAAGGCAATGCTTTCATAAAAGAGTTCGTGAGCACCCATACAGATGGTGAAGTGCTCTTGGGGGAAATTCAGACATTGATCCCAATATGGGAAAGTGAAGCTGAAAGTTGTTCAGAGATCATGAAAAGAGTACAAGAAATTGAAGATTACGGAGTGAAGCAATTTCTGACAGAGAACCCCATGAAGCTGGTCGACCCATGTATGCTGTTCATCCTGAAGAAGAACTTCAGCTGGAAGAACACTTTGTTCGAGACAGCCATTTCTCAGATGCGGGTTATGGAAAAGGTCATGAAGGAGATTCACTCTGACACCCTGAAGGATATTAAAATAGTAAATCCCTCAGGTATTCTACAATTGGAAGATACAGACTAGGGAGTTGATGCATTAGTGAAGTCCTTCATGGATGAAATGAACGCTTTCAAGGAAAGTGAAGCGCCGATGGTTCATGACCTCACGAGGACCGCCAACATAGAAGCAATGCTTATCTTAAACCGAGGTCAATTGCCAAAGCAAGCAGAGAAAATTCAAGAGATGAGATGGGAGAAAAATGCCACGCATGCCAAGTTGACCGCGTTGAAGAACCTGCACGCCCCGCCTACTCAGGAGCTACTCCGAGTTTACCGGTCCTGGAAGCTCGTAAAGGTTGCCACATCAGAGGATGCTCAAGAAAATTGAATCAAATTCAGTTTTGTTTACTCAATTTACCCTACTTTGACTCTTCTTTAGAAACTGGTTTATAACTGTTAACTGTTTCTTGTTTTAATGGGGTCCAAGAAGCCGGGTTTTTCGGGAGGCTTTCTCAGACCGTTTAAACTATTTAAGCTGGTGCTTAAGACATGGAAGGGGGAGAATAGATTAGAATAGAGAAAAAGATAGAATTTAATAGAAGCAGTAGTACAAGTTCTTTTCGGTTCTTGCAGTAGTTTGAATGACTGATGATAACTGGACTTTGGGCCAGTCTTACCTGAATACTCGTGCATGAAAATATTTTGATCTTTGAATCAGATAGTGAAATATATATGTTCTAATTTGAGAATTATATATCAATCTTGTGTATGTGCTATTCAGTTTCAGTCATTTATTATAGTTCTCTGAGTTATAGTTTTTCTATAGATGCATTTTTAGTTAGTCTAAATTTCTCTGAATGGCCGCTGAAGCTTTTTTTTCTTCCGCAAGGTAGTCTTTTGTTCCATCGTTTGGTTTTACAAGTTTCTGTTGTTCTACCTCATCCGTCTAGGAACGGTTGAGAGTCCTTTTACTGCTTTTCAATTAAAAGCTTGTATGTTAAAATTACTTTTTCCATTCGTTGAATATCTTATAAAGGGAGCTGTACCTTTTTGCAAAATTCAGAGGGAAGCAAAGTAAATGCTTACCCGATTGTTGTGTAAATGATTTGTTTTCAGAGGCATAGAGTCGGAGGATAAATATCAGAGTATAAAGAGAACAAATCTGTTCGCCAACAGTGGGTCACACTGGAACGGTTTAACACTAGCTCGAAAACTTATTAGGGCTGGGTACTATTGGCCTGAAATGGAGAAAGAGTCTATCAAGTTTGCTAAGAATTGTCAAAAGTGCCAAGTGCATGGCAACGTAATTCATGCTCCAGGGAGAGATCTAATTCCCTTTACTACACGATGGCCTTTTCACCAATGGGTATTTGATCTTATAGGAGCTATACATCCTTATTCTTCTAATGGACATACCCATATAATCACAGCTACAAATTATTTTACAGAATGGGTAGAAGCAGTCCCTTTGACACAAGCAACTGGAAAATAAATCTCTATGTTCATATTGAACTATATCATATGTAGATATGGGATACCTCATTCCATAATCACAGATAACATTGGACAATTCAAGAACAAACACGTAGATGATCTATGTGCCAAATTCAAGATCACACAACATTGGTCTTCTATCTACTATCCTCAAGGGAATGGACAAGCAGAGGCTTCTAATAAGAATTTATTGAAAATCTTGCATCAAATAGTTAATAAGACAAGAAGAGACCAGCATCTCATGATCAATCCATCTCTTTAGGCTTACAGAACAAGTATCAGAACACCTACTGGGGCTACACCTTTCACTTTAGTTTATGGGTTTGAAGCGGTACTGCCTATTGAGGTTGAAATCCCATCACTAAGAATCAGAATGCATGGTCTGGTAACTAATGATGACTACAGAGTGTCTAGGTTGCAAGAACTTGAACTACTAGATGAGCGCAGAGAAGTAACGTATGATCATCTCAGAGTATATCAGAAGAGAATGTCTAGAGACTACAACAAGAAAGTCAGACACAGAGAATTTCAGGTTGGTGATCCAGTCTTGAGAGAAAATCTTAAAAATCAATCACATCAAGAATGCAAGGGGAAGTTTGAACCCAACTGGCTGGGTCCCTTTGTAATCAATGCTACTTTTGGCTCTGGTGCCTATCAACTCTCAACGACTGAAGGAGAACAGCTCTAAGAACCAATCAACGTTCTCCATCTGAAGAAATTCTATGCCTAAGGCATTCAGTGTATGGTAAAATGTCCTGAAAAAATCTTAAAAATTGGAAAAAGTCCTAAAAAAAATGAACATCTTGGTGAAAACCTGGAAATAGGCACCTTGGTAGCAAAAATAAAATCTTTTCCAAGATGGTGAAAACCTGACAAATGGGTGCCACTTGTTTCAAAATGCTCCATCTATCAGTGCAATCTTGGTCTTTCCCAGCTTTCAGTCTTGCTTTAGTTTGTACATATCTCCCAGTTTGTTTCTGCATTCTTATTTTCAATAAGTCGATCTGTACACCAATCAGCTCAAGCGTCGGTATCCTATCAATGTCCAAACTTGGGGGCAATTAATGTCATATCCTATGACCTCCAATGTATCTTAGATGTATCATATCCAGTCAAAGTCCTTTGAAGCTTCATGTGAGTGAGCGAGTGAGTGAGTCTTCTCTCTAGAAAGGATTTTGCATCTACAACAATGCAATCAAACATCAATCTATGCTTTTTACATGCTTTTATCTCCTTGTATGCTTACTGATTCGCATTGAGATTTTTGCATTATTATGTTCCCACAAGCTCTTCGATGATGTCCTTTACAGGATTTAGAGAGTGATGACTGGGGGCATAATCTTTTCTTTGTTTTCTTCTTGTATGTGAAAATCTAACAATTTTGGAAATCCTGGATTGAAATGGTGTCCGATTGTAAGAGCCTCTATCTCGAATTGGATGGCCATGCATACCTCAACCATTGATACCTAAAAAATTCAAAGACGTTTGATCTAACTATTGTTTTTTTTAGTGAGTTCTTTCTCCTACTGTGAAACACGATCTTACCTAAGAATGTGAATGATAAAGGGTCACTACGGGTAATTCACATTGGATTTAGAATGATCTCTTGACTGTTTGATGTGTTTGTACATGCAAGGCGTATTCAGGTCATCACGACGTTTATGTTTTGATGCTTATACAAATTGCTATATCAAAATGGACATGATATTCAGGTCATCCTGACGTTTATGCCTTGGTGCTTATATCTAATATGACATTCCGAAAACAAAATCAATATTCATATATCCATGGTTTCCTAACCAGTGGGTGTTGTATTGATTCTTGCACATACAAATTGATATCCATATGTCTATGGTTTCATAGCTAGTGGGCATTGTATTGATTTATCTGGTTACCTAAAAGTTCAATGATGATAACAAATCGACATATGATCAGTGAGTAGGTCCTAGGTCTTAGGTTGCATTTCATTCTTCATGTCTCTTTGCATTTTGCATGTTTGCATGATCTCACAATGATTAAATGAACTTCAATGCTTAAACAATTCTTCAAATCACATCTTCAAATCTAACAAGAGCCGAATCTCACACGAAGGTTCCTCCAATGAAACAGCAAGTAGAATCCTTTTTCGGGATCAAAATCAAAATCTGAGATCATTCATATTGTCTACTGCTTGCATATTCGACCTTCAATCATCACAGAAATCCAGAATTCAACTTAACTGATTATCTTACATCAAACCATTGAAATTTCAACTTGGTCAACTATGGCCAACTCATGGTTTAACCTAGTCAAACTTGGTCTCCAGGACCTCTAAATGATGTAGAACATGTTCTCGAATGTGTATAACCACTTCTCAAATCAATTAACATGCTTCTAAACCATTCAATGCTGACTTTTCTTGTCAGATTTCAATTTTAATCCCGAAGGGGGCATGGTAATGCACATCATTCAAGTCTATAAATCTAAATTTGAAATCATATCTTTCCTCAGTAATCAAGACAACAACCACGTCTAGTTGTTGATTCATCAAAAGTCCTCATCGCTCGGGGCAAATCAATCATCACTCGAGGCATATCAGATTCATCGAGATCCATATCAATCTGATATTCTCCTAATCTTGTAAACTGTATCAGTTTTTCATAACCATCAGTTGATTAGTGTTATTTCCTTGGTTCTTCGGTAACTGAAGTGTTCAGATGTGATACCTATGTGATTCTTCTAAGGACAATCGAGTCTGGAATCGGTCACTCACTTCTTTGCAATCATAAGGTTCAGAATTAGGTGTTTTGACGCTTTTGTTTCATTGGTTCATCATTGCTGTTATAGTTAACATTATCTTTGGTCATTTAGGACCTATTATCTTCATATCAATTTCAATCAGTTTCTGCTTCATATCAGTTTCAAACATCATACATAAACTGTCTTTGAAACACTGTGCTTCGCACAATAATTCAAAGAGGGGCAAAATGTAATACCCCAAAAATGGGCTATAGGTTCATTAACCTCTTATATCTACACATCGAACGAAATCGACATCCAAGTCCTAACCTAAGGCACATTTGAACATCATCGAATCCTAATTGATTATCATAAATTCTGCATCGGGGAATATTCTTATTTATTCCTAATTATCTTTAATTTAATGATTATTTGGCGATAAATCCTATTTATCCTAAAGTTTGATTAATTGAATATTCTCAATATTTAATTAATTAGATTTAATTCTGCCACTTAATTATTTAATTAAAGTTAATTCTATTTATTCCTAAATTGTATTATTTAATTTTGACAATAAATCAAAATCCCATCATTAATTGATTAAATTCTTATTTAATTAATTAAAGCAAGTTGTCAATTTTTAATAATATTGTTTTTGGAATAAAAGTTTGAAAAATAATTGATTAACCCATAAATCAATTGTTTTATTTTTCAAAATCAGTTAAGTTGGAAATAAATCACTTTATTATTAAATTAATTCATATTAAAACATGCACAAACAGAAAAGCAGACAACTACCAATTATCAATTAAATCTAAACTCTATTTTGAGTTCAACTATGCTTTTGCATGTTTTTGTGAGTTAATTATTCTTTATTTTTAGATAACTCAAAAATCAAGTTGAGTTTATTTGAGTGATTTATGGCTTTCCTTCATGCACCTCCAAAGCCCTGGATTTCTATAAATTAAGGCTTCAGCTCATCTCATATTTTTGCATCCTCATGCTGTCGAATTGGAGACTGAAGAATCATCTTTGCGAATCCAAGCTATTGTGAGATCATTCTTATTTTTTTAGTATTACATATCATTTAGAATTCATCTTAGATCAATTCATTGCATATCAGTTTCATCTTAGATTTTAGATTCATATCAGTTTTCATCATATCATTGCATAGAAAATTAAAAAAATATATTAATTGCATACATTCTATATCCAGCTTTTGCATTCAAATCCTTCATTTAGGTGTCGTCAAGGTCGCTGATCTCGATACAATCTGAGAACATCATACTCGCACCTATTAGAAGACAATAAATCACCTAGTTAGTTATCTTTCAATTCATTGCACGATTTCGATTTCAACTAACCTCTAATGTTTTACTGAAGTGTTGTGTCTACAGAATAGGTACAATTTTCACACACAGAGTTGTTAGCAGGATATCTCCTTACTTTGTGAAGTAGGTACCCTCCTTCTCTTCCTTATCCTATCTATTAGGTAGCCACAATAAGGAGGGGGCCATATACATGGTCTTCCTTATACTATAGTTTACATTTTTTTTCAATATGCTAAATCCTCGGAAGGTAACATACATAAGTTGCTAAATCGTGAAGAGACACGTATTTTAAATTCTAAATATGCTAAATCCTCAGAAGGTAATGCACATAAGTTGCTAAATCATGAAGAGACGTGCATTTTCAATTTCAAATATGCTAAATCCTTGGAAGGTAACGCACATAAGTTGCTGAATCCTGAAGAGACACACATTTTATATTTCATAGTGATACAAGAATGTGGATCTATGGGTATTCTAAAAGCTGTCAAAAGACACATTACAACTACAAAGCATAATTTATGGGTGAACTATCAAGTTTGGCTACCTGTTGGGCTCTCCCTCCTTGGTGATTCACGGTAAGGTGGGCATCTTACCGGGTGAGGTAATCACTCTCTCTTCTCTCTCTTTTCGATTTCATGCTAGTAAGATTAGATCATGAAGCTATGTTATTTATAGTGTTGCTCTTGTCTTTCTTATGTGGTCATTTATGTGTTTATGATAGCCTTCCAAATATGATATTAGTATAGGAAGCTTTTCTTAGCAAGGTTTTCTTTGCTAGTTGATTTGGGTTTGTTTTTGTACTAACCCCTCTTTTTTGTGTCTTTTAGCTTTGCCTTTATTTTCTCTTTATCTTTATACCTTTGTGCATATATGTCGAGTTATAATCCTTGGCTTGTGGGCTCATGTCCTTAGCTAAGTGATGTTCTATCTCGTTACGATCCACTGGAGTCTTTCTCCTAACTTTACCACGAGTATGTTCGATTTTCATACTCCCGCTAAAGTGGGGGATTAATGTATTGTCTTAAAATGGAAGCACTTCTATGTTAAGACTGTTTAGCCCTCCTTAGGGGGTGTTTTGGGCCATTATCATGTTGTCCTTGAATTTTTGTCCCTTTTCCATCTTTTGTGCTTGTTTAGGACCTTGATTGGGCATCTCTGGGCATTGTTTTCCCCACTTGGCATATTTTCTAGGGGTCTTAACCCCATAGGTCAAGGTCAACCTCGACCCTAACCTATTGACCTTGACACAGGTCCCCCTTTTTCATTGAAAAGTGTGCCAGATGCAGGGGGAACTCGAAGGTTTATTTTCTCGCATCTGGGTCATCTGTTTTAGGTTTCGAAGCAGTGACTCTTAAAAGATACTTAATATGGGTCCACTTCTAAGGGTATGGGCTTAATGAGAATTTATTTCTCATATGTTGGCCTCTCTAGAAGTTTTTGCCCTAGACTAGTATATAAGGAAGCCTTCTTTTCTCATTTCACATCATCGAAGAGGAGGCAAGCGAAAAGCAAGAAAACAAGAGAGATCAAGAAATCTAAGAAGGATCATCAACATCCATTGTTCTACATGCTTCCAAGTGTTCAATCAAGGTTTTCAAGTCTTCTTCTCAACCATTCAAGTTCTCCATTGAAGATCAAGGATTCAAGCATTCAAGCCTTTGAAGGGATTCAAGAATTCAAGATTTATAATTCAAACCGTAGATCTATCCATCATGGTGGTGTGATCTTCCTTCAAGATCCTTTGTGCATCCTCAAGCTTCATTCATTCTTCCTTCAAGGTGGATTTCAAGCATATAATCATGGAGGTTTTGATTTACATTTATGGTTTTTGATGTTGAGTCTAAGCTTTCATATTAACATACTTGTTTACATTTAAAATACAATTGCATATCTATCAAATATCATAGCTTCATTGTTAGATCCTCTTCTACTACTTTCTAGCATTCTCCATTTCAGTTTTGATTTCAAGGTTAATTCCTAAATCGGGGTTTGACTAAGGCAAACCCCTCCCCCAACAAATAAAACCATTTTTATTGTAGGTACAAGTATGAAATAGCAAATTACAGAGTAGATTCAGATACCCTTTTCGAAAAACTTTTGGGATCCATGAACAGAATTTCCGTCGGAGAAGTGCAGGTCATGGTCGACATAAAGGGGTCAAGGTCGACTTGTATTTGGGTCAAGGTCGACGTGGCTCATAAACGAAAAATATTTCTGGGTTTTCTCTGTCTCTCTATTTTTGTGCCAAATTTGGTCGCAGAATTTCCAGAAACACGATATAGGCACCAAAAAATAGGTATTTCCAGATTTGCTATGTTATGAGGTATCTATTTCATTTTATCTGCAAGCATTTCCATATTTATATTCCATATCATTAGAATTTCATGTTTGTGTTAAATATTGGTTTAGGGTCTCTTTTATGTGCAAACTCCCATTGTTCTAAACCCTATCCATATATTTTTCCCGTTACAGTATGAAATTTTGAACCTTTCGATTGAACCTCACAATTGAAGTTTGAAAGTTCACTAGTTCAAGGTTCATTTTGCATATGTACATATCCTTACTCTTATTTGAGTATCAGGTCTCTATTGAATGTAAAAGGAATCTTGAGGGATGTCAAAGGAATGATGTCAAAAAGTTCTTCATTATTTATAACATGTATTTAGGATTCATACGTGTAGATTTGGATAGAAAAGATTCACATGCTATTTCATGTTCACTTTGCAAAGATGAAAGATATACAATGAAATTGGATTTCTTGTCATCCGGGTGACATAAACTTTGTGTATGGAAATAGTAAGAAAGAGAATAATTTTTATTACAACACAAGATAAAGTGTTTGTTAAGATAATGGGTGGAGACTAGCAACATTAGAAATGTTAATCATTTGCAGTGATCGACTTTCATAGTTCATATTTAAATTGGGTTTACATAAGATAACATGTTTCTACAAAAAAATGATATACATTTGTCTTTTCGACCACTAGAAAGTACTGTTGTTAATGACCGATTAGTAATCTTAGTTTTTGAAGTAATGATTTGATTGGAGATTGAAGGCTTTGGATATACATCGAGTTGAATGCATTGACAGTATTTTTTGGGATTAAGATAGAAAAATCAAGTTGAAGTTATAGTTTGCGGTTCTGTAATAGATCTAACCGTCAAAATAGAGATAAAATACGCATAAAAGGATGATTGAATGAAGTGAAGGGTGTTGATGAAAACTATTAATATGATGGAGTGATGAAAAACAAATGGAAATCTCAAAAGAAATTAATAATAATGATAAGTGTTGAAGATTGCCAAATGAAAGAGACTCGTTAAACAAAGTAAAGAAATTTCACTGTGATGTCAATGTGAAGATGATGTGAGGGTTATGATGAGTATTGTTGATTATTTTTGTGTTCATATTTAAGGGTCATTATCACAGAGAAAAATAATTATGCTGGTTGAGTTTGCACAGAACAAAGTTATTATTTTATGTTCTTGTTCATGATATTTCTTAAATTATTCTATCATGTCTTACGCATGACATCACACAAATAACTATTTATTTTTACAATATAACTTTTTGCTTCACACATTTAACTCAATATACTCGTCACAATTAAATCGACTCATTATTAATAAATAAACTTATTTACATTTTGCTAATTACAAATTATCTCCTATAACTGGATTTTAATCAATGTGTTACTCATAATATATGTTTCTATATCATTTCAAATAACACTATATTCTAATGTTAAAGCTTCATTTTAAACGTTGATATTAACCTCATTTAAACTTTGCTAATTAGAAACTATCTCCTATTAATGGATTTGAAACAATGTGTAACTCATAATATATGTTTCTATATCATTACAAATAATACTAGATTCTAATGTTAACACTTCAATTTAAAATGTGATATCTAACATTTTATTTTTAAATCCTTTATATCCATTTAGCTTTAAATATATTTAACAATGTAAAATGCAAATCCAAAATTTCAGTTTGATAAATACTAACTTTTTACAAAAATGTATATGTCTATAGTAATCAGTGCCTCTCAATAAATCTTAAAATTACAAACTATATGAATAAACAAATCTTCTATTATAATTTTTCTTTCTTAATAATCGTATATTTCACACTTGCTTTTAACATGTCCATATAATTAATAGTAATTTACCATAGCTTCAATTACTCACTCCATCACAAAATACCTTTAAGAAGTTGTGATAAATTACACTTAACTATAGTCAAATGTTAATTTCTTATTAAAGGTATCTTGTGATAGACCGATTAATAGAAGCTATGTTAAAATACTGTTAATAATATTGACATGTTAAAAATAAGTGTGAATTAATAGTAATTTACCACAACTTCTTTTAAACACCATATCACTAAATATCTTTAATAACAAATTAATAAGAAAAAATCATTGTTGCCACAAAATTTCATTTAAAGAAACATAAACAAACATTCAATTAAATGTTACCAACACATTTATTAACAACATAAAACACATATCCACCTTTTGTATTACTATTACAACCACCTATTTTCTTCCCCCTTCAATTTGGTAGATACTTCCTATCGGTGTTACATTGCATATGTTAAAAATTGTGCAATTGCTAGTTTAATTAGTTTTCTCTATGGGTTTTAAAAAGAATGTGTTTGAAGGTGTGTAATTTTATATGGTCAATGATTAAATTGCCCGATTCAATTGTTTTTGGCTCACAATCCCACAATTTGGAAACTCATGCTCAAAGGTAATGCATAATTTTAATCCTTAGCACAAGGTTTTTTTATCATGATGTTTAACTGTAAAATGGATCAAGATGTCATCTTGCATGAAAGATGTTGTTGGAAGCAAAATATGCTCCTTCTCAAACCATGGTATCTAAAATTCAATCCTCTTATAGACTATTTCTTTATGAAATATGTTTGCATCTACCTCCCAAATATTTTTCTTTAGTTCTAGTTTGAGGATGCTAAATGAAACTATTGGATATTCTTCTCATGACTTTTTGGCTATAGACATAGACACCTCTAATTTTACCTACACTACATTTTCCATCATTCTTGTGGACATTGACTTCTCAAGAGATCTCCATAAAAATATCACTTTCAAGATTGCAAATCACTGTTGGTCACAACCTCAAGACTAAGAAGCTTACCCTTCCAATGTAGAAGAAGCTTTAAAATTGGACACATGGAAAACAACTAATCTAGGCCCAAAAAAAAATCTAAGAAATAATCTTACTAGATCAATGTGCATCCACATCATTCTTTTGTTGAGGATCCTTCAAGCATCTTGGGAAAGAACCCAAATCCCCTAAGGCCATGTGGGTTCTTTCCTCATAGGAGACAAATCTATAGAATGAGTGCAATATGTAAAACATGAGTTGAGATGTCTTTTCTCAGGCTCTAGCGAGTACAAAATATCCTCATATGAATAGCAACTCTAGAAAGGGAGACATACTTTTAAACTCCTTTGGGCCCTAAGTTACTCTTCCCATGAATGCTAGCATGGGGAAATTTGGTGCCAATATAAATGGAATAGAAGAAAAATCTTGTGAGTCACCTCCTTATTTTGACCAAGAATGGAGAGAAGTCAAGAGGAAGAAAAATATATATTCTCTCCAAATAACACTGCAATCAGCTAAGAAGGAAAATAATTCAAAACCTTAATCAATATATATATATATATATATATATATATATATATATATATATATATATATATATATATATATATATATATATATATATATATATATATATATATATATATATATATATATATATATATATATATATATATATATATATATATATATATATATATATATATATATATATATATATATATATATATATATATATATATATATATATATATATATATATGGGTTGGAAGGTAGATTTTCTCTTCTGCTTTGGTGCATGAGCATTGGGTAGTGCAATAATTGTTCACTTTGGTGGTTGCAAGTATTTCTACTTATCTTTTACTTAGTACAATTTTCTTTACTATAAGTGACAACAATGACTTTTTTAATTTGGTCCAAAATGGCTCTTTTTGGTATTTGTTTTCAGGGACCATCCCCTATAGTGGGGTGATGTAATTCTTATTTTCTTATTTTAATATATGGGAGCATACTCCATGTCCACAATTTCTTATGGATAAAAAAACATAATCAGAAATGTTATTTCTTAACATTGGTGATATGAATGTCTAATTTTGTAAGGCACAAAATTGTGAGTGTGATAACATTCAACATGATCGATTACAAAGGAATTAAAACGAAGTTGTTCCTAGATGTAGAAAAGATAAAGATGAAGATGTAGGATCCATGAAGATGTTACTTTAACCATTATGTTGTATAGAAACTATGTCATAGAATTACTTTTTTTCCCAATGTGTGTTATATGGGACATGTGAATGTGTTGTTGAACATACAAGAAGACTAAGAGGGGGAGTGAACCAATCTTGAACAAAATTTAAACTTTTTTCCAATCATAAACATATTTCAATTATTTTTATCCAACTAACCATCAATGAAAGATAACACAATAAATACATAAACACGTGAACACCAAATTTTTACATGGAAAACCCAATGTGTGAAAAATCATGGTGAGAATTACACTCATTATATGAATAACCTTGAATATAATGATTTGGGCCAGAGGCTTTGAAGGAAGCTCACTACTCCTGATTTGGACTTGAAAGCTAAGGCACACAACCTTCCATTAAATTCATTTGACTCATCACAACCTTCAATTAAATTAATCCCTAGGTGGTTTATGGTTTTAAACTAACATGTGGTTTTGCAGAATGCAGTTACTAACATTCTATTGCAAGAAATGCATGTTGGGGGCTTTGAGATATCCTTTTTCATTTAATAATTTCTTTTAGTTTATCTTACATATGCACATAATGTCATATATCGTTAAAGTGGGGGCTAAATGTACTGTCGTAGTTGTAAGCACCTAAGTGGTGTACAATTTCATGGTTATTTAGCACCTACCTTAGTGTGCTTTCATTATAGCTTGCATAATTTAGGACTTCATAATTGCACTTGATGTATACCTAAATTCAAATATGGGTCCTATATCCCTTCAATATATTTTAAAATCAAGGCAAGACCTTATTTCTAAGTGTGCTTTTCTATTTATTCTCTAATAAAATAATTCATTTCATCTCCTAGGCCCTATGTCGCCAATTGTAGCCTTGGCGTTCTATCCCAACTTCCAAACTGACTGTCAGATCTTTTGCTACATCTACTCAGTGTTTGGGACCCACAATTTTAGTTTTGGCCTAAAATAGGAGTTATAGAACAACTTGGTCATTTTGTACCCTGTATTTTGAGCCCAAATTTGAATTGGGTCCCCATCTCAGTGAATTAATGGATAATTAAGATTTTAAATCACCCCTCTTGGTTTTATCTCCTGATTTTGTATAAAAGAAGCTCCACACTTTATTTTGGTAAGATGAAAGAATTTCAAGGTTGGAGCCCCAATTTGAAGACATCCCATGAAGTGAGGATTTTTGAATCAAGCCTACATGAATCTTTCATCAAGTATTTGAACATTCAACCCAATTTCAACATCATGATGGAGATACAAAAGGATTATGATGATGAATAGGAGATTGTCAATTGTTGATTGGCTTGTATCCTTCCTATTTGGATTCGAGTATGGTTTCAAGTATTATCTTTAGATCTACATACTTGTTCTTCAGATCTATAATCTTTACATGCTTTTAATCACACATTGATTGCATTTTCATATAGGTTTTTATCTATCACATTAGGGTAGATCTTTAGATTGCATTTATGCATTTTATCTCATAGCAATTTAGACATACTCTAGATTCATGAACACTACACACATTATCTTTTTCATATTGGCTATCCGTGGAGGTGATAATCACCAAAATAGGGGGTTGACCAAGGCAGACCCCTAAATAGCCACCCACACACATTTCTCATATTTATAGGTGTAAAAGACCCCCAAAAATAACTATTAGAACTTTTTTGGTATCCTAGCACTGAGAAAGTTAGTTTGTAACTTGTTCCGGCAGAAAACCATGGGTATAAAATGACCCAACCATTATGTACCCTTCAAAAAGTAGTGAACTTTAGCTTGTGATCAGATACAGGTCTCGAGATCTCATAATATTAGTTATAGCTAGTTTCAGGATTTCAGAAGTCGTGAAATTCATATCTAAGTCTCCATTTATCCTATTTTGATTCTATGTGCATTTAAATCTATCCCAATCCCTTACTACATGTGTCTTTACTTTGATTAGATCATTTCTTGTTTCATTTAGTTATTTGCATACTAGTGGCTTTCATCCTTTTTCCAATTCTAAGCAGCAAAGGAATAGAGACCCTGAAAGAGAAAATATTGCGTTAACATCCCTTCTACTAGGTGGTGTTGATCTGATTTTTCTTGAGGTGGTCTCATATTCCAATGCGTACCTTATGAATTGGGTAAAACTAGGCTTTTAGGCAATCCCCTTTTCATACATCACAAATAGAAAGTGTACTTTTTCCTAAAACCTATACATATGATATAACTGGGCATTATTAAGACCTATTAAAAACCAATTTTCTCAATACTTCATAAAATTATTGATTTAATTATTTCTTCAAATAGCCAAAAAAAATGAACTTTTAAATCTCATAATCAATGAAGCGAATGACACTAAAAACATGCCACATTGAGTGAAATATACTCATGCACATCCCTATAAGAGGAATCTACACTAGATTTGAATATTAATTTTTAAAATTAATTATTTTCATGAATATATAGGCCAGACTATTCAACCACGTCCAAAAACCTGCTTTGGAAAGGACTAGAAAATTCATCTAAGATGTAAACAAGAATAATTTTGAAGCATGAAAAGATGGTGTATGATGGACAATATGCATGGACAATATTCAAACTTGGCCAAGTGAAAAAATGGACCAACACAACCATGTCTTTGTATAATATAAAATGGGGAACATGTAAAAGGGTTATTTTCCCCAATTTATATTACACATTGGAATACAAAATCACCTCAAAATAAGTATGATCAACACCACTTAAGAGATGTCAATTCTATAGCTATGCTTGAGGGGTTTTGATTCCTTTTTGTTATTTATGATTGAGAGAGAAATGTTGATATGAGTATGCAAGAGACTAGATAAGAACATATCTTATCTAATTCAACTGAGAAAACTGATGTAAAATGGAATGGAGAAGGATTTGAATGCACTTGGAAATGAAATAGGAGAAGTGAGTTTTTCAGATCCAAATTCACGCCAGATGGCTCTGTAACTTGTTCTTGTGCATATAAAAAATGGAGAAGAAGGTTGGCGAAAGGGGTTTGCCTTAGTCAAACCCATGTTTAAGAATCAACCTTTAAAATGAAATGAAATTGGATAAGGAAAGATGAAACAAAAACTAGATCTAAATTGTAAATCACCTTATACCTTGATGGTGCAATGCTTCTTTGGATGTGATCACAAGTGTTAATGCAATAGTTTGAAACTCCTAAAAAACCCAAAAGGAAATCATGAAAAATAAGCCTTGTATGATGGATGTTGTAGTTTTCCACAACGCTTCAAGAAGAAGGATACGAAGAAGAAGAATGCTTGAACAATTGAAGAATAGGATGCTTGAGACCCTTGAGAATGCTCTTGAAATGCAAATGTTTGATTGCTTGATTGATTGTGTGTAGTTGTGTGTTGAATGAAAGGAAAAGGATGCCTTTATATCGAGATCTCAAAGTAAAATTAACTCTAGGCCAACTTGATAGATGTACAAAATATGTCTTGAACTTTAAAATGAGGTAAGACCCATATTAAAGTGAGGAAATTAAATAATTTAAAGGGCATACGTATAATAAATGGCCTAATAAGATTTTGGTGAAAATAAATTAAGAGAGGACACAAAATATTAATTTAAATTAATAAAGGTCAAACCTACTTTAAATGATAAATAAATTAAGAGAGGACCCATAGTATTAATTTAAATTAGTAAAGGAGGACTCATAATATTAATTTAAATTAATAATGGAGGACCCATAATATTAATTTAAACATTAATTTAAATTAATAATGGTCCAACCCACTTTAGGTGCTAAAATAAATTAATTTAAATTTATAAAAGGTCCAATGAGATGAAATGAATTATTTGATTGGAGGAGAAATAGATGATCACTCTTATAAATAAGGGCTAACCTCAAGTTTTGAACAAATTGAGTCAATATCGGTCTTATAATGTTAATTTGAAGGTCCAACAAGTATTAGGAGAATGTGAAATTGACGTGAGAACCCATACATACTAAAATGAGCACCTAATTACTTGGGTGCTTACTTTTTGGGACGATGTAGTCTTGTAAAGATTTATAAAATTTATAAGGAAATTCATCACCTCATAGAAGCTTTGTTATAGGCTATAGTGAGCACCACCTCATGTGAAGGTCATTTTGGGTGAGAATTTCTTCACATATATCTCACTAGGAAGCAAAGAGACAACAAGGAACCATATTAATTATATTATATATGATTATCTCAATTAGAAGAGTCATTGAAGGATTCAAAACCTTCTTGGTAATGATAGACAAACTCTTAAAAATGGTACATAGCTTAGAATTTGTTTGCCTTCTTTGGTGTCTTTCATTGACTAGGAATTGTGTTGAGCTCTCAATAATTGGAATAATATATTAGAACATCTATCCCAATTTTAAGCTAGTGAAGATAGGATTTGATTTGAGCTCCCCTAGTAAACTGATTATTATCAATTTTCTTTTATTAGTTAAGTTTTTTTACTTGCAATTATAGAGAAGGTATAAATAATTTATCTTCCAATTCAAAAGTGCTACAAAAAAAACTCTAAGGTGATGGATTCATGTGAGCAATGACCAAAAGGGCCAATTTGTAGTCAAAGATGTGTGACACATGAGAAATACAACAAGTGATAATATTATTTCACTATATATGAGAACATGGCTTAGGAAAGAGTTGGTTGATGATTTAACATGATGCGTAAGGAAGGGTTGGCTTTTCTTCATCTTGGGCTTGACAAACTACTCTCTAATATAAAAATTCATTGAGAAGTTGTTAAAAATGATTACTTCTAGAAAATATTCAGCTAAAAAAGGCAAAAAAAAATGATTAAACTAATAGCACAACTTTGTCAAATTATTTGAAAATCCTTTTAGATCTAGAAAGAATATCATTCCACATATATAATACAAATTGATTGTGAGGATGATTAGTATTGAGATCAAAAAATCTTAATTTATTGTACATGTACTATCAAACTTTTTAAAATCATAATTTATCTAGTACAAATTAATATTATTGCATTTATCTAATATCGCCTCCATCATAATCAAATTTCTGTACAATTTAAATTGTAATAGACATTAAATCAATAAAAAATAATAATTAAAAAACTTCATTATAAATATTAAAAAGGACCCATAAAACCTTATTGGTGAGGACTTCTATGATCCACAAAGTGTGGCTAGAATTTTTTAAAACAAAATATAAGAATTTCCACACCTGCCCCATGGTTGAACGGCACAAATATGCCATTTTTCATCTACTGATAAATCTTAAGCATACTGCCAAAACTAAGAAAGATCCTCGCATAAAATGTGGATACTTTAACAACTTGAATTTCAAAGTTCAACATTTTTTTTGAACTTATTCAAACTCATTTAAATACGTCATTTATTGACGAGGTACAGGTTGCAGAAAAGACTTTAAAAGCTCAAATTTCAGACGTCTTTGCTGTTAGTTAGAACTTATTCAACCTCCCATTTAAATTAGATAAAAAAAGCCCAAATGTCTTTGCTGACAATTTGAACTTATTTAAACTCCTATGAAAATTGTACAAAACTCAGTCAGAGATATCTGAGGGAGGCTCTTCAAAGGATGCCGTTAAGAATTTGCACCCTCGTGTCTTGACTTGAAGCTTTGTAAGAAAAAGTTGCAGGTATGAAATGAAGAAATAGTTGCTGCTCATCCAAAAGGCTTGACTATTGGATATTTCTCAAAGAAAGAGTGAAAAAAAAAACAGAAAATATTATAGGCCTGTGATTCTCTATCAGATAGTACAAACTATATCTTTCCTAGAATCTATTATATATACTTATCTATATATATACTTATACATTTAAGTGGCGGTTTGAATTTTTTAATTGAAGATTTAATGTAGCTAAGTGATATCTCTTTGTCTGAGAGTTAAGGATTGGAGGGTATCTATTTTAGCAAATTCATTCGACACGAGATCTTCAACTCATCCTTTACGATGTTTAAACTTTCTCCAATGAATGTAGAGTTAAGTATTGGAAGGTGTCTATTCCATTAAATTCATTTAACCTAAGATCATGGTCTCGCCCATTACGATGTTTAAACTTTCTCTATTAAATGAAGAATCAAGGATTGGTGGGTATCTATTCCATTAAATTCATCTGACTCAAGATCTTCAACTCCTCCATTATCATGCTCGAACTTTCTCCATCAATGTCAATAATTGAAGGATATCTATTCAATTAAAATTTATCTAGCGCAAGATACTCGACTCATCCATTCGATAATCAAACTTAATCTGTTGAATGAAAAGTCGAGGATTGGAATGTATCTATTCCATTAAATTCGCCCAACTCCAACAAGTTTATATGACCCAAGATCCTTGCCTCATCCATTATGATGTTCAAATTTCTCTATTGAATGAAGAGCCAAAGATTGAAGGGTATCTATTCTATCAAACACATCTGACCCAAGATCCTCGCCTCATCCATTATGATGTTCAAACTTTCTCTATTGAGTGAACAATCAAGAATGGAGGCTATCATTCCATTAAATTCATCCGATCCAAGAACCTTGCCTCATCCATTATGATGTTCGAACTTTCTCTATCCAAAGAAGAGTCAAGGATTGGAAGGTATTTACTCCACTAAATTCATCAAACCCAAGATCCTCAACTCATCTATTATGATTTTCGAACTTTCTCTATTGAATGAAGAGTCAAGAATTGGAGGTTATCTATTCCATTAAATTCATATGACCCAAGATCCTCACCTCATCCATTATGATGCTAGAACTTTCTCTATCTAATGAAGAGACGAGGATTGGAGGGTATCTATTCCATTAAATTCATCGAACCCAAGATCCTCGCCTCATCCATTATGAAGCTTGAACTTTCTCCATCGAAAGAAGAGTCAAGGATTGGAGGGTATCTATTGCATTAAATTCATCCAACCCAAGATCCCCACCTCATTCATTATGAAGCTTGAACTTTCTCCATCCAAAGAAGTGCCAGTGATTGAAGGGCATACATTCCATTAGATTCATCAGACTCAAAATCCTCACCTCATCCATTATGATATTCCAACTTTATCTATCCAATATTAAATCAAATAATAAAAGTTATCTCACCCTACCTATATCTTCACCTCATCCTTATAAAGTTCGAACGTTCTTTTATCAAATAATAAATCAAGAATTAAGAACATCTTATCCCATTAAATTCATCAGACGAAGAATACGACTTTCCAGTATCGTATTCAAACCTTTTCCTGTCAAACTCATTCGAATCCAAGTAACTTTAACCAACAGCTCATTAATTCCCTTTGACCATCTTTACAATTTTTTAAAGAACCTAAGATTATAAAGAGCTTCATTCATCTTCACAATTTCGTGTGGCCTGCAGCAAGATGGAGTTTCTTGGTTTTCCACAATGGGTTCTCATTCTATCCACCACTGTACTCACATCAGTACTCTTGGCAGCCATAGCCAAGATCTCAAACAGGGGAAATGGCAAAAAACTTCCTCCTGGAAGCATGGGCCTGCCTCTGATAGGCGAAACCATTCAATTCCTGAGAGCATACAGACCACACAAGTTCAACCAATGGATGGACATGAAAACTGCAAAATATGGGCCAGTCTTCAAAACTTCTCTCATGGGCTGCCCCACTGCGGTCTTCACAGGCCAGGCAGGCAACAAATTTCTGTTCCAGAGTGATGACAGCTGTGTGATCAACAAGCAGCCCATCACAGTGAGCAAAATAATTGGGCCCAATAATCTTCTAGAACTCTCCGGAGAGGACCACAGGCGCTTGAGAGGGGCCATCATGCAGTTCTTGAAGCCTGAGGCCCTGCAGAAATTTGTGGGTAGAATGGAGTCAGTCATTCTTCGCCATTTTGAGGAGTGTTGGGGAGGAAAAGAGACCATTAAGCTTTGTCCTTTGATGAGAAACCTTGCTTTTGAAGTTGCCACAGATCTTCTGTTTGGAATTAAGGAAAGCCAAGAGAGGGATATTCTTCACAAGGAGTTTAGTGAAGCTGAGAAGGGTGGTTGGTCTGTTCCTTTGGATTTCCCAGGGACAAACTTTAGGAGGGGCTTGAATGCTAGGGTTCGCATATGCAAGCGTTTGTCTTGTTTGTTAGAGGTGAGGAAGAGGGAGTTGGAACAAGGCTTGGCCTCCCCAGGCCAAGACTTGATGACTTCCTTGCTTACTATAAGGGATGAGAATAACAAGGCTCTGACTGAGGAGGAAATCATAGATAACATGATGTTGGTCATGTTTGCTGGCCATGACTCTACTTATGTTCTCCTCACACATGTTATCAGAGCTTTGGCCATGCATCCACATGTCTATGAGAACGTTCTTAAAGGTGGGTATCTTTTTATCTTATTTATGTTGTTGTTCATTAACATCAATTGTTTAAGCTTTTAGTCTTAATTAACTTTCGATATTCGTATATTATGTTTTACCAAGTATGATATTTTAGATGAACTTTGACAAATATCTTTGATGTTGTACTCTAGAACATGTGGATTTTCCATATGAAAACTAACTAAATGATCCTCTCACATGACAAGTGATTTAAAAGATGGGTCACCACTCACCTTAGACTATAACTTACTTTGGCTCTAGGCTTCAAAAATTGTATCTTTAAATGAATTCAAAGGATGATGTTTTAAATGAATTCAAAAAATATATTTCTTGTTGTACTCTAGAATATATGGAGGTTTAATATGGAAAACAACTAAATGATCCTCTTACATTGCAAGTGATTCAAAAGATGTGCCAACGTGCTCTATAACTTAGTTAGGTTCTAGAGGCTTATTAATATATTATGTTTTATGAAGTTTGATGTTTTAGATGAATTTAGACATATATATTAGTTGTTATAGTATAAAACACATGGAGTTTCAATATAGAAACCAACTAATGATCCTCTTACATGACAAGAGATTCAAAAGATGTGTCACTATACTTTGTAGCTTAGGATGTAATCTTATTCATATATAATGTTTTACCAAGTGTGATGCTTTAGATGAGTTCAGGGAAATATCTTTGTTGTTGTACTCTAGAACATATGGAGGTTTGGCAAGGAAAATATTTAAATGGTCCTCTCACATAGAAAGAAATTCAAAAGATGTGTCATCATACTCCACAATTTTCTTAGGTTCTAAGCTTTTATGTTTATGTATTACGTTTTACCTAATATGATGTTTTAATTGAATTTTGACAAATATTTGTGTTGTTGCACTCCAGAACATATGGAGGTTCGACAAGGAAAACAATTGAATGATCCTCTCACATGGCAAGAGATTCAAAAAATGAAGTATACATGGAAGGTTGCCCAAGAAACTATGCGGTTGACTCCTCCAGTGTTTGGTGGATTTAAAAAGGCAATTAAAGATATTGAATATAAAGGCTATACAATTCCCAAAGGGTGGCAGGTATTTTACATGATCCTATGCTTAATTTGATGCCACCAAAAGTGAAATAGCAATAGAGAAAATTGTGTATTGTTTCTTTTGGATTATACATGTTCATCTACTTAATTTGATGCCACCAACAATGAGATACCAATAGAAAAAAATAAGAATTATTTATTTTGGATTATTAGATGCAAATGAATTAATGTATCAAGACTATTAATGTCATAATTCTAATTTGTTTTATCTACTAATTTAATGAGCAGTTATGTTGGGGAACAACTACACATCTGAACGAGGAGGTTTTTAAGGATTCAAACAATTTTGATCCATCTCATTTTGATGGTCAAGTTCCACCTTACAATTTTGTACCATTTGGAGGAGGAATTCGAATTTGTCCAGGATCAGAATTTACAAAGATGGAGCTCATAATAGTTTTACACCATGCGGTAACCAAATACAATTGGTCTTTAATAATTCCAAATGAGAAAATTGTTTGTGACCCTATGCCCACTCCTAATATGGGATCACCAATCAAAATCCAAGCCAAGAACAATTAATTGTGTATTGAGTACTTAAAATTTGAAGTCCAAATTTTTAGAGTTGAGTAACTAGATATCTTTTTTAGAATACTAGTTATAAATAAAATCAATGTGTTGGATGTTTATCTTAGGGTTCAACCCATGTAAATAATCTATATGATAACCATTGTGTGCTACTTGTTTATGACAAGTATTAGACATGTAAACAAAAAGTGTGATAAAAAATAAAATAATTATACCATGTGGTGACTAGTCTATCCCTTATGTTGTCAAATGTATCAAAATTATTTGTAATAGAAATTGATTAAAATTGAGAAACAATGGTGTATACTTTGTCCTAGCAAATTTCATAAGTACATGGCATGTGGTGTATGAACTTGATCTCAAGAGCTTATATATGATTTAATAGATTTTTTGGGGGGGTTTAATTGTATATCATAACATGTTTTTGTTCTCCATTAATATAATGTGCATATAATTTAAGTAGACATTCTTATTAAGAATAGATGACAATATACTTGTTTCTAAAACTCTATACAAAATTTCCTTTGTGCACTTTGATTTTTGTTGTGTTCTTTTGTTGGACATTTCACAAGATAAATTTTATGTAGTTGACACATCATATTTGTTTTGCTAATCAAATTAAAGGTAACCAAAAGTTACTCAATTTTATATACAAAATGATAATAGAATCAATTAACACATCCCAATTGAAAACACATAATTAAACTATTTACATTAGAGTATAAAAGTTATGTATACATTTTAACATTATCATGAGCATACAAATCATTCTTCACATGCTTAGGTCATAGTCTAATTAATGTTTTAGTTTAAATAAGGATAATAATAGAATTAAATAACATGCTCTAGTAAAAAAACATAAAATTCTTGTTTACATAAGAATGTACAATGTTTTGTGTGTTCAACATTAGTATGAGCATATAAATAATTGCTCACATTTATTAGACATAGTCTAATCAATGCATTAGTTTAAACTAGAATGACCCATATCTATTTAACTCTAACGTTATCTTTTCAATAAATATTTAGGATATTCAATTCACATGTAGGTATTATTATGTCTTGGATTTGAGATAAAGGACCAAACAATTAAAATTTGAAGTTAATTAAATTTTTAATTTTAATAGCACCAATCCCAAAAATTTCACCAAACAATTCAATGGGCACATTGATAGTTTCATTAAGAATACCTGCACATTACAAGAAAAATATTATGGATTCTTTGTATCTTCAAAACAAATCAATTGTCTTGACATCTATCCATTAACTTTGACTCAAAATAAAAAGAGATAAATTGATAATACTTATAAGAAGCACAAAAGAGTTACCTTTCTACTTCACAAAATGGATCAAAATTTCACCATTTCCTTGATGTAAGCAAACTATATCAACAAAATTAAAGGTGCAAAAAAAATCCCAATAAAGTAATGTTCTCCTCCCTTTTGATCAATATATTTATATCCAATTATGCTTATAATTCACACAATTAAAGGTTATAAGAAGATATTGATTAAAAAAAGGTTATAAGTATTGAATATGCAAGACAACTAAGAGGGGGGGGGAGTGAATTGGTTGTCCACAAAATTTTAATATTTAGCACAACTTTAATCAATTCCACCAACCATATATTAATCCTTAATCAAAGAAATATAAGAACATCAAAGCGCATCAATCACCAAATACATGAAATGCTAGATTTACGTGGAAAACCATAATAAGGGAAAAACCACAAAGAAGATTAGTCTCAAATATATGAATACATGTTAGGGTGACACCTGTTAAGGTGACTTTTACACCGAAAGGCTCATTGTTAGGGGCTCATTTCCAAAGGACTCACTATCTGAAGAGAGGTGCCTCATCATCGGAGGGTTCATTGCCCATAAGAAGAAATATAAAAGAGAATAGTCCACCATTGATGAAAAAAACCAACTCAACCAACTGATCTTCACTGTAATGATAGCTAACAGATGAATGTCCACACTGCCCACAAATACTCTTCACAACTTAATCAATCAGGGAGATAGATCCTCTTTCATATGTCCTGTTCACATAAGTATGCACTTGCATAGAAGTCGCACAAGTTTAAAAATGTCACTCTCCACACCTTAATCCATAATATTTTATCCTTTATAAATGTCAATCCATAACTTGCAAAGTTTCCCAATGTTGGCAAGGCAACTAGCTGAAACCAATTTGAAATAGATCAACAATAATCATTCCTGTGGTGGGGAGCTATGAGAAGTGGACCGCAAGACACCATAGTAGGGACCAAAAAGATCATCATACACATTACATTCCATCTTGAAAACATCGAGACCAAATAAATAAAGTGTAAACACCTAAGGTCGATCAAACCTAGAGCAAGAACATCATTGAACTTTTGAAACCAAGTCTTTGAAACAAAACATCTCATGTCATCTGAAATAAATGAAGCTAAGGACATTAATATCTCATTTCCATAGTTGCGCCATCAAAAATTGTCACGTGGAGAAATGTGAATCATGCATTTCTTGCAGAACCACTGTCAATCACAACAATATACAAACAAATGTAAAATCCACTGCACCTCATTCCAAACCATAAAAAATTGGAATAGATATCTCCAACCAGTCTTTAATAACATATCAAATGCTTAACATTATATTCAAAACTTATAGGATATGCAAAGCAATATAGTCAACACATATACCATAGAAATTGATCATTAATGACAACAACAACAAGTTGACATCAATGACAACCATACCAATTTATACCAACTCAGTCAATTACTCAACCAACTCATTCTGCTCAATTTTGTAACAATAAAAATCTTGACAAATATTTTTTAATTGTATCAATATGCTAGTTTTTTAATCATTACAATTTGATAAATTGTATAATTGTTTATTTGTATAAAATAAGTTGGGCTTGTTTTTTTATTGATCTCAAAGAGGATTGTCCCTCGCTTCAAAATTAATCAGTCTTAAGGATAGATGTAAAATCCTTGTGCACAATTACAATAGAAGAAACATCACACCCTTACCCAAAATATCACTATGCATATCCTCATGTTCACAAATGTGAGACTATACATGACAATTATCCATGCTTGTAAAGAAATTGTCTAATTAAATAATTGTGTTCCAATGTGGGGTATATTTCGAGACTATTACATATATTTTTTATGGCAGTTAGAGTGTCATTTGATAAACAAAGAAGTTGGTCTTTCATGTGAGGAAAGTATATCAATGTCTAGTATTGTTTTGGTTCATAAAATGGTAGAGAATGGAGGGTAATCATGAAGAAAGTTGGCACTTCAAGTAGAATGTGGCAAATGCATTGAAAAGGTAGCGAGCATTGAAAATTTAGGTAGTGTGATGAATCAATGGGCCTCTAGACCCGTAGCAATTAATGCATTAGTGTTGATACTCTTTGTGTTCTTGCAAGGTGTGTAACAAGTGGGAGAATGTTAGGAAATGTTTCTCTAAGATTTCTATTAATATAAAGCATATAGAGAATGAAATTTTTAGACTATGAAATATAAAAGCTCAATTTCTTGACTATAAGATTTATTTCTTTAAAAAAATTTTATTTTAAAAATAATTTTTTTAGACTTTCTTTTATAGATGTTTATTGCATTATCATTTCAAATTATATATTAAAAAAAGAAACAAACCCCAACAACCTAGAAATAAAATGTTATGGCCTCTAAAAATGGCTCCTCATACATTGAGAATATATAGACATTTAGAATGCAACAAGGTCTTAAAAGGAAGTTACACTTTTTGACCAATTTATGAAGCTTGTTAGGACACATCATAGAGAGTCTTTAAATAGAAACAATGAAGCTAAAAATAATATCCCTAAATTAAGAAGTGGATTATAATGTTCTTATGACAAGCATAATAAAAATGTTATTTTTAACTTATGAACTCATCTTTGGATTTAGGTGTTGATTTTCTAACTAAATATTTGAACACCACTTTTTTAGATTATTTTAGCTTATGGTTTTAAATAATATTTGATGGTTTTGTTATTACTTCCTCCATTTATAGAGTTCTTGAAATGTACATATTGTTATGTCAGTAGAATTACTATAAATCTCTAGTTTGTAATACTTATATAAAAACTTGCTTAGTAATTATATTATAATCATGTTTAGATTACTAAAATAATGCATTGGACTTGTATAGAATGTAGAGTTTTTCTCTTGAAATATTGCCCTACATACACCTATGTTGTAATATAATTTTACTTATATTTTATGTATTTCTCACTTTTACAATTCTAAAAATTAAATTAATATATTACTCTCTTCTAAAAATAGAATTATTTGTACATACCTTTCTTCCTTTCATTTATTCCATAAATCTCACATAAACAAACTTAACAAACTTAATTACCTATATATGACTAATGTATTATCATATAACTTAGTTAAGTTATCCAATCTATTCAATGACTCATATTTTATAAAATTGTGCATATTGCATTTAACCTTCTAACTCTTGATCCATTTATCCTAAATTGATAATTATTATAAATATTAGGTTTTAGCACTTAGTTTTTAACTTAGAGTTAATATTTAATTATAATGTGTTGAATGCTAAATTAAATATAGATCATGGGACTTTACTTATATTATTAAAGGGTGGAGATTAACATCTTATAGTTGTGTAGTAGATTGTGTCAACATAGAGTATCTATCTTAAAAAATATAATCACATCGTAATTATCTTTTTTAATATGATTGTGTGCTTAGGTGAGTGATATATTATATATTCTCATGATGATTATAAATGACTTACTTTATTTTTAGAGCTGCTTAACTCTTAATCTATTTGTGAGTAAATATAAATTTTTTAATCAATTTAATTTGATTTTAGTTAGTTTCATACTAACCTTAATCATGATTTTTGGGTGACTATAAAAAAATAATTACTTGCACAAGAGAAGAAAAAATAAATAATATTTCACACATACATGATAATAATAACCCACTTGGAGAGGACAATCTTCCAAAACCCTCTAATAAAAATTGAATTCATAATATGATAATAAACTAACTAGTCACTAACCTCTTCCATATACCAACCCAAATCAACCTAATTGTGCATGTATGACTATATAATTGATCATATAACATAGTTAAAGATTATGTTAGCACTTTTTGCTTAATGACATATATAGTTGATATTTAGGGGATAGACTATATTATGGATAATACTATTTTTTTACGTCCTATAGAGGAGAGGACTCAATAGTTGAGCACCTTAACTTCGTGCTTCTCAAAATCCTATGTAGAAATTTCAAATCAATGCTAAGAGATTTCCACAATCCACCAAATAGAGATAACATTATTTCTGGATTTGATGTAAAAAACTTGCACACAACCAAATCCAGAAACAGTGTTATCTCAATTTCAAATCACTCCCAGTTTTTTTATAATAGCTTACATGGTAAGTTCCCTTCTTATAACTAAGGTTTCAATGCCACATCATCGAATATGATGCCACAACAACATACTTTTTGTCAAGGTGTCCAAAAAGGCCCCCCCCAAAAGTGAGACCAATACTTGTGCATGAAGTCATGTTTTAATGGTGCATTGATGTGCATCACATGATTTGTTATTTTTCAGATCTATGGAATATATTTTATTGGATTATGGGTGGTCATTATCAACAATAACAACTTTAAAGTGTTAACTTCTGATACAATATTGTAAAAAATATTAGATATTAAATCAACAAGTGCTATCATAATTATTAGAATGTGTTCAACTAGATCCTCTCCCCTACAATCTTTTTCGATCCTTCATTTGGGAGTGTATGCATTTAATTTTGACATAGTGACATGGCATTTGGAACCTTACTACACTATTTTATGGCTCACAAAAAAGCGGTATCGCACTACAACGGTAGCCCTTAAACAACACACACTATGGAACAAATTAAGCCTAGAAAAAGTTAGTCAACTCTAACTATTTAACACATTTAGCCTAAGAATCAGCCATTGGTGTGTATTGTTTAAGATATTTACACACTAGAACATTTACAACAAATTTTTGAACTGTAGGAAACTTTGGTGTAAATTTGGTTGAATTTCCCTCACTTGCTCACTTAATTTACAACCAAATACATGTTCATCTTTTTGGTTACTATGTTGGATGTTATTTCTTTCCATGGAAGAAAACCTTGATAATTTTGAGCTTGAAAGAGAGCATTATAAGGAGAATGTAGTTTCTTGGCATGCAAGTATTTGGATACCCACAATTTCTATGCTTTCTCTTTAACCATGCATGTTTGATTTGAGGTGTTAACCTCACAATTGTAACCAAATTGGATGCTACATTTTCCAGTTGCATTTGATGAAAAATCCTCAAGGTTTTGTCTATATCATCATTTTCAACACATCCCACAATCATAGCATTCCATAAAATGACATCTCTATCTAACATTTTGTCAAACAATTGCAGTGCATCTTCAAAAATTATAAATTTGGCATACATATCTACAAGTGCAATTCCTGCAAAAATGTTCCCACTATTTTTTTTAATTGTGATTGAAGGGCATTCACCAATTTGAATGAATCAAGGATAACACCTACTATTCTCATCTCATTAAAACCTATCAACTTCACTCGAAAGCCCATTTTGGAATATTATTTTTGCAGTAAACATAGTATGATGTCAATTTGCAAGAGTTGATAATAGAGCTTTGTGATATTGTTATTAGGATTCAACTATGTAGTTTTTTTGAGTCAAACTCATTGACCTATGTTTTACAAGTAGTGTTTCATAAGAATCCATGTCTCTCATAAGAATAAATGGAACACTTAGCACTCATTGTATCTAGGTGATACTCATAGAGGTGAAGTATCGGGACTTCCTGGGAGGTCACCCATCCAAGTACTACTCCAACTCCAATGTGCTTACCCATCCTAGTAGAGTTTTTTGTAGTACAATTTTATAGAAAAAAATTATTGTAGTGATTCTTTTTGCTAGTTAAAGATGGCTAAAGAGGGAACTACAAACAAAATTCTATTGACAATTTATTATGTAATAGCTGCGTTGATAGATATCATTGTGCTAATAATTAGGACATTCAAAAGAAATATAATTTCAAAAAAATGATAGTAGAAATTATGGTACAAAGTATAATAAGGAATGGGTTAGAGTGTATTATTTGAGATGTCTATTGTGATGAAATTTTGACAATCTTACTTATTTTGAAGAGAGATACATGGCTAGGAAGATGTGTGAATATACCAAGTAATTTACTTGTGAGATTCTAGTGAACATGGGACACTTCTTAACATAAAGACAAGGACCACAATTGTACAAATAAGGAAGCCTATAATCCTACCCCATATCAAAACTCATGAGAAAACACTTAAAGTTCCTATCTAAACAAACATGATAGGTCCAATGTCCTTGGAATATTTCCAATTTAGTATGGAAAATTTGTCAATGACTACTTTCACAACACTTCTTTCTCAATATTTTAACCTTGTGTAAAGTTTCTATCTACTTGCAACCTAACTCTTAGTACCCAAAACTAATCTTAATCTGGTTTTGTTTGCTCCTTTGGAGTTGATTTAGATCTTCTCTTGCATTTTGGACTCGAAACAAGTAATAAAATATAGTGAACTAGGGCCTTCACATTGGACATGTGTTAAGTCTTGACTCAAGATGCCTAATGGACTCTAATTGAGTGGTGTTTTGTGTCTATTTAGATAAAATCAAGTGGGGCTCAAAGTTTTAAGATTTTTTGCTTACTTAAAGTCCCATGATGGAACTTAATCTCATATCTGTATACACCCTAAAATGGTCGCCTAGACTTTGGGCCCCCATTTAGCAATTTATCAAATCCCTGAATCAATATTTTCAAAAATCAGCATTTTATCAATTATATCAATTTCCTTGATCAAATCATAATCAATTCAATATTTCCTAAGGTTTGAGCCTTATTTAATTTAAAAGAGAAAAAAATAAAAATCTTATTTAATTAAGAGAACATGCTCCCTTTTAATTAATTAAAAATCTTTTTTAATTAAATAATAAAATCACTTTATCCTAAGCCTTTATTTAATTAAAAGGAATTTCCTCCTCTTTTATTTAAATAAAAAATCCTCACTTTTCTTCTTATCCTATGTTGCACAAATAAAGCATTATTCTTATTTTATAAAAAAAGAAAAAGTATTTTTTGTCTCATATGGACACTAAAGTCAACTCCTGTTTTCCTATTGGAGGATATTTGTGCACAAGGATCAAGCTTCTATTTTTCTCCACCATTGATTAAGTCTTTTGCCTCTTAATCTCAATAATCCATTTTCATCTCATTTCTTATAAAAGGAGAGCTCTCTTCCTCATTTGCATCATAGGTTTTCATGCTAATATTATGCTACAGGTTTTCTAGGTCATTTGGAGCTCTCTTTGAAGACACTCTTGCAATCCAAGCTTTGAAGACTTTGTTGCATCTCATTTCATATTTGCTTTCATAGTTGCATGATAATGCCATTCTTAGTGTAGATTTATTTTTATGCAATAGATTAATCTCACATAGTCTAAATAGGAGGGATTGGTCACATTTGTTCTTTCCTTTCATAGATTAGTTGCATTGTACTTTCATTTCCATAGACTAGATTGCATTCTCATTCTTAACTTACTTGCATTACATTGCATACATTTGGATTTCATTAGAGATATTGGAATTGTTTCCCTTGTCTTCACTTGAATCTCTCATTGTGTGGTTGACTAGCAAGGTCATTAGCTTCATAGCTCTAGCTGAGAGCAATTTTACAATCTTGCAACTCCATACATAGAGAGCTATGGATCGATTTGTGAGGGCTCATTCTTGAGTTTTCTTGCATGTAAGGATTCATAGAAGTGCACTACTTTTGTGTTCTTAGCTATGGATCACAACCTAAGAATGAAGGAGTTCTTAATCTCTCTAATGCAGTCCAAGCCATGAAGTTGCAAACATCTTTAGCGCAACAAGAAAATAAACCCAAGTATCAAGGGAGACCTAAAACAGAAAAGAGACAATTTACCAAATTTGGGGACTCCTATGCAGACGTTTTCAAGACATTAATTGCTCATAATTTGGCACAACCTTAGGATCCTACAAAGTTCCGCATACCAGATCCTAAACCTCATTGGTGGGATGAGAAGGCTTTCTGTGTCTTTCACAATGGAATTGGACATGATATAGAAAATTGTTTTAAACTTAAGCGTCTTGTCCAAGATCTTATTGAAAGCGGAAGATTACAAGTTGATGGTTTAAACACTAATGCAGATCACAAAGCTTTTAAAGAACCCTTGCCCAAATATGAGAAAGGAGAGAATTCTAACAACAAGAACAGCAAGGCTACTATCAACTACACCTACACAAATGCTGAAAATGTTATTGATATGCTTGAAGTTGTTGATGCTAATGTCAACATGATGAGAGGGAAAGATCCTTATGGATATGTTGTGGATTCAACTCCTATGCTTGATGAAGGACCCGTTGTGGTACTAAGAGGTCCTCACTCACGAAGGATGTCTCAACCCCTCAATGCAGTCACTAGGAGTCAGTCTCAAGCTCCCATTGTTATTAGAAGTCCTAACTCTAGTAAGTCTAAGCAGCCAGTGTCAAAAGGTGTTATTCCTAAATCTGTTGTTGGTCCTGAGTTGAATTATAATCTTGTTGACCAATTACAATGTACACCAGTGCAGATTTCAATATTTGAGCTTTTGGAATTGTCCCCTAAGCATAAGCATGTCCTTGAGGATGCTTTGCAAGTGGCTAATGTCTGTAATGATATAGATGTAGATCAATTCCAGAATATGGTCAACCACTTGGCTAGCCCTCACTACCTTACATTCTCAGAAGAAGATGACAAGTCATTAAGCCACCCACACAATTTGGCCCTTCATATAGAGGTTATGATCCACAAGACCCGTGTCAGGCGCATGTTGATAGATGGGGGTGCTGGGCTTAATATTTGTTCTTTGAGCTTATTGAAGGCCTTGGGTTATTCAAAAGAAGTCATTGACACAAGGAAGAAGATAACTATCAAGGCTTATGATGAAGCAGAACGTAGTTCTAAAGGATTGGTTGTTCCTCCTATCTGAATTGGTCCTGTAGAGAAAGATATTTTGTTTCAAATTGTTGATGCCGATCCTTTGGCTTACAATATTTTGTTGGGTAGACCTTGGATACATGAGATGCAAGCAGTCCCATCTACTTATCATTAGTGTGTGAAGTTCCCTTACAATGGAGTAGAAGTTTGCATACTTGGGGATAGCACATTGTCAGTCAACACAATTTCAGTAGGGTCTCACATTCCTTTGAATAGGGAGGTTGACACTTTTGATACTACATTTGAACAATGCAAAGAAAAATTCAAAGCCATGGATCTTGGCATGGGGGATTACAAAATTGATTCATTCACAAAATTGCCAATTTCCCCTAGGTCTTATGGCAAACCTTCTCAAGATATGAAGCCCTCGTCTTCAGCCATGACATTGTTCGACAAGTTTGTAGAATCCTTAGTTCCAATTCAAGAGGAAAAAGAAGAGGTTGCCGTTAGGGGCTAGATTTACTGAGAGGAGAAATACCGACATAATGAGGATTTTGCACCTTCTCCTCAAGCTTATGGGAGAGGGTATACATTAGTCAAGAATATGGGTTATCTAGGACATGGTCCCTTTAGTCATCGGTTGGATGCCAAAGTTGAACCTCTTAACCATGCCCTTTTTGGACGAAGGAATAAGTCAATAGTTGGCTTAGGTTTTGCAAATAAGAAATAGAAAAGTGTCCCTATCTTAGTTGCGATGGACAGTGACAATGACTCAGACTACACACCTAATCTCTCTAATCAGCAAGACATGTTTGATGATTGGGCACCTTCAACAAATCTCCTTTGGGGAGATTCAAAAGATTTGACAATTGACAGTCTTACTATCCTAGCTGTGATGGATAGTGACTATATGAATGCTAGATTGACAATGGAAAGTGTTGCTATCCTAGCTGCAACGGATAGTAACAATGCTAGTGCTAGAGAAAGGGAAACCTTTCCTAACCTTGAGGCTTCTACATCACAAGGCCCAAATAATGATTCAGAGACAGACTCACATGAGTTCGAATGGGACTCACTTTCAGATGCAACAGTTGATTTGGACATGGATGTTGTCCATACTTATAGTACTCAACCCGATGTGACCAACGAGTCTAGTGTAGGACTAGAGGATTGGACTCCTTGAATTGCCTTAGTGGATGACGCTTTGTTTGGTAGGACAAATCCTGATTTGGGTATCTTAGAAGGAGACTTGATGAATCCCAATTGTATGGTCACCAGAGATAACACCTTCCACATACACAATGTTGAACCAATCATTGACCTACCCCTTGTTCATTTCCACCTAATTGATTGGTCTCAATGTCACCAAGAGCCTCAGCTCTTAAACTTTCAGAATGACTATGAAATTGTCTGTTATCTAAATGCTCTTGAACCCGTAGTCTCTTCCACCAGTGAACCAACAACAAGTATGATGGAGCCTAATATTAAGTACCTCAGTCTAAAAATAAAAGAAAAAGAAAAAAAGAAAGATGGTTCTGATGGCGAAAACCACTTTGTGGCAGTGTCAGAACCCAAAATAGTAAAAATAAATGACGTATCTGAGGGTGAAAACCTCTTTGAGGTGCCTAAGGATGGGGTACTTAATAACTTGCCAAGTTACTTCCAAGATAGGTCATCAGTTCTCATTGAGCCCACACAACTAGTGAATTTGAATACAGAAGAGGCTCCCCAAATAGTGCACCTAGCTCAGTCTCTATCAATTGAAGAAAAAGAGGCTTATACAAAGTTTTTGCAAAAGAAGAAAATCAACTTTGCTTGGACATATTCTGATATGTCATGGCTTGACACTGATCTTATTATGCATCATCTATCTATAGCTCTAGGAATAAAACTGATCAAACAAAGGTTGAGGAAAATGCACCCTCACGTAGCTCTTCTTGTTAAAGCTGAATTAGAAAAGCTCTTATGCGCAGGATTCATTCGAGCTATTGACTATGCTGAGTGGATCTCCAATATTGTTCCAGTTTCAAAACATGATGGGTACATTCGCATTTGCACAGACTTCAGAGACCTCAACAAAGCATGCCCAAAGGATGACTTTCAACTCCCAAACATAGACATGATAGTGGATATGACGGCAGGTTATGAGATATATTCCTTAATGGATGGGTTTTCTGGATATAACCAGATAAAAATAGCTCCCAAAGATCAAGAGAAAATAGCTTTCACATGTGCATGGGGAACCTATTGTTGGAACGTCATGCCATTTGGCCTAAAGAATGCAGAAGCAACATACCAATGAGCTATGACCACAATTTTTCATGATATGATGCATAAGAACATGGAAGATTATGTGGATGATACCTTGGCTAAATCTAGGAAATGGGATACACACCTCGATGATTTGGAAGTGATTCTAGATCGCATGAAATAATTTCAACTTAGATTGAATCCGAAAAAGTGTGCATTTGGAGTTACCTCAGGTAAACTTCTAGGATTCATAATTTCAGCAAAAGGAATAGAGGTTGATCCTGAAAAGGTCCAAGCTATCTTAGATATGCCACCTCCAAAGAACATAAGTCAAATGAGAAGTCTTCAAGGATGACTCCAATTTATATGGAGGTTTATTTCACAACTTGCAGATAGAGCACAACCTTTCAATAAAACATTGCATAAGGGAGTCACATGTGTGTGGAATGAGGATTGCCAAAAGAGCCTTGATCAAATAAAATAGTATTTGGCTAATCCTCCAATTTTGATGCCTCTTATTCCAAGGAAACCATTGATTTTGTACATTTCAGCAACAAAGTCTTCCTTGGGGGCATTGTTGGCTCAATTAGATGACATTGGGAAAGAAAGGGCCATATACTACATCAGTCGTACTCTAGTATCTTATGAGATCAATTATAATAACATTGAGAAGTCTTGTCTTGCAGTAGTGTTTGCTTCCCAAAAGTTGCGACACTATATGCTTGCTCATACTATACATTTGGTTGCAAAAATTGATCCTCTTAAGTACTTGCTTGGTAAGGCTGCCCTCACGGGTAGACTTGCTAAGTGGATGATGGTTTTATCTGAGTTTGATATAGAGCACATTGAGAGAAAGGCCATAAAAGGGCAAGCTATTGCTGATCAGTTAGTTGATTTTTTAGTTATGGATAGTGTGCCTATTTAGGTAGAGTTCCCAGATGAACACATTCTATACATGACCACTCGCACTTGGAAAATGTTCTTTGATGGTTCCAACATGCAAAATGGATCAGGTGTGGGAGTATTGTTTGTTTCTCCTCATGGGTACAATATACCAAAATCCTACAAACTTTTATTCCCATGTACAAACAATATTGCAGAATATGAAGCATTAACCAATGGATTGAATCTAGCTATAGAATGGAACATAACATAGTTGCATGTCTTTGGGGATTCACAATTAATTATCAACCAAGTCAATGAGGAGTATCAAACCAAAGATGATAAATTGATACCTTACAAAAAGATGGTTGATTCATTGAGACGTTACTTTACCTTTGTGACATTTCAACAAATCCCTAGAGTAGAAAACAAAGCTGTAGATGTTATGGCTACATTAGCTTCACTCCTACAGTTGGAACAGCATGAATCTAGATTTGAATTCCTGGTGGAAGAGCTGCACCACCCCATATTTGACTCATCTGAAAGCAATGTTATTTGTACCCTTGTCACACATGAGTCTTCCTGCTATGGTGCTATCTATTTATATCTACACGATGGCATCATCCCTGACACTTTCAACTGCTCTAAACATCGAAACCTCATCCGTAACGCCTCTCACCACACCCTTATCTCTGGTGATTTATATAGGAGGGGTTTAGATGGGACACTTCTTAGGTGCTTGGAAAAGGAGGAATCTGACCAAGCGTTAGTTGACATTCATGAGGGCAATTGTGGTGGACACTCTAATGGTCTTGCCATGGCCCGAAGGTTGCTTAGGGTGGGGTATTACTGGCCCACAATGCAA
Source organism: Chamaecyparis obtusa (assembly GCA_027943335.1). Taxonomy (NCBI): domain Eukaryota; kingdom Viridiplantae; phylum Streptophyta; class Pinopsida; order Cupressales; family Cupressaceae; genus Chamaecyparis; species Chamaecyparis obtusa. The sequence goes on along the minus strand of BSBK01002251.1, from coordinate 1,299,239 downwards.
ACTGATGCAATAGCTTTCTCTAAATATTGTGAGAAATGTCAAAAACATGGAAACCTGATTCACGCTCTAGGGAGGGAGCTAATTCCTTCTATTTCTCATTGGCCATTTCAGCATTAGGCCTTTGACCTTGTTGGGCAAATTCACCCCAACTCATCAGGTGGACATAAGTTTATCATCATAGCTACTGATTATTTCACAAAATGGGTAGAGGCAGTCCCTCTTTCTGTTGCCTCAGGCAAAACAATTTCCCTATTTATTATGAATCATAGTATTTGCCGATTTGGAGTGCCTTCTGAGATTATTACTGATAATGGAGGTCAATTCAAGAACAAGGACCTAAAGCATTTATGCAAGAAGTTTAAAATTAAGCAACATTGGTCCTCCATCTATTTTCCATAGGGAAACGATCAAGCAGAAGCCTCTAATAAAACCATTCTTAAAATCCTTCATAGAACAGTACACAAGAATGGTAGGGATTGACACTTACAAATCAATCCGGTACTATGGGCCTATAGAACTAGCATTCGTACACCTATAGGAGCTACTCCTTTTGCTCTTACCTATGGCACTGAAGTAGTGTTTCCTTTAGAAGTAGAGATACCTTCACTTAGAGTCTCTCTCAAAGATTTGATTACAAATGAGGATTACCGCGCCATGAGGTTACAAGAACTAGAACTTCTAGATGAGAAGCGTAAGGCTTCCTTTGATCACATGAGAGTATATCAGAAGCCTATGTCCAAAGCATTCAACAAGAAGGTTCGCCCTAGGGAATTTCAGATAGGTGATCTTGTTTTGAGAGAGAACCCTAAGAATCAACAGAACAGAGAACAAAAGGGCAACTTCGAACATAATTGGCTTGGACCATACATTATTACAACAACTTTTGGTACAGGTGCATATTTACTGTCGAATGAAGATGGAGAATAGCTCCCTGAGCCCATCAACATTTTGCACCTAAAGAAGTTCTATCCTTGATGCCCATTTCTATCTGGGGGCATCCTTTGTACATTTTTTATGATCCTAAAAAAAAATACCAAAAAAATTGATATATGATGCTGAAAAAATCCTAAAAAGCATAAAAAGTCCTGAAAAAATATTAAAAAAAAAAAAAATTAAAAAAAAAAAGAAAATGTGCCTTGGTGAAAACCTGGAAATAGGCGCCTTGGTAGCAAAAATACAAAAAAATCAAAAAATACAAAAAATTAAAAAAGAAAAGAAAAAGTGCCTTGGTGAAAACCTGGAAACAGGCACCTTGGTAGCAAAAATACAAAAAAAGAAAACAAATCAAAAAATGAAAAAAGATTCCAAGTGGTGAAAACCTAGAAATAGGCGCTACTTGAGGCCTTTGCACTCCTATTTGTTAGCATGCATCCTCGACACTGAACCTTTCTCCATCATGTCTTGACCTTATTTGGCGTAGTCTAGAATTGGTCTTTATCTTTGTCTAGGGGGGATAACTGTTAGCATAGGTCCTTTAGGTGTGTTTGTCTCTTGGGGCATTTCACAACAGGTGTTTTTCAACACCACCCCAGATAGTGTTTTTCAACACTACCCTTGTGTCGAGTGTTTCTTAACACTTATCAGATGTCTTACCCAATAGTCTAAGTATGATGTGATATTTCTCATTGATAGATGTGATAACCAGAGTCTGACTCTATGACCAACACACACGCACTTAGACAATCAACTCGTTTGAGATATGTTGACTTTATTTTTCTTTGTGTGCTGTCTATGAGGATTTCTTTGATGAGTGGTCTCTCCCTTAGAATTTTTCAATGATGCATAACTAGAAGACTGAGGGTATGAGAACATGTTTTCTTTCTTTATCTGCTTGTGGGTATATTTTGTTGATCCTAACTGCCATGAGCATTTATGCTGGTCTTAATTGACACTATGGATTGACAAGGTATTATCCTTGACTGTTTTGCGAGTGCATGCTTCTAGTTATCCTAACTTTCATGTGTCTTGATACAAGCATAATCTCGCCATATCAAACTTAGGTAATCTCACTACATTAGTCATCTTGACCTCCATGTCTTTGATGCTTAGGTGGGATTTCCACATTTCTATCTGATAAAGATCATATTCATATCCACATAGTTATGCTAGTGTGCATTGTATGATCTTACGACGCTACCAATAATGCTCGATGATGATAATTAGATGTCTATAGGCGTTGTGACCTTGCACGTCAACCACTTTCATAGTAGCTTGCATTCTTAGGTTCATCATAGTTTAGTTTTTGCATCTTGCATATGGAGAGAGCTCTCATTTTTATCATCTACGGACTAGTTGGTCAACTGTGCTCATTTTCTGATTCTTCTTGATCATATCTTTCATTTCTGATCTTTCATATCACATCATTTTCTATCCATTTTCAGACTCAAAATCGAAATCTGGGTCGCGTTTCTAAGTTTTCTCATTCTTCTACGCATTTGACTGACCTTTTGAGGCATAATTCTTCAATCTTTGATGAAATTTCTTCCTTTCCATATCTTCCAAACTTCTAGTCTTTCATTCACCCCTTTCGCTTCCTCTCTCTGAGGTTTCACTTAATCTTTATCCTATATCTTTTTAGTCAAACCTCGTCAACCTAGGGCATATCTTCACTGTTTGATGGTTATCCTATCATGCTCCATCCTTCGATTATGATTTATTATGACTTGATCAGGTTTATCAATTTGTTGTTCTCTTCTATCTGATTTTGATTTCGATTCCGAGGGGGCAGTACCTATCAGCTTTAATCTTTGATTCAGCTTCATCATTCAGCTCAGCTTGAGATTCTTATTTTTAGACTTGATTATCACCTAGCAGCGACGGTGGTGATTTTGTCTTTTGATTTTTATCTCCTATTTTTCAGACTTGATTATTGCCTAGCAGCGATGGTGATAGTTTTGTCTAAGGCTTGATTTGCACCTAGCAGCGACAGTGTTGGTCTTGTCTTTCAGCTTATGCTTATGCTTGTCCTGATGTGTTCCCATCCGTCGAACACACATCTGGGTTGTTTTGTGATCCCAAATCGATCTCACATTTCAATTCTTCTTTGACTGCATGTGTCCCGAAATGATCACACATTAGTCAAAGAGGGGAAAATGTATACACCCTAAAATGGTCACCTAGACTTTGGGCCCCCATTTAGCAATTTATCAAATCCCTAAATCAATATTTTCAAAAATCAGCATTTTATCAATTATATCAATTTCTTTGATCAAATCATAATCAATTCAATATTTCCTAAGGTTTGAGCCTTATTTAATTTAAAAGAGAAAAAAATAAAAATCTTATTTAATTAAGAGAACATGCTCCCTTTTAATTAATTAAAAATCTCTTTTAATTAAATAATAAAATCACTTTATCCTAAGCCTTTATTTAATTAAAAAGAATTTCCTCCCCTTTTATTTAAATAAAAAATCTCCACTTTTCTTCTTATCTTATGTTGCACAAATAAAGCATTATTCTTATTTTATAAAAAGAAAAAAAGTACTTTTTGTCTCATATGGACACTAAAGTCAACTCCTATTTTCCTATTGGAGGATATTTGTGCACAAGGATCAAGCTTCTATTTTTCTCCACCGTTGATTAAGTCTTTTGCCTCTTAATCTCAATGGTCCATTTTCATCTCATTTCTTATAAAAGGAGAGCTCTCTTCCTCATTTGCATTTTAGATTTTCATGCTAATATTATGTTGCAGGTTTTCTAGGTCATTTGGAGCTCTTTTTGAAGACACTCTTGCAATCCAAGCTTCGAAGACTTTGTTGCATCTTATTTCATATTTGCTTTCATAGTTGCATGATAATGCCATTCTTAGTGTAGATTTCCTTTTATGCAATAGATTAATCTCACATAGTCTAAATAGGAGGGATTGGTCACATTTGTTCTTTCCTTTCATAGATTAGTTGCATTGTACTTTCATTTCCATAGACTAGATTGCATTCTCATTCTTAACTTACTTGCATTGCATTGCATACATTTGGATTTCATTAGAGATATTGGAATTGTTTCCCTTGTCTTCACTTGAATCTGTCATTGTGTGGTTGACTAGAAAGGTCATTAGCTTCATAGCTCTAGCTGAGAGCAATTTTACAATCTTGCAACTCCATACATAGAGAGCTATGGATCGATTTGTGAGGGCTCATTCTTGAGTTTTCTTGCATGTAAGGATTCATAGAAGTGCACTACTTTTGTGTATACAATATCATGTTACTAGACATGAGAATGTGAATATGAAATAACTAATATAGTTCTTGTCTTTAAGTTAAGAAACTAAAGTTCAAAGTATAATGTATTCTAATTTGAGGGACATTATAAGTCTTATAGAAAATAATTGTTGCAATAGATATAATACATGAGTGCCCTCACAATATAGTCACATTGTTTCACCATATGCAAACAAAAGAGGTTTCCAGCCCAGTTAGTTTTAGTCTTCAAGCATACTCCTAGCCTGTGCTAAAATTAGGAGCTTTAGAACAATGTATGGATATCCATTAGAGGATAAATGATAGAGGAATTTTGTCATGTCGTAGCTGGGACTACCCTCCACTATGTTTCATTTCAAATTGGAAAAATCCTTAACCAAAATAAGCACAAACCATTATATTATCTTTGTCATATCAGATGAAACCTCATGCATCCACTATATTAAAATTAACCTATAGTATATTTTTTCCTTTATAAGGATGAGTGGAAATAGACATTCATATTGATCTCAAACTATGTTAAAATATTTATTTAAGCTTTTATTTCTTTTTTCTTTTGTATAGTTTTATTTTTTATTAAGGAAAAAATAGGTTTTTAGGGGACCCAAAACCGCTTACGAGCAGATTTTGAGGGGTGTCTAGAACCCCACTAAGAAGAGAAGATGCAACAGATAGAGCATTTAAAGACTAGTAGCCCAAAGTTAGCAAACAAACAACAGCTTAAAATTGCATGGCATACAAAGCACTAGCTGCCCATAAGAACCCAACACACAAGGCCAAAGCCTTACATCAAAGGGGAAATCTCCAAAGTAAAGAGATCCACGGGGTTTTGAAGGCTCCGCAAACCAAACCATTGGGTTTGAATATGGATCCCAAAACCATCATCAAAGACTGCCACGAATGATAAAGCATCAAAGAATCAACAAAAAAATGAGGTTTTGAGAGGCTCCTTGAACCAAATTGGATTTTGACTTGGCTCCCACAACCACCTTGGGTTTTAAAATGGCTCCCAAAACCATAGCAAAGATTTGAAAGAAACCCCAAACAGAAACTAGCCTCATAAATACATAAAACAGGAAAAAAAACAACTAGAAGATAAGGTTTTGACATGGAACCCCAAACCATCCTATTATGGGCAACATAGATTTCCTAGAAGAACAAAACCTTTCCCCCAACACAACTCCCCTCCACCTCAATAGAAGGGGATCCCACTTGTACAATTTTGTTGTGTTACATATTTCTATTATATATATATATATATATATATATATATATATATATATATATATATATATATATATATATGTGTGTGTGTGTGTGTGTGTGTGTGTGTGTGTGTGTGTGTGTGTGTATATGTATATATGTATACATATACATATACATATAGATAGATATATATATATATATATATATATATATATATAGATAGATAGATAGATATATATATATATATATATATATATATATATATATATATATATATATATATATATATATATATATATATATATATATATATATATATATAGAATTCTTTAATTGTGTTCATATATTTAGCCGATAGGCTATATTACGTGAGATTTCACATAAAACTAGTTTGACAATAAGAAACTGGAAATCTGCACAATAAATTGGTTTGATATTTTTTTTGATAGTTTGCATAACGGGTGTGTTCACACTGTCCTTGTTGTGTAGCATCAACACCTGTAAAGTTGTGCACACCAAAACAGGTTTCTTAAAACAGTTACTGGGTTCTTGTTTTTGTTAAACATTTTTTTGAGATTTTTTGTACTTGCCTATAAAAACAAATCCAAATCAAATCTTCCGGCAATGAAACCAAATCTTGAAAAAATCAAATCTTTAACAATAGATTATCAAATCAATGAGTTGGAACGCTTTCGTATTTTCACTCCCACCGCCCTAACTTTCATTATATATAGCTTGAATTCATGAAGTGATAAAGAGTTGAAAATTTGCGAGGAGGATAGCAAGGTTCCTATGATAAAAAGGGTGGTGAAAACAGTGCTATTTTCATTCGTGCTCTGTTTAGTGGAGGAATATGCGGAATTTGTCTTTGCTCCAGGCATTGTAATGATTCTAATAGGCAGTTTTTCTTGTTTCATTCAGGTGATCAAGATCTGGTTTCTTCCGTCATTAGACAAGAATTTTGTGAGGGAACCCACACATAAAGATTTCAGATCGACTATGATTCTTCGTCAATTGTAGATTTGGAGACGGAAACAGAGAGTTATAGTGGCAAGATTTCATCAGTCTTGGATCTTAATTGGCCCTTCTTTTAAATTTCCCTCCAGAAAATACTAAATAATCATCTTATCTAATCTCTACTAAGAATGAGAAGCTTAATCTAGCCACTATAAAAGTAAAATTCATCAGATCTATAAAAATTGCTGCTGCATAAACAAAAAAGACAGCCAAAATTTTAGGCAACCAAAAATTTGTAATAAATGTTGGAAAGACTAGTGACACAGGGCTTATGTAGTGGTTATCTTCAAGAATTTAGGGGTTCATGTGAGCGCTAAGATGGAAAAGGAAAGATATAAATTGAACATTGAAGACTTCAATTTTGACCTCAAATATTTAATAAAGTACATAGAATAGCTTTCTAATGCAATGATTTAGAAGAAAGGGGAGTTGTTATAAGATAAAACTCAGAGCAATAGTTCTTTTCTCTATCATTTAAAATGCCATATCAATAGTTTTTTCTCTACAATGTTTAAGATATATTGCCCAACGCTTGTCTACAAAAGTGGTGGAGCTTTAAATAAATTAAAATTAAAGCACTGCTATTCCTCTAATTACAACTAAACTTAGGAGAAATCTTTAAAAGTTAAAGGGGGGATTGGTCTACTACAGAGTTGTTTATTTTGTGGAATCAAATTTGTCTCTAATAATTTCAACCAATGTAGTATTGATTACAATATCATTATTGAAACATTACATCCTCTAATCGATTGAATTTTCATCATAAATTAAAGGGCAAGCTCGAAACCTAATAACATATGGGTATGTACGCACTATAGTCTAAGCACATATACTTTCAGTCTGCCAAAATGGGAGTTTTGGAATAGTGTATAGCCCTAAGCTAGCCAACAACGAGAGTTACTGCCTTTGGGCATGGAGAGCATACAATCTTATTGTTTCATTATGTAGTAAAAAATTAGCAATTACATCTTGGTCAATTGATAGGTAATTTAGAAAATAATGTTGTTTGAGCAACAAAGGCTTAAAATTAGGATCACTTTATGTCTACAATAAGGGGAAAGGGAGAGATAATTTCTAGCTTTTGAGGATATACATAATTTCTATTGATTAGAAATCATTGATATATTTTTTTAAGTACGTTATGCTTATTAAAGTAGATTCAACTTGTTCTTTTGAAGAGGAGTTGTTTATGTTGTCTATTTAGTGTGGAAGAAGAATTTATTAATGCTTAAATCTTATATTCATTCTATAAAATAGAATTATGCCTTTCTAGGTAAAATTCAACTATCATAATCATGTCAGTGATGTATAACTTGTGAGAAAAATATGTATAATTTTAATTTTAGGCTTAAATCATTAAATGTAGATGTGAGAATATATTAGTTGAGTTAGTTTAATTTATTTACTTGTGATCTAGAACAATTGATTTAACTTGATGATTTACAATAATGGCACTCCATGAAACCTCATCTCATTGAATTCTACTCTTGACATACTTGTGATAAACATGCTTAATTTTAATAACTTACTATTACTTTTTAATTTACAATCATAATTAAGATGGAAAATAATTTAATTAGAAAGAGAAAAGTCTTTGCATTAACAATATTTATATTTAATATTACATACTAAAATATATTTAAACAAATTCATTCAACCAATCGAAACCAAATGTTTTCTTTAAAAAAATTCACTCACACATTGGTAGTACATTTTTTTACTTCGATTTGTTTAATTGGTACATGAGACCTTTTTTCAATAGCCTACTTTTGAAATAGTAAGACCATTTTGCATTCAACCGATTCCATCTTTCATTAACATTATATTTCATTAGTGTTGCTTGAAAATCCCATTGGCCCTATATTGATGTATCAATGCAATTTAGCCTCAACTCTCAAACTAGACCATCTATCACTTTTTTCGCTGACAATACTAAGAAGGATGACTAATCCATAGATAAGTAGGAGATATTTTCCACAGCAAGTCAAATTGTGATATTGCTATTAGGATTCAACTGTGTAGTTTTTTGAGTCAAATTGATTGACTCATATTTCATGAGTAGTGGTTCACACGAACCCATCTCTCATGAGAATGAATGGAACACTTAGCACTCATTGGATCTAGGTGATGCTCACAGAGGTGAAGCACCAGGACTTCCCGGGAGGTCGCCCAAAGTCCTGGTGACCTCCTGGGACGTCCCAATGCTTCACCTCTGTGAGCATCACCTAGATCCAATGAGTGTTAAGTGTTCCATTCATTCTCATGAGAGATGGGTTCGTGTGAACCACTACTCACGAAATATGAGTCAATGAGTTTGACTCAAAAAACTACACGGTTGAATCTTGATAGCAATTTCACAACAATGACTAAACCATTCAACCAGACCAACTTAAATGTTTTCTTAGTTATTCCTTAATTACTCTCCTGGTGATAATATAGTTTTTGACTTAAGTGATCTTCATCAAGAATTGACAATGAATCCATGGTTATGTCAATTGTTTTTTAATATGGTAAAAACAAGTTTTGAATGGGCCTCGAAACCATATACATTCAGTTTTTGAAGGGAACTGTAACCCCCGGAAAATATAAAGAATTAGCTTAGATGTAAGTGAAACAGCTGGGGGAAAAAGAATAACCTTATAGTGCCCCACCCCCCCCCCCCCCCCCCCAACACAAAATGCCAGTAGAACTACCAGCAACACAATTCCAGCAAAACAACAATAGCCAAACAAAAGATACACAGAAAGACTCAAACTGCTGAAGCCAAACGTGTAAAGCCAACGCTTTACAACAACATCAAGTATCTAGGGTAAACATGCACCCTAAACAATCCTAGGATTTTCCTTTGCCTCCCTTCTTCTGGGAGCGGAGAGTCATATCAAAATGTAGGGGGGGCTTTTTATTATATTTACCTAAAATAGTAGTTCATCCCTCCTCTCCCAAAGAAGCTTTCTCCTGCCAGTCAGAAGCAGGAGAGGAGCCAACCACAATAGAACCAGCATGAGAAGTCTGGACAGAACCTACAGCGGCCACATAGCCAGTGCCAGACTTCCCAGCACTAGCAAGAGTTTCCAAAACAGAACTAGTTGGAAGGGGGCCAACAGACCCAGCAACCTCAGCAGACAATCCAACGCCTGTACTACCAACAGAAGGAACAGTACACCCAACAGAACCAGATGTAACAAGAGGAACACTAGCTACAAAAGTATTACTTCCAGCAAGAACACCAGCAGACACAGAGACCCCAACAAGAACAGGACCAGCTGGAGAAACCCCAACATCAAAAGAATTGCTGGCAGACAAACCATTTGTTCCAACATAAGAGACACCAGCAAACAAAGTAGGAGAAGGAATAGGAACAGCCATAGGACTAGGAACAGGGCCAGCAACCTGCTCAACCACATGCGCGAAGCTCTGAACCTTCTCCACCGTATAGTGCTGAGAAGAGGCCCCCTTCCACCACAAAGCAAGCTTATTATGTCTCTGAAGATCACATTGAGAGGCAACATGACCAGTCTTAAAGCATCTTGTACATCTAAAGGGGAGGCCTTCATAGTCCAATTGTTGAATCCAACTTCTACCCATGGGAGAAAAAAGTTTAATCTCCGAAGGCAGGCCTTTAGAAGTATCAACATCCACCAGGATACGAGTATAAGTAAAATGGAATAAATTAGAAGATTTCTCATCCACCATTAACATTTCCCCAATAGCATCCCCCACAGTCTCCAGAACGGAGTCAATCCAAAGATGGAGGGGAAGATTAGGAAGCCTAACCCAGATAGGTTGCAAATCAAACGATTTGAAAGATGGAGAAAAATCAGAATGCCATGGCTTCAACAATAGCATAAACTGATCCTCCCAGCTAAAGAAGTTTTCACACAAAATAATATTTCTATCCTCAACATTATCAAATTTAGCCACAAAAACACCTTTTGCCATAGGGAAGATATGGACTGTACCAGAGATTAGAGGTTCCCAATGACTGGAAATTCAGGAATGAAGATCAGGCAAAGAGGGCCAGAAACCCTTGAATCTGCAAATCAACCCATGCTCAGAAAAAACAGAGGTTGCCGCATCAATCTCAGAGAGAGTATCCTCATCCAACTCAACGGAAATAGGGGGGCTAACTGGAAAGGCACTACGAGGAATAGTAGCCTTCTGAGTAGCAACAACCCCCCGAACATTGACTATCGTAGAAGCCCTAGCTGGAGCAACCAGTGTCGCCCCAACAACACCAGCAACCTGCAAACCCCCAGCAGAAGAACCAGCAACTGGCGATCCCCCAGCGACCAGCGTCGCCTCTGCATCCAGTGAAACCCTAGAACGTCCAACGACCTTCGGGGCCTGCAACTTCCCAGGAACACCTCCAACATGAGACAAAACCCTATTATTGTTGCAATTATAGCACTCTATTATAGTACACTCTATTAGAGCACTTGTAAGGAAACAAATACACTCTATTATAGTACTTGTAAGGAAACAAATAGAAATATATAAATTTACTGTAAAACATAATTCTTAAAAATTGAAACACAAATAATATAGTAGATTGGCATTTTTTAGCTCCTAAAGCTTCTACTGGTTTTTTTTGTTTTTCATGTACTCCATTGGATTTTACAATTATTATTTATCTAGTTTAGCACAAAGTTTTCTCGTTTAAATACTACAACAATTGTCAGAAATGTTCTATTAGATAGAAAATTTTGAAAAGGTTTTGGAATCTTTTTGTATATAGTTGATGCTTAAAAAATTTAGCATCAAGTATAAACTCAAATATATGCTCATGGAGATGTGTATGAAAATTTTCATTGATTCTACCAAAAAGAAATATGTTAAATGTTTCTATTTGGAATCAAATGTATAGTTTCTAAGTCAAACACATACTACGTAAAAAATTAGATTACTATGATTCAAAGAGATTGTATATAAATGCTTCACTCTTGTCACTTGAAAAATACTCTATTATATGTGCAAGGGACATTTAAATATTTTTCCCTATTTTAGGAAGGTTTCTTGGGGGCTTTATTGTGCTTTTAGTACAAATGGATGCTATTCTTTATAAGTTTGTATTAAAATAGACAGATATGCAAAACAAGTTATCTTCAATGTTATCTTCAAAGTTGAAAAAAGAAATATGTTATGTTGTTATCAAGAATCAAATGTTTAATATCTAAACTTCAAACACATACTATGTAAAACATTATTTTATTATGATACAAAGAGATTGTATACAAATGCTTCAAACTTGTCACTAAAAATATTCTATTATCCAACTTATAATGACTTGCAAATAAATTCCTATCGGCGGATCCCTTGCACCTCATTTAGGTGCAAGTGCTAGTAATAGTAGTTTTATATTATTTAACTATTAGAATAGATGATTATTAGTAAAATTTATAAATTCTATTGAACAATAGTAGAATTTATTAAAATATCTAATGTACATAAATTTTATTATAATTTCATAAATGGTATTTAATCTAAATTACATATAATTTATTAAAATTATGATAAACTCATTTTCTTTGTAATGTGACTCTTTCCATACAAAACTAAATAATTTTCATGTTGGTCTTTAGATATTTGCTTGTTTATATCATTTTTTAGTAATAAATCATTTTATCACAAATCAAATGACAATTGTATTGCAACATATTTCCTATCATATTTGGCAAAAATAATTTGTTTGGTTTTGGTGATGCAATTATGCTTGCTCATAACTAGTACCTTTATTCTACACAAATTTTCCATTAGTGAAATAAAACAAAATGATACACAAAATCTATTCTCTAGCACTATCAAATACAAATTTTTAAAATAATAAGCATTTGAACAATATTTTTAAAAGATTCTTTAAGAGCTCTCTAAAAATGATTAGTGACTCAATAACTAGAAAAATGCCTCTAATTTTGAGATTTCAATTTTGGGCAAACTGAACTAATGTGATTGCATATTATTAATGTTCAAAATTTCAACTCAAACACTTAAGATTATTCTAATGTTCAAAATTTCAATCCAAACACTTAATATAGTTTTTTGTTGTGGATAATTTTAGCTCACAAATCTATTATTTTTAATCTAATGTTCAAAATTTCAATCCAAACACTTAATATAGTTTTTTGTTGCGAATAATTTTAGCTCACAAATCTATTATTTTTAATCAAAATAATTTCTTATAGTCCCAAATCGAGTTTACTTTCAAATATAATAAATTGAAACATTTGTCTATCAACATAATCCTTGCACTCATCCTATTACAAGTGCTAGTTGAATTGATTGTGGACATAACATATAACCTTCTATGGATGATATGTTGACAATGTTACTAATACTAGGTTTTAGTATGGAATGCTTAACTTACCATTAATATTTATTAACAATTTAATGAAAGCTAAATTAAATATGTATGAAAGGATTTATCTCATATTGATAGGTGTCAAGGTAGATACTAATTGTGATATGCAAACAAGAAAATGAGAATCATATGACGACCACCTCTCTCTCTCTAATAAAACTTAGTATTAATAACATTGTCAACATATCACCCATGGATAACTAGTTAGAAGGATATTTATCTCATATTGTTAGGCATTAAGGTAGATAGTAATTATGATATGCAAACGAGAAAATGGGAATCATATGACCCCTCTCTTTCTCTACATGAGAATCATATGATGTCTCCCTCCCTCTCTATGTTCACGTAACTATGTATAAAGGATTCTATAGATGGTTATATAACTTAATTAAGGTTTATGGTGTATTATTTATTCACATGATGTTTATAAATGTAGTATTGCGTTTTAGTGTCCACTTGTCTATTCACTTATTCGTGAGTATATATGTAATATTTTAATGAATTTAAATGTTTAGAATTAATGAGGATAATAATGCTAATTAGGTGTTGTTTCTTGCTGACTGTAATAAAATTACTTGTACAAGAAAGGAAATAATTGAAAATAAGTCATAGATATTTGATAAAAGTTAAACCACGTCAAAAGGTCAATCCACCAAAAGTCTTCAAAAGAATAAATTTTACAATATGATGACAACAAACATTCTTTTATATATACATACCATGAATATTGCCCAGGCTGAACTAACTATGATATAAGACTGTGTAGATGATCATATAACCTATTAAGGTTCATACTAGCTGCTAGCCCTCTAGCTCAATGTCTTATTATCTATTACTTCTCTAAAGACAAGTCCCTATACTGCTGCTTAGCTTATTCTTCTTAGTAGCAGCTACTCAACTAATTTGTGGAGCTTAACTTTTTGAGGAATAATTTGTAGAACTGGTGTCCCATAGATATAACATTTGCTGCTTATTTTTTAGTGGTCCTCTTAAATATTATTTTTAATATTTTTTTTTGTCATATTTCTTACAAATAATATGTAAGGTAAAATTGTATGCAAATAAAAAGAAAATGAAAAAACATGGTAAATGTTGCTTTTCTCAATTAGCAATTGCTAGCTTATTTCCAGCCCCAAATTACCCACAAATATACAATAAATTTTTAAAATTGAAAATTTCCTCATAATATAATAATACATGTTTTTAAAACTTCGCAATGAACACATAGCAGCTGTAAAATAATAATACACAATTGCAATATAATATTGATAAATATCCAATACGGTCCAGCTTTATTTGCAAATCAGGAGTTTTATCAACTGATTTAGGAAGGGAAGATGGATACTCCATGATATTAGCTTGTGCTAATGAACTACATGCTAGAGAGGTAACATTAAAACGGAAATTGTATAAAATTATATAATTTATTCATTATATATTTTTCCATCTTCTAGAACCCCTGTACCATTTTTTGCAAATGGTATCCCTATCCCAATCTTGGTCTGCCATATCTGAAACATATACCATCTCTGAGTGAATGTGGAAACATCCATTCGGATAGTATGTACAAAAAAAAAATGCAGTTTTTGAATTTGTGCTGTTACAATTCATGGAAATTATATTTCTGAACCAAATATTTTTCAAGATTTCTCACCCCCCTTCTAGTACGCAAAGTCGCATTTAAATTAGTTTCCTAGAACAAAAGACGGAATATAATCTGCAGTTAATTAAAGAGTAAGCCCGAATGTCATTTTCTGATGTTCTGATTGATGACAAATAGGAATATGGTGAAGAAACCATTATTTCTTTGATGATTCAAGAAGTTGATCCAGCAATATCAATCTAGAAGGCAAGATAAGAAGCTATAAAGGTTTATCATAACAAGCACTGATGACAAGCAAAACTACTTGAAAAGATAATTGATTGTCATTGCACTGCTCTCAATTTATCAACTAACTAATAGAAAGGAGCACTTCTTAAAGAAAAGCAGCTATAGAAGCCCTGTAAGTACACGGATAACAGCAGAACTATTAAGGCTTCAGAAAACTCTCATTAATAGGAAAACTAAAGACAACGATATAAGTTTAAATGCAATTTCCCAATAAGACAAAACATGTGACAATATTAAACAAGAACACATTACACACGCTTAGGATCAAACATGCACCATACACAATGTGGAAGATTTACTTCAAATAAATGAGAACGGATCTCCACCATTCCATCCACATACAGTGTATGGATGCACGCATATAGTCAATTATGTACCTCAATGGTCAATTCAATATCAAATACGATGGGTACAAAATATTTGATTAATTTCATTAAATTAAGTCCAATGGAGACAACAGATTGATTAATTTTATAATATTAAACCAGAATGGAGTTGCCAGTCTTGAGGAGCCCATATATGGCATGTCAAATTATGCCGTCGCAATTCCTCATTATATTTCAAAGATGGATGTAAGAGATTTATTACTGATCACTCTGTAGGAGCCGATTAAACCAGAATGGACATGAAATTAAAATCCGTGTCAGCCAACTCCAATTGTTACATACATGCCTCTGTTATTTAATCTATTTGAATGCTTTTGCTTCCTCAAAGTTTAACACTAGAAACAGTTTGTACATGTTACACATCTGCAGCTCTACCAAGAGCAAACGGAATCAGAGCCATGTCATCCAGTTCAAAGCGTACCATGCAACAATGTTTTCTTAAGTCTTCTAGAACGGACGAATTCCTGAAGCGGCTACTTATGACCAGGTTCTGTATCAAATTGCATATTGACGCTAATATAACCAGACCAGGACCTTGAACATGTCTGCAGTATGGAATTCTCAATGATCGCAATGAACTGCAAGATGTAAGGTAGGATAGGCCAGCATCTGTTATCCTTGTTGACGCTAAGCTTAGATAAGCCAGCTCACTGCACCTAGCAGCAAGAAAACCAAGCCCCTCATCTGTAACAAACGGGCATTGGTCAACATTCAGATGCTCCAATGCCCTGAAATTGGACAATACCTTCATATCACTCACAACCTCACATTTAATTAGGCTCAAATGCCTAAGCATTCTGGCACCATTTGCTATAGTAACCAGGCTTAAATCATCTACACTTGTAAAACTCAGATCCAAACTCTGCAGATTAGAGCAAAGACCTATCGCAGAGAATCCCCTTGAGGAAGGTCCTTGACAGTCATACAGATCGATTTGTTCCAACTCTTTGCTGGAACGCATCATTAAAGTCTCCAATTCCACATCCCTGATCCCCCTTCCAAATCTAAGAGAGAACTCCTTTAACTGCATCCCACAAAGACCAATTGCAGCCAGGCCTTGCCCATCACTGCGGAAACATTGAAGCGCAAGGCATTTTAGAGCCCTACATTGCATTATACACAACAATGAATACTCGGTCAATTTTGATGCCATCAGACAAAGTTTTTCAAGACTCTTGCAATTCTGCACAAGCATCGTTGTAGCTGCATCACCTAAGGGGCAATGCCAATTAATGTACACAAACTCCTTGAGGGCACTGTTCGATGCAGCAACTTCTGCTATCAGGGCATCATAAAACATTGGCTGATCTGTATCTATGTGCAGCTTAATCAAAGTAGAAAACTGTGTCAATTCTAGCAAGTCACCAAGACTAAACTTTAAAGACAATTCCTGAAGATGAAGGCAATGCAGAGCCAGAGACTTCAAGCCCATAGTAATGTCCATAAAATCAATCTCAAGACAGATCTTCACAAGCATTGAGCAATTCCGTCCTAAATCCGACAAGCAAGATGGAGTAAACCCTAAATTACCCTTTAAACTCAATTCACGAAGACTCTTGCAATCTGAAAGGGATACTAGGGCATTGCCCGACAAATTCTTGCAATTCTCGAGAGTAAGGGTTCGAAGCCTCTTACAAACCCTGGCCAACTCCGTAATACCGGAATCTTGCAAATTGGGCAGAGATGACAGGATAACATGTTCAAGCATGGTACAACTTCTAATAAACCCTGTAAACCCTATATTCGATATACGCTCCTGGGGTTGCTCACGATTACCCAAGCGCAGTGTTATTGGGGTTTTAACAGATGCAGAGATCATTTGTAGATCTGTGTCTTGCAATTGATCACAGCACTGAGAAAGGTCTAATTTTGAAATATTTTTGAAGCGAAGAGTAAGTGAGGGAAGTAATATACGTGACCTAACTGTAAGGTTGAGCGCATTCCATGTGACCTCGTCGTTCCAGGCTTTGCAGACCATAGAAGCCGAGAACAAATCATGCCTGTCCCGAAGATGCGTTACTATGCGAGACACAATTCCGCCATCCCTCGTCGCAATTTCCATGCCGCTCTCCATTGATTCTTCTTCAGCTGCAAAAATGGGCCTAAGTTATGGAATCGACACACAAAATATTGTTTGGTTAGGGGATTATTTGGAATTTATCCTTCAAAATAAGGGCACCGGCTATCCAGCCCATGCATGCCATAAGGTACGCGTCAGACTGGTGAAATTAACTGCTCTGCAGTTTTGATTTAGATAAAGCCGTAAGCCGTAAGCCGTGCACATTCGTGCAGTGACGTGTACTAATTTTTTTTCAATTTTAATATAATGAAATGCAGTGTGGTAGCCGAACTATTTTTTATTTCAATTTTAATTTTATTACATTTAGTTTATCTAAATCTGTATTGTTTTTTTCACTTTTAGAAAATGCTTTATTTTTAATTTCTTTCTTTTACAAATTTACTAATTGTTGTTACTAATTTTAATGTTCATATTAATATAATAATAAATACAATATTTTAATATTAATTTTTATTAATACTTATATACTTAAATTCTTATTTTAAAAATATTTATGTTATAAGATAATATATAATCTTATTATTCTCAAATATATATTATATAAAAAATTAGAAAAAATATTATTTACATATAGTTGTATTTTTTAAAATTTAACTATGTATTTTATTTTTAAAAGTTAAATAATAGCATTATTTGAAAAATGAACAATACTAAGAGGGGGAGGGGGTGAATCAGTATTGACACAAACTTTTAATTCTAAAAATTGAAAACCAGAGAACACAAGACAAGGAGGACAGTACACACAAAGTTATCTTGTGGAAACCCAAAATGGGAAAAACCACGGCAACTATCCAAAAGGGCAACTACCCTATTACAGTTGAGAGCTACAACTCTCCTCACACTTACAGGGTCAGGCTCCAACTTGAATCAGAAGGCAACTACCTTCGTTACATAAGTTAAAAGATGTTTTAAACACCCACATTATTTCTGTGACTTCACAAAGTTATGAAGACGCTGCAGGAGCACTAAGATTTTACAAGAAGAAAACTTTTTAACACTTCTAGACTGTAGATGCATAGAAATAAACTCCCCCTCGCTGTTAGACCTCTCTGTATCCTTTTTCAACTCATCCAATTGTTAATGGCCCCAGCTACAAGAATCACACATGCACTCTACTTCTGATCTTCCCGGATGATCTTTAATTTTGTCTACAATAAACTGTTATCAGACTTCCTTTTTCTTCTTGGATGCTCAGTCTAGAGTCATGCTTATCTCTGCAAAAATGAGTTTCTTTCTTCTTTTTGCTATCTGCTGGAAAGTACTATTATGTCTGCATGTCCAAACAGTGTCGCTGGTATTTTCTTTTCCTGCCCCCGTACGTTAACTGTTCCACTCTATATTTTCATCCAAAAAAAAGGAATGCCTTTTGAAAACTTCAATTCCTCAAAAGACTTACAAGTCACCCTCAAAAAAATGTTCTAGCACTCGTAGATTTGAAACATCAATGTTCATCAGTATGAACACAATCGCAACACCTCTCTCCCGTCCAACCACCCTTGACAACCTATGATTAATCTCTATGACTGCTCATCTTCTTCCGATGATTATTTTTCATTGCCACTTTTCTATTTTCGTATATCCTCTATCTCGACAGAGACTGTATACAGTTCATCTGAATCAGTGATATGTTACCAGAAAAATAGCACAGCAAAGAAACGTTATATCCTTTTCTTCTATTCCGCACACTGTATTGTTTCAAAACAAACAAGAGCCTTATATGCACAATCAGACTCGCCCAACAGAAACTTTTGTGTATCGTTCGCTTGTCTTGTTGCTCCACGTTGCTTTCTCATGTATTTACCATTTTCAAATACTCTCTGCTATCTACGACATCACCACTTGGCATACTATTAATGCCGCCTAATTTTTTAAAACATGCAACTGTCCTTTAGTTACAAGACCTGACTGCAGACTAACTTTAGCTCATGTTTTTTGATGCGGTAATCTTTTCGCTTGTTCCATACACCCGTTTCTTTACACTGCAAAATGCAAAGCGAGACTCTGCTATATTCCTCCCGACAGGTCTCTTCCTTTTTGAAACTTCCACCACATGGTTTTGACACCAGTCACACCGTTTATGATTTCTGCTGTCATTTTTCATACATTTGTTCATGTAACTGCCGATGCAAGGTAATAATACAACCGTTTTATTTTATTTTTGAGTGCACTTGCACAGTTTCAACAAACAAACTGTTCATGGCATTTAGTAACAGTTATACAACATCTGTCATATGAACTGTGTGCTGCGAGTTTGGGAATGACAAATGTTCCTCTTTGTCATTACGTGAAGCTGACTGATGATGGTTTACATTAGCAGCATAGCACATGAACTACTAACAGCATAAAGAGACACGTTTCAACTAACTAGCATGTCAACTACAAACTATTGATCGGTACAGTTGAAGTCAACACTTACAACCGCACAAACAACAATGACAAAAAATAACAATCTCCCCCTTTTTGTCATTGATGGCAAACCTGAAACAACTGAACCAAAAATGAACCAATGCGAATCCTGAAATAATTCTGAAAGAACACAAAAACAACTCCCCCATAAAACAGAACCAACTGAAACCAACGAAACACATGAACCAACTTCCACTAAAAGTCTACTCCCCCTTTGTCATCAATGATCATTAAACTAAACCATAATCCGAAAGATATAGCAGTGAAGTGCTAGAGACAAACCTTTCATTGAGGTGGAATAACACCAAACTTGCTTCGAAGATACTCGAAGCGATCTCGGGGTAGAGGTTTTGTAAACACATCTGCAATTTGCTCCTGAGTACAAACATAATTCAGCTTAACAACATTATTGGCAACCTGCTCCTTCAAATAGTGATACTTAATTGGTATGTGCTTGGTTCGAGAATGCATCACTGGATTCTTCGAATATCAATTGCACTCGTGTTGTCACAAAAAATACAAACAGGATCAGTAAACACAAGCTTATAATCATATAAAGTATTCTTCATCCAAATTACCTGAGTACAACATGAAACTGTTGCAACATATTCAGCCTCAGTTGTAGATAGTGAAGTGCAAGACTGTTTCTTGCTCAACCATGAAACCAAAAAACCACCTAAAAAGAAGGCACGCCCGCTAGTACTCTTCTTATCATCCATTGAACCTCCCCAATCTGCATCTGTATATGCTGTTAAAAGAAAATCAGTACTTTTTGGAAACCAAAGACCAAAGTCCGTTGTACCTTTCAGATATTTAAAAATTCTTTTAACTACTGAAACATGTGTTTCTTTAGGAGAAGCTTTAAATCTGGCTACATATCCAACAACCTGCATGATATCTGGTCTAGTGGCTATCATAAACAACAGACTCCCTACCATAGACCTATAAAAAGACTGATCAACGGAAGGATACACATCTTCCTTACTCAATTTGCAACCAGTTTCCATAGGAGTGCTAACCAGATTACTATCCTCCATTTTAAATCTTTTAAGCAACTCCCTAACATATTTGGCTTGGGAAATAAAGATACCTCTAGAAGATTGATTAATTTACAGCCCAAGAAAATATGTTAACTCACCCATCATAGACATCTCGAACTCATTTTTCATACACGCAGCAAATGTCTTGGACATCTTGACACAATCACTTCTAAAAATTAGATCATCTACGTAAACAACAACAATAAGAATATTGTTACCTTCCTCTTTAACATATAGGTTGCTATCCACATATCCCTTCTTGAAGCCCTGCTGCTATAAATAAAAATCCAACCTGTCATACCAAGCTCTAGGAGCTTAGTTTAGTTCATATAATGCCTTTTTCAGCTTGCATACATAGTCAACATTTTCAAAAATCAGACCTTCTGGTTGTTCAACATAAATCTCTTCAACTAGATCACCATTTAAGAAAGATGATTTAACATCCATTTGAAAAACTTTAAAGCCTTTGAAAGAAGTAAAAGCAAGAAACATTCTGATTGCCTCTAACCTTGCAACTGGTGCAAAGGTTTCACTAAAGTCCACACCTTCAATCTGAGAATAACCTTTACAAGCCAAGCGTGCCTTGTTTCGAATAATCTTACCATCTTCATGTACCTTGTTTCGGTATACCCATTTTCTACCTATCACATTCTTGTTGGTAGGTCTTGGAACAAGTTCCCAAGTATTGCTCTTTTTGATTTGATCCAACTCCTCTTTCATGGCAGCCACCCAATGTTTATCTACAGTTGCTTCTTCAAAACACTTAGGCTCAATCAAAGAAATAAGTGAGAAATCATCACCCTCAAAGTAATTGACATTTTTTCTAGCATTTCTAGTTTGCCTTTCACCTATAACCTGATCAACAAGATGATTCTTTTGCACAAATTTTGAAGGATTTTTGAATGTAGGAACATCGTGTTCATCTTGAGAGTCATTTCCAGAATTATCATGTAGATTTTCAACATCAATAAAGATAGGGACTAATTCTTGATGAGCGGATTGCACTTTACCTTGGTCATTCTCACCACTCTTGTTAGCTGATCCAACATGAACGTGTGGAGGAGAAGAGGGTACAACAGAGCTGAATTTTAGGAGCCACCACAGTGCTAGTTTGAGCTTCACTTTCTTCAGGGTTGTCATCATTCTTATCAACTTGATTAGTAACTTCATGAACCTTAACATTTGCACTTTCAACTAATTTATGCAACCTCTTATTGTAGCATTTATATGCTTTACTCTTAGAAGAATAACCAAGAAAGATGCCTTCATCAGCTCTAGATTCAAACTTACCCAAATTATCTTCATCTCTTCTAATGTAACATGGACTTCCAAAAACTTTAAAATACTTGACAGTTGCTGATTTACCTTTCCAAAGTTCATAAGGAGTCTTTTTGAGCTTTGGTCTCAACAAAGTTCTATTCTGAATATAAACTATTGTGTGGACAGCCTCTCTCCAAAACACATCTTTTACCTTTCTCTCATTCATCATGCACCATGCCATCTCTTGGACTGTTCCATTTTTCCTTTCCACAACACCATTTTATTGTGGAGTCCTAGGAGCTAAAACCTACTTCTTAATACCATGCAACTCACAAAATTTGATAAACTCATTAGAGGTAAATTCTCCCCCATTATCAGAACGTAAACATTTGATCTTCATGTCCATTTCATTTTCAACTAGACTCTTAAAAATCTTGAACTTCTCTAAAGCTTCTGATTTTTCCTTTAGGAATGTAACCCAAGTCATGTGTGTATAGTCATCAATTAGAAGCATAAAATATTTCTCACCTTATAAGCTTTCTACCCTTGTTGGTCCACAAAGATCCGTATAGATGAGCTCAAGTGGCCTACTGCTGAATTCATCTTTTGGTTTGAAGGAAGCTCTAGTTTGTTTGCCTTCTTGACAATTTTTACAAACAATATATGTTGGTTTTTCTAGCATAGGCATGTCTCTAACAGCCTCCTTCTTGCTGATCTTAACAAGATTATCAAAATTAACATGCCCAAAATGCTTGTGCCAAAGCCAAGAATCTTCAACCTTGCTTAAACAACAAGTCTCAACATTAGAATCATCAAGAATGTAAAGGTTATTTGCAGCTCTAGTAGCTTTAGCTATAACATCAATCCCTTTTTTAATAGAGCAAGCATTAGAGTTAAAACTGAGATCATAACCTTGATCACATAGTTGGCTCACACTTAGCAAATTATGCTTCAGCCCTTTAACATAAATAACATTCTCTATAATAGTTTCATCGTTGTTAGTTAGGATTGTACCTATACCAGCAACTTTAGCAGAAGAGCTACCACCAAATCTAACTTTACCACCATTCATCTTCTTAAGGGAATGAAACTTTTTCAAGTCACCTGTCATGTGCCGGGAACAGCCACTATCAACATACCAAATGTCTTTTTCATTGCTAGCTAGAAAGGTTGTTTGAACAACAAGAGCTTTGAGAGGAGTCTCTTGAACCTTTTTCCTCCAAACCTTAGTCACTTTAGTTCTACTAGGCTCACTATTATAAAAATGAATCTGCATAGTAACTGTTACAAAATCTAGAAGTATGTCCAAATCTATTGCATCTGTAACAAATCAAATTATACTTCCTAAAACCATTTCTTTCATGCTGATAATAATTCTTGTAGGGGACAGCTCTACACTCAGCAGCCCTATGTCCAAAATAATTACAAGCAAAGCAATAGCCATAGAAGAAGGGCTTGTTTACCTTGATAGGAGCAGGCTGATTATTATCCGGTGATGAAGAGTTTGATTCAGATTGCATGCCAATTCCACATTTATCTTTGGTGGGTCTTTGAGAGCCAAGAACATCATCTAAAGTGACTTTGCCATTATTGAAAGATAGCTCTTCACTAGAAAGCATAGAAGTTTTACCAATGTTTCTCATAGCAACAATCTCGGCTTCCAACTTAGCAATGTTATCTTCTTTTATTTGAATCTGATTTTCTAAATCTTCATGAATCTTCTTGGCCTCCTCATTCTGAATTTTAATATCAATAAGCTGAGTTTCAGCTTCTTTGAGAGATGTAGCAATCTTCAATTTTTCAGCACTTTCTACTTGAAGAAGATCTACAAGATTCAGATTTTTCTTTTTCAATTTTTTAATCTCAGAAAGGGCTGAGATCAATTCAAGCTCAAGGTCAACTTCATCATCTTCAGCATCTCCAATATCATCAGAACTAGCATCATCAATAGCTATATCATCAATGGCCATAAACATAACTTCACTTACCCTTGAATCACTCTCGCTGCTTGAAGAGTCATCGCTGTCATTTTTTGAAAGCAGCACCTTCTTACCCTTTCCGGACTTCCAATTTCTCTTGGTAAACTTTCTAGATTT
This sequence comes from Chamaecyparis obtusa, assembly GCA_027943335.1. Lineage (NCBI taxonomy): Eukaryota > Viridiplantae > Streptophyta > Pinopsida > Cupressales > Cupressaceae > Chamaecyparis > Chamaecyparis obtusa. Next base: position 1,275,306 of record BSBK01002251.1, on the reverse strand, counting down.
CCGGTATTTGAAATCCATTTCATCATTGATGTCCTCTTCTTTATCAAATGGACACTTAGAGGCAAAGTGACCAAGCTTTCTGTAGTTAAAACATTTCAGACCAGACTTGCCTCCCTTTTTAAAAAATCCTTTTTTCAGCCTTCTAATAAGGTAGGCTAGTTCCTCATTTGAATCCTCATCTGAGCCTTCACTTAGACTTGTCTCTTTGTCCTTGCTTCTTTTAGAAGCCTTAAATGCATATTCATTTTTAGAAGACCCTTCAACCGTAGTCCTCATTTCATATGCAGTCAAGATGCCATGTAGCTTATCAACAGTTAGATTGTCTAAATCAGACATTTCTTCAACTGCAAAGACTTTAGTGTCAAGTCTCATGGGAAGAGATTGAAGAATCTTATGAACAACAACCTTCTCTTCAACATCTTCACCTAGACCTCTTAAAGCATTGACAACTTCATCAACACGAAGAAAATAAGTTGCAATGTTTTCGCTGTCCTTCATTCGAAGACCTTCAAAAATAGCCCTGTGAGTTTGAACCTTAGCTTTCCTGACTTTGTCGTCACCTTGATATGCATTGTGTAATTTATCCCAAATTTCTTTAGTTGAGTCACAGTGCATGACCTTTACAAACTCCACCTCAGTTAGACCACACAAGATTGCATTCATGGCTTTGGCATTTTTCTCAAATTCTTTCTTATCATCAGGATCTGTAGGAGTAGTAGGGATTTTATAGCCATTAACGAGATTGAGGTACACATCGCAGCCAAGGGACATAATATAGGTTTTCATACGAACATTCCAGAAAGAAAAGTTATTTCCATCAAAAAGAGGAGCACAGTTTGTAGCTAGACCTTATAGGGCACTCATCTTGGACATAAGGACCGAGCTCTCAAGCTTTTAAGCACATGGAGAGAGCAACTTGCTCTGATACCAATTGAAAAATGAATAATACTAAGAGGGGGAGGGGGTGAATCAGTATTGACACAAACTTTTAATTCTAAAAATTGAAAACCAGAGAACACAAGACAAGGAGGATAGTACACACAAAGTTATCTCGTGGAAACCCAAAACAGGAAAAACCACGGCATCACTATCCAAAAGGGAAACTACTCTATTACAGCTAAGAGCTACAACTCTCCTCACACTTACAGGATTAGGCTCCAACCTGAATCAAAAGGCAACTACCTTTGTTACATAAGTTAAAAGATGTTTTAAACACCCACATAAATTTTGTGACTTCACAAAGTTATGAAGATGCTGCAGGAGCACTAAGATTTTACAAGAAGAAAACTTTTTAACACTTCTAGACTGTAGATGCATAGAAATAAACTCCCCCTCATTGTTAGACCTCTCTATATCCTTTTTCAACTCATCCAATTGTTAATGGCCCCAGCTACAAGAATCACACCTGCACTCTACTTCTGATCTTCCCGGATGATCTTTAATTTTGTCTGCAATAAACTGTTTTCAGACTTCCTTTTTCTTCTTGGATGCTCAGTCTAGAGTCATGCTTATCTCTGCAAAAAGGAGTTTCTTTCTTCTTTTTGCTATCTCCTAGAAAGTACTATTATGTCTGCATGTCCAAACAGTGTCGCTAGTATTTTCTTTTCCTATCCCCATACGTTAATTGTTCCACTCTATATTTTCATCCAAAAAAAGGAACGCCTTTTGAAAACTTCAATTTCTCAAAAGACTTATTGGTCACCCTCAAAAAAATGTTCCAACACTCGTAGATTCGAAACATCAGTGTTCATCAGTATGAACACAATCGCAACACTTCTCTCCCGTCCAACCACCCTTGACAACCTATGATTAATCTCTGTGACTGCTCATCTTCTTCTGATGATTATTTTTCACTGCCGCTTTTCTATTTTCATATATCCTCTATCTCGACAAAGACTGTATACAGTTCATTTGAATCAGTGATATGTTACCGGAAAAATAGCATAGCAAAGAAACGTTATATCCTTTTCTTCTATTCCGTACACTATATTGTTTCAAAACAAACAAGAGCCTTATACACAGAGTCAAACTCACCCAGCAGAAACTTTTGTGTATCATTCGCTTGTCCTGTTGCTCCACGTTGCTTTCTCATGTATTTACCATTTTCAAATACTCTCTGCTATCTATGGCATCATCACTTGGCATACTATTAATGCCGCCTAATTTTTTAAAACATGCAACTACCATTCAGTTACAAGACCCGACTGCAGACTAACTTTAGCTCACATTTTTTGATGCGGTAATCTTTCTGCCTGTTCCATACACCTGTTTCTTTACACTACAAAATGCAAAGTGAAACTCTGCTATATTCCTCCCGACAGGTCTCTTCCTTTTTGAAACTTCCACCACGCGATTTTGACACCAGTCACACCGTTTATGATTTTCACTGTCATTTTTCATACATTTGTTAATGTAACTGCCGATGCAAGGTAATAATACAACCATTTTATTTTCTTTTCGGGTGCACTTGCACAGTTTCAACAAACAAACTGTTCATGGCATTTAGTAACAGTTATACAACATCTGTCATATGAACTGTGTGCTGCGAGTTTGGTAATGACAAATGTTCCTCTTTGTCATTACGTGAAGGTGACTGACGATGGTTTACATTAGCAGCATAGCACATGAACTACTAACGACATGAAGAGACACATTTTAACTAACTAGCATGTCAACTACAAATTGTTGATCGGTACAGCTGAAGTCAACACTTACAACTGCACAAACAACAATGACAAAAAATAACATTATTAATATTTTATATTATATTTTATAATATAATTATTAATGAAAATCTAGCTATTAGTAAAAAAATAGTATATAGTTAATTATTAATAGTTTATAATTAATTGTTAATATGTTATATTTATTTTTTATTAATATGATGTTTAAAATTATATATAGAATATATTTTAAAGAATATAAAATTTTTAAAGTGTATTTTATTTTTAAAAGTTAAATAATGGCATTATTTAAAATTTATATTATATGTTATAACATAATTATTAATGAAATAATTTTTTTAACTATAGTAAAAAAATAGTATATAGTTAAATTTTAATAGTTTATAATTAATTATTAATATATTATATTTATTGTTTTATTAATATGATCTTATAGATAGATAAGATAAGATAAGATAAGATAAGACAAGATAAATTTATTAATGTCCAACAAGAGACCAAGAAGGGTCTAAGGGACTAAAAATGTACAGCAAAAGGAACAACGAACCAATAGACCACCAAACAATGGTCGGGAAAGCAACCAAGAGCGAAAAAAGAAAGAAGAGAACAAGAAATAACAGGCAAGAAGAATAGACACAAGAGAAGGACTAAGGATAATTTTCAGGTAGAAAGAAATCCAACACTAAAGGATAATGATCCAGATGAGCAAGAACCCTGGGTCATCGTTATGAGCTGCTAGAGATGTGTCGCTGACGGATAAAGGTGTTGCGGGGTCTCACATATCTAGAGTGACCAATGATGGAGGCAATGTGAGGCCACTTCACCCCCTGTAAAGGAGACAAGGGCGAGAAGAAGGTTGTAATGAGTTGATCAGATATCTGTCTATGGGGGAAAAGAAGCTATATAGTATGCTCGCGGAGTTGTACAGTCTCACGGAGATAAAGTGCCAGGCATCTTTGATCGATGTAGCTGAAGAAAGAAGTCAAGGAACTGCACCCTCTGAATAAGCAATAGAATCTCCCTCTGATCTCATAATAAGTAGGACAACAGAAGATGAAGTGTGTCTCAGTCTCAATCTTGGCTAGGGTGCATAACCTGCAAATCTGATCATCTCTGTCAATGTGATGGTCTATCTGGGCCCGAAGGCAGTGAGAACCAACCCTGAAAGATCCCAGCGTGATGTGAAGGGCATGGCACCAACGCTGAGATAAGTATCTAGGACAAACAATAATCCCATCCCAAATGTCTAGAAAGTGCTTAGCATAAAAAGCCATCCTCGGGCGCAGACCCCCACATGGGTTGATATAGGTCATGGTGATATATTGCATGTATATGTCAAGTCTGACATGTTTGTTCAACTCATGTCTAGAAGGGAGGAGGTGAGCCGGAGCGTCAAGTGAGAACTAATAGGCGGGGAGGTGATCAATGTCAATCCGAATGGAACCTAAAAGGGATGAGGCTTGGGCATACCAACAATAGGCTCTGGGGGAGGGGTCTGACTTGGCAAGTGCCACTAAAGAGAAATAGGCCAGGTAAGAGTATCTGTTGCGACCGTCATTGGAGTCCACAAAACAACAGAGGCGGTGAATAAACCAAACCAGATCAAAGATGGCCCCCAATCTAAAGGGATGAGCCCTGAACTCAGCCATAATGATGTTGTGAGAGGTGGATCGATGACATCTGATGATACATCGAAGGAAGATAGTCTGAACATGCTCAATAGAGCGTATGAATATATTTTAAAGAATATAAAAAACTATTAAATAGAGCGTAGAGAATATATTTTAAAGAATATAAAAAATTATATTAAGATGTATGAATATGAAAATTTTATTAATATTATTTATATATTTTAATAAAATATTTGATAATAGTAAATTATGAATAAATTATATAATTATTTTAAAATTATATACATGAGTTATAAATCAGAGATTTGATAAGTAAATTATTGTAAAAAAATTAAAGTGATTTAAAATTTAAATACTAAATTAGTTGTACCCTAACTAGAAAGTATTAATATTACTATTATTTAACTTTAAAAAGCACAACGCATAATAATGTTAATACTTTTAGTTAAATAATACGTATGCCAATATCTTAAGGGAGGAAGCACAAAAATTCTCTTGAATCCAAAAAAAAATGAGACAAATACACACTAAGTCATATTTTATTGGTGTGTTATGTGTCATCACATGATTTCTTACTTTTATAAGATATATACCATAATAAAAAATATTAAATTAAATCAACAAATTATTATTTTTAAATAATACGTATTATGTTATAATATGATTATAATTAAAATAAATAAAAAATTAAATCTAACATATAAATAATAATTAAAAATTAATAAATAATTAATCATTAATATATGATATTATTATTATTTTATTAATAACCCTTTATTATTATTTTATTAATAACCATTTAAAATAAATTTAAAAATCACAAATTAAAAAAGCAATAAAATATGTGAAAAATCAATTTCATACATAATATTCTCATCTCTTACTGCATCAAAATGCATTAAAAACAATTAATAATTAAGTGTACTACACGACATTCACAATTTAACACTTCACGTAGCACAAACGCTGATAGATACGGTAATCGTATATCTAAGAAAGAAGATGCATCCAACCATATTTGGATTGATCGAATGATATTAATATAATATAAATATTGTATTGGAATGCATCTTAATATCATTCGATCAATCCAGATATGGCTGGATGCATCCAACCAAAAATTAATATTAAAATATTGTATTTATTATTATATTAATATGAACATTAAAATTAGTAAAAACAATAAGTAAATTTGTAAAAGAAAGAAATTAAAAGAAAGCATTTTTTAAAAGTGAAAAAATAATACAGATTTAGATAAACTAAATGTAATAAAATTAAAATTGAAATAAAAAAAATTTGGCTACCACATGGCATTTCATAAAATTAAAATTGAAAAAAAATTACTGCACGTCATTGCACGAATGTGCACAGCTTTTCCTAAATCAAAACTGCAGAGTAGTTAATTTCACCGGTCTGATGCATACCTTATGGCATGCATGGGCATCCAGCCATATTGAATGATATGGCTGGATAGCCGGTGCCCAAAATAAGAGCTCCTACATTTTAACATTGCATATTGCATATTTAAGGGGATGAAAATAGGGTGGGGTTAGAAATTGCCCCACCAACTTAGGAATGCTTTTAGGGGAGAGGAGTCGATACATGCGTGGGGTACGTGCACGGGATCCAATAGGTGTGATGTAAGTGGACATGTTAGGGGCCCACACCTGACCACCTGGACCACGATACTATAGACATTGGTTTTGGCATTGATGTCTAGGATTGTTTTGACTTTTATCGTATTGGCATTGATCTTGTTGTCATACGACCTGATAAGTGACACAATGACATATATGACTTGACATCGATACACTTAGGTTCATTGGTTCATTTGTTTTGCTTCATAAAATTGATGTGTTTCCTATTATCCTCTTAGCTATACATGATTATCATAATTCTTTGGTTTCATCATAGTGAGGTAGGTTGATATTGGACACATATGAACAGGTATTCAGAGTGACTTGTTATTTGATAATGTATGTACCTTATACTATATTGATTATTGATGTCTTTTATGTGTTTGTTGTAAATAAGGAATCAATATTTTATCAACATATTGATGATAGTTTGTTGATGTATTTATCTATGCAAACCGTATGAGTCATTAGTAATTGATGTTGCATAAGGTTCATGGATATCAAGTAATGAAGTCAAGAGGTAAATTGATCCCACCTCAATGCATTTGATTTGAAGCCAACATTCTTTATGGTCATGAAAAGATAATATTTAATTGAAGCAAATATACTTGCAAAGTTGAAAAAGTTGCGTCATTACAAAGTCATTCTAATTTGAAGGCATCTATTATTGTTTCAAAGAATCTAAGGTAGTATGAGTTTCAAATAAATGACATTAAAATATCAAAAGACAAAGGTGCATTTGATCAAATATAATCCAAAGTTTTTGAAGTTTTATTTATGTATTATCATTTTGTGGCTCGACTATTAAGCCCTCAAGCTAAACTAGGGCATGATTTCAGGAGCTAAGGGTTGATAGTGTTTGGAATATAGGGAAGGAACGTGTTTTTGGTAGTTATAAAAAATATTTGGTTCTTTACGGAGATTTGGTAGCAGTGACTTATGGGTAGAAGAAAATATAGGTGAGATCAATGGATTAACAACACAAGTTTCTTTTCTTGGTAATGATTTTGACACATGTGGTAACCTCTTTTCCCTGCCTTGTTTTAAATTGTTGAATTATTTGAAAATTTAAAAAATGTATGAAAAACAACGATTATTGTTTGCTTCATAACATGCAAGAAAGGGTTTTGATTTTACCAAAAAGAAACAGGAAATTGAATTAAAAAGGGTTTTTGTTTTGAGGTTGTTATGATTAAAAGAAAGTGTGTAAAGAAATATACATGAAAAGGTGTATTTTTTATTAAACCCTTGTTTTTTGGGTTTGCTAAATCTGTGGTAAATTCACAGTAAATTTTTAATATTTGGGTAAAAGCATGATATTGTGTCGCCCTTTAGGCTAACTAGACAGACTCAACCAATTTAGACTCGGTTGAGTACACGTAGGTGCCACACGGTGCCTAATGGCACCTACGTGGCTTGTTAGACTCAGCGGAGTACACGTAGGTGCCACACGATGCCTAATGGCGCCTACGTGGCTTGTTAGACTCGGTTGAGTCCAAAATGTATTTTAAATACCCCAAAGACCCTCATTTGCACATTGAGGGGCTAAAGAATAGTGGGCGTCCAGCAATAGTGACTACTCGACCGAGTTCCAGGTAGGGGGCATTTTTTATTTTTTAGTGTTTTTTAATTTTTTCTTGTATTTATATGCAAAAAAATGATTTTTTTTTACTTAGCATTATAATTTATATTATTTTTTTTCATTTTTGAGCACTAAACATTCGTAGACTATATATTATTGATGTTAAACGTAAACGTAAAACCTAAAAACTTAAAAACCTAAAACGTAAACCCAAAAGTTTGAAACTTAAATGTAAACCTAAAACCTAAAAACATATATAATTTACCCAAAACGTAAACTCAAAACTAAAAACATGTAAATAGCACGCAATACATAGGTAAAAACATTTTTTTAATAAAATTTATTTAAAATGATTAAGAGATATAACTTATATATCATACTAAGTTATTTTCCAAAATAAATATATATCAAGAACATATCGATCTTAAAATCATTTACATATTTTTTCAGACAAATTATACTTATATATCTATATAAAGATTATTTTACAATGTCAATATTCAAATCGTATCTCTTAAAAGCCTTGAAATTGATCACCTCAAAAGAAAACAAATCCCAACACCAAAAAAAATTGAGACTATCACACATCTCTTGTGAAATTATATTGTGAGACTAGATCCTATAACTATTTAATGACTTTTAATTATATTGTGAAATTGCACATGACCGACTTAGAGACAAATATGGTCTTCAACGAAAATTTGATTTCTTTGTAGTAAAAAAGAAGGGTGAAAATCTAGTTGATAGAATAAAATCTAATGATGAGAAGATTTCACAAGAAAAAGTCTTACATACAAAGGATTTTAAGAAATATATTATTCAAACTAAAGATATTTAAAAATGATTCACAAAATCATCCATTCAGGTTCAATTGAAAATTTTCTACGTTGTCTTCTATTTTAGTCTTGGAAAAACCTATTACGACCAAATAGATATCTCCTCTAGCTAAAAAGAATGAAACCTTGGAGGTGATCCTAACTCAACTAATAATATATCTTCTCCCCAAAATGGGTTAAGTATTTAAACTAGATCATTTTCCCCCTCCTAAACTTCATAAGGAGAAATCTATGTTCCATCTTATTCTTTGTATGGAAGTGTTTTGTCCATGGAAAAAGTGCAAAAAACTAAAGAAAATCCATTGTTTCATGGAAGAATGATTTCATCTAGTAGTCCATTATTTCCAAATTAACATATTTCCACCATTTCTTTTAGTACTTATGATGTTTTTCCCTCCCTAGTTATGGATTTACATGTTAGTAAACTAATTTAAAATTTATCTCAAAATTATTGTCACTTGAATCTAGGTAGATTTTGGATTTGTATTAAATTCATTTTTCTCATGTGCTTTTAAATATGTATTTATGCATGAATTAACTTAAATTATGTGAGCATGAATTAGTTCTAGTACCATGCTTATACATGTAAATGCATGAATTTAAATGTTTAAATATTTAATTTATATATGTAAATGCATTCAAATTAGTTCATGTTTGAAGTTAAATGTTTACATGTTCAAGAAGTATGTATGTAAATCAAGTTATCTTTAATTTATTTTTAAAAACATGTTCTTTCAAACAACACATGCATATATATATATATATATATATATATATATATATATATATATATATATATATATATATATATATATATATATATATATATATATATATATATATATATATATATTGATTTTCTAATGAATGTATGTGTATGTGTATGTGCCCACTTGCAGCGAACATTTTTATCTAGAGATATATATATTACTTGTGTGTGCACATCATGGCTTCTAGTGGTTCAGAGCATAGTGTCCATAATAGTCAGGGATCATGAGCTTCCTCAGACTAGCATGGTACCCAGGCCCCATAGAGTAGAGATAGTCATAGAGATGAGACTATCTCTAGGATGCAGGCCACTCTAACTGCGTTAGAGTGGACGTTGCAGAATAGTACTACTCTCCCTAATAGGGAGAAATTGACATCTATACGCACTGAGCTCATGAGTATGATTTAGATGGTTGAAGCATAAAATCCATATGATGATGTATCGATTGATGCTTTTTATTGTAGCATCTCTAGCACTATCACAGGGACAGTGGGTTGGAGGATAGTTGATTCAAATGTTTTAGTTACTCAAGTTAAGAACATGTTTGGGACTCATTACATGGATAAGAGGGTGGTTAGAGGATACAGGGTCACAAAATGTATAGATGACTTAGGAGCCCCTTTTATATATCCTAGATGGTTAGTGGCTCATCATATGTAGCCCCAAAAGGATGAGGTGCCCCTATATTTTTGCAAACAATTATTTGTAGAGTTTCATTTGGGCTACGATGTTGATTACATATATTTACCTCCACATGCTGGTCAGGGTTGGAGGAGGTATCAAGATAAGTGTAGACGACCCGATTTACCACAGACCCTTAGTAAGAGGGCATTAGTGGGTCAAAACCTTTTGGTTCTTCCAAAAGGTTTGGAGACCTACGTTGGAGCTGGATAGGTTGTAGCTGAGGATGTACGTGTAGATATGTTTTCTAGCATTGCCACCATTGTGACTCAGGTCGATGAGTTTTCATCTGATCATGTGGGTAGGTACATGCTTAGATCATGGATGAGTGCATCTGTATCACCTTCTAGTCCATTTTATGATCCTTACATTAGATTTGATCTTCCCACTCTGGATGAGATAGCACGACTACTAGAGGATCGTCTACGCAACATGAGCTCTATTTTAGTGAGTGATCTCCTAGCAGCTTACTAGAGAATTTCTATGTTGCATGGTATTGATCCACGTGATATGCCTACTTTCATTGGAGGAGGACATAGTAGATCCTCCACAGGCAGTAGTTGGGGACAGGGAGATGTAGAGGCAGGTACCTCCAGACAGGATGATGTCCAGATACATTCTACAACTCCATGATATAGTGTGGATGATCTTACACCACCTCCATAGCATACACAGGCTCTCCTATAACAGACACCTACGACCTCATGATTTTTCACCAGATTCTTAGATTTGCTTATGGATGAGGCCATTTATCCTAATGTGGTGTCCTTACACTCTTCTAAGTTATCCGACCTTGGACGTGCATTACAACAGGTAAGAAATCATTTTATTTTAAGATTCGAGAACATTCAATTAATTGTTATATATATATATATATATATATATATATATATATATATATATATATAGTTCTATTTATTTAAATTTAAATGTATTTGAACCTGGTATAGGACACTGCGATGAGTGTTGCATATGGAGATTTAGAGGAGCTTTCTAATCCGATTCATCAGGATACAAAGGTAAAATAATTTAAATTTTATAATTTATTTGTTGAGTTTTTAAATCTACATTTTAATTTAAGCTCAAGACATTATATATTAATTTTGTTTGTAAATTTTTACATTTACATGTACAGACTCAGGTTTAGCAGGACGAGGATCCAGACGGGCCCAGACATCTAGCACGGTCATTGATGTTGTTGATGTGTTCATAGATTTAGATTTGCATGTGACATTGATTTTGATCTAGTACACGTACATGTATTTATTTCTAGACATTTATGTTGATATATATAGACATTTACATTGATATATGTTTTACATTGATCTATATGTTTTACTTTGATCTAGATATATGTTTTACATTGATATCTAGACATTTACGTTGATATATAGACATTTACATTGATACATGTTTTACATTGATCTATAGACATTTACATTGATCTACATGTTTGATTTTTGTGATATAGACATTTACATTGATACATGTTTTATGTTGATCTATAGACATTTACATTGATACATATTTGATTTTTTTGATCTATACTGTTAGAGTAAAGTATTAATTATGTTAGTTAACTTTACTCCCTTCTTAAGATGTCACCTCTTTTGCTTTAGTTGTTTATATTTAAACACTCATGCACTAGTTGTTTTAAATATAAACTTGCATGCATTAGTCATGTAATAATTAAACTAATTATTACATGCACTAGGGTTTGCCTTTCAAGGCTTTCAATCTCCTTTATAAGGATGATCCATTGCATATTTTATTCATTCATTAATTGAGGATATTTTCTTCTTCATATTTTTGAGTCAAACCCTTGCCCTCTTCTTGTCCCTACCTCCTTGTAACAGGTTTTCGTATACAGGTGATCTTTGGGTTTTGTGGATTTGTATTGCTCAAATCCTACATATACATTTGTGTGTGTGTGTGTGTGTGTGTCTATATATTCAAACTAAAAAAAATGCAGTGCACATGTGTAGACATATGTTTATAAATAGATACATTTAAATCAAATTTTAATTTAATTGAAGCCTAATTAATCAATCTTCACTAGTACATTTGACCTTATTTTTCCACCAAAATTTTTGACCAACAAATAAAAAGGTTTTGGTTGGTCCGATTATAGAAGGAAAACTTTGATTTTTTTTAATCCATGACCGTGTTGGTCAAAATTTTGACCAATACCATGGTGGTCGAAATTTCAATCAACACGGACATAACTTAAAAAACAAAGTTTCATTTATCACTTCATTATTCCCCGTGGAGAAGAAGGGTAGCGCATGAAGGAGGATTATCTGCATTTTCATTTGGACTGCATTATCTCTTCATTATTCCCTATGGCAAAGAAGGGTAGCACACGAAGGAGGATTATCTGCATTTTCATTTGGACCGCATTATCTGCATTGTAAGGATTTTCATGTAGGTTTTATCTATAATTTATGGTAATCTCAATATCCTATACTTGTATTACAAGATCTTCTTTTTGATGAATGAGAGGGCGCGATTCAAATTTTTTACTTGGATGAGTCAAGGGGCATTTTCATAGTTTTGTTCCGCACCCACAGCTATGATCTTGTATGAAGTGTTAAGAAAAATTATATACCTAGTGCAATCCATTTATAGTATCTTATTTCTTCTCTTTGGGGATAAAATTTGATAAGACCTTGGTCAATATTTGTTCATAAAGATTTAGTTTCAATGCCCTTCTCCAAAACATTCTTCTAAACACATGATGAGGAACCATTACAAGATATTTTTGGTCATCTTTTTGGGTTGTAGAATGCTCCCATCTACATTGAAAAGCCTCTTATGAACCCTGTCTTCAAGCCCATCATCTGGGTTTCAATTTTTGTTATTTGTTATTTCATGATATGAAATGTCTACAACATATGATGGGAGAACCATTCGCCTTGGCAAATAGTAGGGGGTTAATCAAAACAAGACAAAAATAATCTTTGGGTGCATATGCGAGAAGGTTCTCATTGGGTCATTTGGAGGTCTTAGTGGTCTAGTTGTAGCCAACAATGACATATACTGGCATATTTTAGAGTTTATAGTGCATTGGGCATGGTTGTTAAGACTTTGAATACAATCTTTCATTTGTCTTAAATCATCTTGTCTCAAAGACTCAGGGAACACACTCTTGGCCAAGTAGAGCCTAAAGCAGAAGGAATTACTAATCCTTATTACTTGGTTTATTATTCTCGTTTCCCAACCATAAGCCTCAATCTATCCATATTAGTTGGCATCCCAAGTACTTAAGGTGCAGTTTGTCATGAGGGGTTTGGGGTTCCACTACTTTGAGAGATAACATATGGCATTGTTGTTGAGGATGTATTAATTTTTGTTCTTTTCGTGTAGTTTGTACTTTATCAAATTATGCCAACAAATGTCCATTGTCAAGGAGACACTAACCTAGAGTTCCTTTGAAAGATTCTGCAACTTTACCTATCAAGAATTTTTTGGAATTGTGTTACTTTGCTTAATTATACAAGGTTTTGTTTCTTTTCATTAGTTAGAGTGGTGGCTTTTTCATACGAACCTACTGAGGTAAACAAGAAAATAATTTGAGGATGGAGAGAATGAGAAATCAAGAGATCTTCAAGACCTTGAAGAAACATATTTGCAAGTAAAGAAGTAACAAGCCACATGGAGAGCAAAAGACACAGGTAAGTTTGGTTCACCCACTTTTTAAATGTAAGAAACTAGTATTGTGATGTGGAGAGATTTTTATGGACTTAAGAGACCAATATCTATGCACTTCTAATGGTTTTGCTAACAATGTGGTAAAAAATGCTAAATACCTTTTAGATTGACTTATTATGCTAGAAGACTTATGCGTAGAGGTAGGTCTCATTATAGACATGATCAAGAGATAGGCTCAATGGTTTGTGCCAGCAAGGTAGTCCCTTTTGCTTGACATATATACACAAATAGACCTTTATGGTATTCTTGACTATCCTAATCTAAATCTTAAGGAGACCATAGGGAAATTTCTTGAGTTTTAAGGGAAGAATACAAGCTTAGGAGAATAACAACTTAGGCACTTTATTAATATAATAAATAATTGTGAGATTGATCTTGAGGATGTTATAATAAAACATTTGTATAGTCCCTAGAGGATGGTGCAAGGGAGTGGAATACAAATATATCCAATAACAAACAAAATTGACTCATGGGAATAATATATGAGGGTCTCTGGGTTGCAATTAGAGATAGGATAGATCCAAAATTTCCATACTTGAGAGTTCACAATCATATGAACATGGACCAATGAGATAGTTTTGGATTTTGACAATAGGTTTATTAAGAATATGAGGAAGGTGTGATTTAATTTAGGGCCCAACAAATCTATGTGTCTAGTGTTGCATTATTGTGCTTTTGATGTAAAGTTGGGGTATCACCTTGGACATGAGAATCCTAAAACTCTAAGAAATACCTATACCATAACTATCAACATTGAAAACAACATGGGAGGATCTAGTAAGAAGATCAAAATGATTGATGTTAGGATTTCCTAACAAGATAAAGGTGCCCCAATTAAACCTCTCATAGAAAATGAAAAACTTGAGCTTATGGTTGCCTTGAAGTATCTCTCTTAATAAGTTGCAAGGAATGAAAAAGGATTGCCTCTAAATAAGATTTCTATACTTTAAAATAAATTTCAAAGATTGCATAAGAGGCCATATAACATATATTGGCTGAAAAGGATAAGGAAAAATGATAGGCAAGTAGTTCCTAGGCAAGGAAATCAAAGACGTAAGGACAATGAAACTTCCGACCCCTTGAAGAAAGATCATATGAACATTAAAGAAGATTAACTACGGCGTGAAAAATTCTATTTGCCTCATGAACCTTTGATTTGTGTTGTTGCAATTAATATCATGAAATTGGAAGAATTATTAAATTGGGAAGATTCAACCTCCTCTACAACAATAATGTCTGAAACAATTCTCAAATCTGAATTAAAAAATGTTGAATCACAATGATATACCTTCTCCAATGAATTCTCCTTTTTCTTGAAGCCTCCATGATAGGTTAGATTTTCTAGGAAGGGAGATCATGTATGTCTTTACCCATGGAGGAAAAAAAAAAACTTGATCATGGATGCCATATTCAATTCTTGAATCTCCTTCTTCGATGCTCTAGTTTTGGTATGGTATTTCTAGTGTTTTTTAGTGTTCTATTGCTTGCTTCAACTTGTGATTTCAATTTTGAAATGAAGATGAAGTAATGATATGTTGCATCTATATAAATTTATTATTATTTATGTTTTAAATGTTTATGATGAAGCCATGCCATTTGTTTGAGATAGTTGTAGTAACCCACTTGCAACAACTCGTACCTCTTTTCTAGCCATACTTATGTTGTGCTAAAGACATCTAGGGACTATCCATAATGGAGGTCAATGTGGCTTTCCATGATATAATATTTCCTCAAGCTTGGTTGCACCCTTCATATTGACTGCAATGATCATTGCTATTGGGAATTGTTTAATGAGGTTGTACTAGTCATTATAAGAGCCATGCGACTTGTTGGTTATAATCATTGTTCTGCAATGAATATTTTACCAATAATATGATTTTGATAAAACTCAAGTGTTGATATGTGAGAAAATGGTCTTTTCTTTAGGCCATAATGGTGTAGAGCACCAAGGCCAAGGAGGGACACTAGGGTCACTCGTGGATACTAAAGGAGTTTTGAGGACAAATAATGACAATGAAAGGTCATTTGTAATGTAATCAGACCAATTTGGTCATTTGATGATGTTTTGTTAGAGTGTTGATCATTTTGTGTAATAGGATCATGAATAAGGGTATGTAAGCCATTTTGGCACCTAAGGCTTTATTGATCATTTTGTAGTTTCATAAGGTGGAAATGCATTAAAAGTTTTTTAATACCCTATATGGATGTCCTTGGGCCACTAGAGCCACTTCAAAAGGTCATGAAGTCACATTGGGTTAGAAAATCCTATAAAGGCTAATACATGTATTAATGGGATATCATAGGCAATTGATGAGTTCAATAGCTTAAGGATAGGATAAGGGATTTGGTTATGTTTGAGTTTATAAAGGACCATCTCTATGATGTAATAGGGGAACACAAGTTCAAATTTGTCGAGTTTACAACATGGTTGTCAACTTGACAACAAATTGTATTCGGTCTAAAGGGTAATAGTTAGTTATAGTCAGTTTGAGGATAGTTGTTGGGTAGTTTAAGAAGTTAGAACATTTTCAAAAGACTTTATCAAGGTTGTGAAAGCTTGAGACAAGGAGGCCAAGTTGATGTAACAAGTTTATCTTAAATAGAAAATCATTTTCTGCAAAATTTTCATTATGTTATTTTGTATAATAGTCTAAATTCCATTAGCTTTATTATGAGTATCTCAATGTTTTGATTCATCTATTAGTGGAATAGATGGGGGTTTGAATAATTTAAATTATGATTTTTGTTTAATTGTAATCCACTTAGAAACAACAAAGATATCGTGGTTTTAATACAAACTGGTAAACCCTCGAGCTAGGGTAATCAGAGGTTTAATAAAATATGGTATGGAATGTTTTTACACACATCCAAGCCTCACATTTGGTAGGAGGAATGGAATGAGATATGTGTTTTATAGATCTCAAGTTGCAGGTGTCCATGCATCAAATAACACGTGCATTGGATCAGAGAAACCCATGAAATATTGCCTCAGTCTGTGACAGAACAGTGGCATACTAGTTTGGTTGAGTTTTGTATGGTAGGGTGATTCCAAAGAGAACGTTAGGTTAAGATTAGCTAAAGGGAAGTCTTTAATGTACCCTAGTGGATAGAGGGTAGTGTAACCACAATCAAGGGTGATTTGGTGATTGTTTCAAAGAATAGATGTTTGACTGTCATAATTTGACAATAAGTCAATGGTGAGTAATCCAAGTGGGTCATATTGGATTAGGAAGGTGTTGGGAGGTTAAAAATGTATTGAGATAAGGGTGTTTGATTTTGGTAAGGAGTGGAACCCAAGAGGAAGGGCTAGAGCATGTTAAGGTCTGAAGGAAGGGTGTGTAACAATAGGATAGACACATTAAGGGTTAACATGTTGATAGTATAAATTGGGAAATGAGTAGACTTAAGGGACTTGGGGGATGTTAATACTTATAAGCCAAGAGGGAATATTGATTATGTTAGGGCATTTGTGTTCATAGGACATGTTATCTTTGAAGGGATTTTTTGGTTTTCTTGTTGTATCCATTATTTTTTCCATATCAATACCTTCTCATAAGCCAATGTGGTGTTGGGGCTATAGTAGCATGGATCAAGTATTTCTCGTGGCTCAAATCACTATTTTGGGACATACTATTATGATTATGAGGTTTCAAGACAATAGTTACTTCATTTATTTATCAACAATTTGAATGACATTGAACACATGTTTGAATGGATCCCAACCTATGAGATAGATTTACAACGTGTACCACATGATGGTTTCTTGCACTTCCTCTTCCTATTTTGTGAACCATCTTCTTTGGATCCCTTGCAATGTGAGAATAGTTGGCACAAATGTGTGTGCACACACACAACATATACAACCTTCACCTGTATATAAGAGTTGAATAGAGAAGGTATATGCATAGGTGATGAACACGAAAATTTTCCTAAGCACTACTAGGAGCTTACCCTACAACAAATGTACTATTGTGAAAATCATCACAATTCCATTTGTTGTCGGGTCTAGCTCCTAGTATTGCTTGGTCAAATCTGCATGTTTGTGACCTATGCATATACCTTCTCTGATCAAATCTTATATGCACATGTAATGAACATGTAGATTTGCCTAAGAACTACTAGGATCTTACCTTGCAATAAATGTACTATTGTGAAAATCATCACAAGTCCATTTGTTGCAGGATCTAGCTCCCAGTATTGCTTGGTCAAATCTGCATGTTTGTCACTTGTGCATATACCTTCTCTGATCAACTCTTATATGCATAGGTGATGAACATGCAATTTTTCCTAAGTACTACTGGGAGCTTACCCTGCGACAAATTTACTATTGTGAAAATCATCACAAGTCCATTTGTTGCGGGGTCTAGCTCCAAGTATTGCTTGGTCAAATCTACATGTTTGTCACTTGTTCATATACCTTCTTTGATAAAATATGTATATGCACATATGATGAACATGGAGATTTTCCTAAGCACTACGGAGAGCTTACCCTGCAACAAATGTACTATTATGAAAATCATCACAAATCCATTTGTTGTTGGGTCTAGCTCCCACTATTGCTTGGTCAAATGTGCATGTGTGTCACCTATGCATATACCTTCTCTGATCAACTCTTATATGTACAAGTAAAGGTTGTACATGCATAGATGAAGGCTAATCAACTCCAATCTCCTATTTATATCTACATGTTATCAAAGCAGTTCCATTGAGAATATTTTCTACTTGAGACATTTAAATTGTTAAAGAAATTGGCATTTGAAATTTTATTCATTGGTTGTGTGATTAGAGAAGGTATATGCACATGTGACGAACATGTAAATTTTCCTAAGCACTACTCGGAGCTTACCCTGCAACAAATGTACTATTATGAAAATCATCACAAGTCCATTTGTTGTAGGGTATAGCTCCAAGTAATGTTTGGTCAAATTTGCATGTTTGTCACTTGTGCATATACCTTCTCTAATAAACTCTTACATGCATAGGTGAAGGATGATCAACTCTAATCTCCTATTTGTATCTATATGTTATCAAAGCAGTTCCATTGAGAATCTTGTCTACTTGAGACATTTGAATTGTTAAAGAAATTGGCATTTTAAATTTTATTCATTGGTTGTGTGATTAGACAAGGTATATGCAACAGGTGATGAACATGTAGATTTCATAATAATACTTTAAATATTATTTTGACCTCTTCTCATAACAATAATAATATTAGTTTGTGTTTTACATGATTGCATTCCCCAAATCATTATTGGCAAAATTTTGAACATATCTAAATGGAATACTTTGTGCTTGACATAATTAAATGGAATACATGAAGAAGTACCAAATGATGAATGCTTAATTATTGTAATGGAAAAGCATCAGAACCATCCATTTCTAGAACTTGATTTTCTATAGTCTTAATGATTTTTCTATAGTCCTAATGATTTTTCTTATTTCTTGTTTTTGTCCCTTTTTTTATTTCCTATGTCCATGCTTGGTGAAAGAATTTTGAACATTGTTGACAAAGCCTGTTTCTTTTTTTGATTATTTGATTGATCCTATCACCTTTCCTTATTTTGCAAATTCCATTGTCCCAATCAAGTTTTGCAGTTTTATTTATTAGGTTTCATGTTTTCAATTGTGGGGTTCTGCATTGTTTGTTGTTCTTGATAAATTATGCATTGAATTTGACTTTGCCCATGTTTGAGTTTGTGCCAATTGTGGAGTTCACCTTCTTTTGATGGTATATTTCAATCACTCTATGTGGAATACTATTTTGTTCAATGTTTTATTTTAGCTTGATATTTCATTCATTTTTCATAAACACAGAAAAATGGACAGTTTTGAGACTACACATGCTGATAAAAAAAATGAGCTATTTTATTTAGGTTTACTATTCATGATTTTAAATGGTCAATATTTCTGATGGTACTCCTTGGTGTATTCCATTTAAAAATAAATAGGTTTCTATGTCTATGATATGTGTCCCTTTGTGTTGAGAATATTAGAGTTGAGAAAATGGTTGTTCAGTGACTGTATCTGCAGGTTGCAAACAAATCATCCTTCTTCCACCAACATTATAGTCAATGTACAATAACAAGTCATTCCATTCAAGAAAGACCATGTCTGACAATATCAACCCAAAACAAAATAAGGAGACAATTTATAGATTGTGGTCTAACTTTAAAAGAAAAGGTGATGGAAAATGTTATTGTCCCTACAAAATTTGCAAGAGCTTAAAGACTCGAAGATATCTAATCAAAAAAATTGAGGAACATTGTAGGCAACATGGTCACATTGAAGGGGGATATGAATTTTGTCCATTGGTATGTATTTCAATATATTATTTTAAATATTTATATACATAAAAAATAAATTGATGATGACATCATGGTCATGATTAATTTAAGGTCATCATTTTGATATAGGTCAACCACCCTGGGTTTCATGTTATGGACCATGACAATCCAGAGAATGCGGATTTCCAACTGAGGGAACATGGAGGTGTGAATATTGAAGCAGAAGGTAATGATCCCATGGAAGAAGATCATGATGATCAAGAAGATCATGATGATCATGATGATCAAGATGATGGTACTGGCACAACTGATGATGATGATGAAGATGACCTTGATGTAGCTATACTTGAGAAGGCATACTGGCCCCTATATGAAGGCTCCCAGAAAAATCTTCTTGTCGCTGTATTGTTGTTGGTGAACTTGAAGGTTATGAATGGTTTATCTAATGTAGCAAACACACGTATGTTAAGGTATGTCATATATGTCATTTTTTTTCATATTTTTTAGTCGTAATTTCCTTATAGCTAACAAAGGGTGAATCATGTACCAATTAATATTCTTTATATTAACAAATTATATTAGCAATCTCATATCAAAGAAAAGTGAATTTGTGCCAGGGATGAATACACACGATTGGCATACATTTATTAAGGTAATTCATGTTATTTTGTATTCACTATATATTTGTATATTGCATGTAGTTTTCATTGTATTATTTTATAAACTATTAAAAAGATCATTTTATAATTATTTCAGTACATTTTACCTCTATCTCTCCCATGCCACTTTGACAACAATGTCAAACAAGTTATATATGATCTTGTAAAATACATGAGGTAGTTGTCATCAAAAGAAATCAATAAAGAAGATGTAAATATTGGAAGAGAAAAATTCCTCATCTTATGTGTGAAATTTAAAAGTGTCTACCTTTTTTCAATGCACAAGAACACTACCTCATACATCAAGCTGAGGATATTGAATTGTGTGGACCTGTACAAACTAGGTCAATGCAGATGGTCAAGAGACACTTGAAATTTTTGAATGGCTTGGTTCGACAGAGAGCACATCATGAGGGTTCTATGGTGGAGGGATATATGGTATACCAAACCATTGTATGCATTAGCGAATATCTTCCTAAGTTTGCAGCAAAGATCCATGTAGATCATATTTGGCATCCCAACTCCATTAACAAATTCCAAGGGGAGTACTTGATGGGAAAATGTAGATTGATGAAAGTGAGAGGTAATTATAAGATGTTATTGTAGTTAATTAATTCATATAAATTTTCAATATAATTTATTTCTAATTGGTCTATTTTTTTTATATAGTTGGTCAAGAGTAGGATGAACTACATTTGTATATTGCAAACAATCTTGATTGGATGACGGTATGGATTGAATGATGTCAACAAAATGGTCACTCATTAATATGGGAAGGTGTACTTTATTGGTTAGAGAAGCTCATCATGATGGAGATTCCAATGTTATGTCAATGGTAATTGATCTAGCATATGGTTTAAGAGGTAGACAGGTACGTTAAAAATTATTAATGATCATGACCCATATGTTTCATATCAACTCACGATGCAAATAATTTTCACACGCTTGAAAAATTTTAGGTCAAGCACCACAAAGCTATGTACTATCATGGCCATAAATTTTGCATAAAAAAGTTGGATGACATGAAGAAAACTTGTGATTTTGGGATAACTGCAATTTTCAAGGTCACTAATATTTCATCTAGAAATGACATACATCCTCAAAAATCTCAAAATTGATACTATGGAATCTTGGATGATATACTTGAGTGCGACTTTAACTCCTTCAAATTAGTTCTATTCGTTGTCAAATGGTACAAGCTACAACTGAATCAAAATGATCCTGATAGAATTGTTATTCAACATGATAATGAATTTACAATGATTAATACAAGGTCGTTTGAGCCAGTTGGAGATGAGCCCTATGTTCTTCCAAGCCAATGTGAGCAAGTATTTTACTTAGAGGTTCTACATAAACCAGGTTGGTCATTTTTTGTTAGACATGATCCAAGAGGAAGGTCAGTAAATTATAATGTGATGGAAGAAGAAGAAGATGGTGGTGGTGGTGGTGGTGGTGATGATGATGATGATGACGACGACGATGATGACAACGACCATGATGATGATGATGATGAAGATGAGATGGATGAAGAAGATAATCAATGAAATGATTGAAATGTACAAGGTATGTGATTTAATTATTTATATATACTTTTAACACTAATATAAAATATCGTGAATTTAACCCATGTAGTTGTTATTGTAGCGAAACCCCCTTTGGCACATCAACCTCTTGTTCCTCAACACATGAGGAGGAGACATGTGTTGAGATCAGGAGTAGTAGAGGAGGGGAATGGCGTAGATATTGATGCTCTTCTCTGTTACCTTAAACAAATGAACAAGAAACAAAAAAAGAAATGATTGTAATTAACCTTTTTTGCTATGAAAGAACATTGTCTTAATGAATGTAATTTTGTACTAGTAAATGTTGATGAATGGTGTGTTAATGAATCATTCATGAATGTTGTGTGTTAATGAATTTTATGTGTTAATGAATGTTATGTGATTATAATAATTGAATGTTATATTTCAAAATGGATGAATAATGAATGAATGTTATTAGATGTTAATGGGGAATTTAGAGTGATGTTAGGGGGAGGAGGGGCCAAATGAGCTTCCACCTTCACGTGGTTGGCCTTGTTAAGTAGATAATATTAAACTATTCTCGAAACCAAGTGAAGCTTAAACTAAACTAATGATGTAGATTCAATGGTAAAAAATAACTACCAGTCCTATTCCACATGGATTAGTACCCCTTATGATGTAGAGGCATCCCTCAACCTCACTCTAATAAGTCAATATGTTGTTATACTAGTTCTTTTCCCAAGGTCTTCACTAAATTCCCTTACCTTCAATGCAGATCCAATGGCCAGACACTCTCATAAGTCTTATCCCTCAAGGACAAGTACCCCTCCCTAGGTACACTCAAGTCCTATTCTCGTTGCATACAATTCTTATCATTCCTTCAATAGGATAGTATCATTTTGATGCTTGACTTATCAATATTAACTAATGGGTTATTGTCGATTTCTCTTTGCTATCATTCTAGATCACTATTTTTTGATCTCATAGTTTATCTTTGATTTTTCTTACTTCCCAAACAATGGATAGCTTTAATCTTACCTTGACTATCCAAAATTTGTAACCTCGGCTATTTTCAGTGTTCATAACATTTTCTATTTCATATATTCTCATTGATTTTTTTCATTGTTTTCATTGTTCACAACATTCTTTATTCTCGGCACAAAACCATAAACAATGCAAATGATCTAAAACATATAATCTAAGATATATATTGTTTCCTCCTAAATTATATAAATGAATTTACAATATGAATTTAGAAAAATCTTGAATCATACATTAATCAATTGATTCATAAATCAACTCAATTCAACTCCAAACAACAAAGGAAATGTTGAAATTTCATTCATGCATTTTGTCAAATAATTAGCATGCATTTGGACAAAAAAAATCTTACCAAAAGTAAGTTGTTGTTTTAAAATCAAAGAGGGATTTTTCAATAAAATGTTTACCGCATACATGACGTGTTCCATGTTTTTGTACTTAGGTAGTATATTCTTGATCTTACCCATGTTTTGGATTGGAATGATTTGCAGGGAGAGGATAAGAAACTAACTTTGGAGTCCATACACATTCTAGAGCACCAAGAGCTATCCCTCAAGGGCCAAAAAATCAAGAAGGTAAGGGTCATGTGGGATCCTAATAATGAGTCATCTACTTCTTGGGTGGATGTAGCAAAGATGAGGGATTTGTATCCCTATTTGTTTTAGGCTTCCTAGAGTACGCCATGTTCTAGGGGCGGGGATGTAGTGCCTCCACCTAGCTGCATTTCTTTTTTGATCTTGGACATGTTTTTTTTTTCATTTACGTATATGGATGTTATGTTCTCATGACATTTTTCAGTTTTCATTTTATCAAGATGATCATGGCATAAACTCTGTATGGTACCATAAACTCTTTATGGTACCATGCTTTCTTTCTATTATCAGAATATATATCTATTTTACACACACACACACATATATATATATAGAGAGAGAGAGAGAGATAAAACAAATGACAAAAATACAAGTAGTTAATTTCTCATATCTATCTAGCGTAATGGCAGGCATCGAGTCATAGAATAAGACCTTAAGACAAAACAACATTTGATCTAAGCCCTATAATGTACATTTCACACTTATGTTAACCCACAAGCATTCCCAAATGAAGGCAATTATCTTTATGGTGGAGGAGAGCACAAGGTTGGTCGGGGAGTTTAGTGCTAAAAAATGGCCAATTTTGGCATTTCTTGACACACGTTATCTAGATAATCTAGAGCCTTCTTATCTTCCCCATTGCATAGTAGGAACTAGTGAAGAAAACCTTGTTCAAGGTATATCTTTATCGAGTTATTTTTGTATTTATTTTCCTCTAGAAACATAGGCCTTTGTTACTATTTGATTTGTTTTTGCTGCTCTTAAACTTTTTCTTTGGTTATGAGTCTTTGGTTTTTGTTGTATGATTTGAATTATTAGCATATTATAAATATATATTTGAATGAGTTATGTGATAATAAATTCATTAGACAATATTTGATGTATTGTTTCAAAATCTTGAATTGATCAGTTAGATCACAAATAGAATATTTGATATATTGTTTCAGCATCTTGGATTAATAATTTATGATCACATATAGATCTTTTTGCTATTTAGATTCTCATGGCATCATACTATTAGATAAGAAAAATCTATCTTATTCATTCATCTAATCCTTGGAGACCCAATGGATCTTTTCTCTAGCATCCTAGGTATGATTTCAGCATTTTAATTTACATTTTTTTTAGCACTTGATAACCCTTGAATGGTTGGAGGATGACTCAAATGTAGTCATTAAAAATAAGGATTACATAAATGGGTGTATTGGTAGTATACAAAATGATTGATCGAATACATTTTTTGATTGGGTGAGAGCCAATGATATTCAAAAGGTAAGTTATGAAATGCACTTGTTTAATTTTTTACATTTAACATTTATTTTGGGACTAAGAAAGTTCATTTTATTTTTGACTTTAGTGTTACCTAATATAAAATGTCAGGTAAGACAACAATTATAGCTCATGATCAAGAATCTTGGGTATTTTCCCTATCAATTTCTTACACTGTAATCTTTATGATATTCTTGGCTGAAATTTGACTAAGCATAGGTTAATTAGATAATGTCATCCAAAAAAAACTACAAGAGCAAAATTGGTATGATTTGTCTGATGACCTAATGATAATGGAGGATAGTCCAAATTGTTTTATGTTTTACTTTTATGAAATGCAAATATCAAAAGTAATTTAGGAATCTAATCTCTTCTTCCTTTAATTTTTTCTCATTTGCTACAAATTTTAAGATTTCCCATTATACAAAATTTATATTTTCATTATTGTAATGCAAGTGGTATTTGACATAGCAAGTATTGTTTGCAAGCATATATACTATCATATGTGTGCTAGACTTTGCAATAACTTTTCTTTCAGTAAGAAACTATGATCTTATCCCCCCTTTGGAAGAAGTCGTAGTATGCTCCAAAGGATGTGCAACTTATGATCTTCCTCTCCATGTTGCCAAAAATATAGATGGTACGTTTCGTCATTCATAGGTATGCAAACCAATTTTTACAAATCACATTCATTGTTTATTGAATTTGAACATAGGAGAAGATTTATAATAATGCTTGGAGTCAAATTGGTCATATGTGTTCATTTATTTCTTCTTTGTATTGTTCATAATTCTTGTGGCCCTAACTGTTGCATCAAAAGGTGTGATTGGAAACTATACATTTATGGAATTATTGAAAGTCAAATTAGTAAAAAAAAATAGTTTATCCCCTATTCTAACTATTTTAGAGAATTCATAAATGTGTAACTGTATTGATAATTATGCTTGCTAGAATGGTAATCATGATATTGTTATTAGAATTCAATTATGTATTTTTTATTCAAACTCATTAACCCATGTTTCATAAGTAATTATAGAGTGGTAAGTTTTGTAGACATGATTTGTAGAATCTGTAATGTTATTGTGCATATCTTTTGGTAATCATGATGTGATTTTATTACCTCAACATTTTGGATCAAACTACATGATCCATCATCAATAAGAAGAGAGAAAGACAAGAGAGAAGAATAGTGAGATAGGTAGCAAACTAGGATGGATGACTAAGAAAGGTTGAGAGGGCACCAGGACCAAGATGACAAGAGAGGAGAGAAAAAATGATAAGAAAAACTAGATATGCAGAAAAAACACATTAATAAAAGCATATTTAGTAAATTTGTGTTTTTTTAAATTTTTTTATCTCCTCTCTTGTCACCTTGATCCTGGAGCCCTCTCACGCTTTCCTATTTATCCATCCTGGTCTGCTAAAAATATTATTATTCTTCTCTCTTATCTTATTCTTTTCTTTCTGATGATGAATCATGTAGTTTTCTTTGAAACATTAAGGAAATAAACTCACACAATAATTATTAGAAGATGTCTCTTAAACTTAAGGTAAATTAAGTAAAAAATCTTTACAAAATCCATGAGTGGTGGCATGATAGGCTCTCAATCAAATTATTTGTGGAAGTTCACAAACCTACTTGAAAAGTCTATTATGGATGAACAATATGCATTATTTACTCTAGTGAAAAGTCTATTTCAGTTTACTTTTCCATGAGTTATTCCCTTCTTTCCTTATTTATTAGGGTCAAAACACAAAAGCTATTACTTTTTAATGCACAATTATTTTGTAATTTATAGCATGAAGTCATTTCCTTTCTATTGTACAGTGAAACAATCAAATTTATTCATCATGAAGAAAACATGGTCTGAATAGTTGTGTACGCTTTGACACTTAACATTTACCATGCTCTAGTTCTAATATTTGGGGGATTCTTAGTCCTTCACATCTGTAATGCAGACATTTCCTAGAATATGAAAGGCTTGGATGTGTTGAATAAAGACTGGTTCTAGAAAGAAAATTCCCATGTCAAAAAAAATTGATTGGGGTTCTAAACAAAAAACAATCATCCCCTAATCAAAATGGTTGCTTACCTTTGAGGGTGTGATCTCTTCCCTCTTAAAATTTTGATTGTTGGCTTCTAGCTACCCTCTTTTTCTTCTTAGTTTATACTCTATTTCAGCCTGGTCAATGCCTGCACTTATTCTTATAGGGATATAAGAATACTTATCCTAGAAAGCCTTTTTCCTTTATCCTATCTCCATTTCTTTGTGGATTTTAATACTATTGAAAGCTCCTCATTGGAGGATTTAATGGCTGCACTATTGGTGCCTTGTGTAACCCCAACTTTGGCAATATTGGCAATAACCTTTTTTACATGGATTTTCTTATAGGATTACATAGCTTTGGAAACCAATATGAAAGGGATCCATACTGTAGAAAATGTGGATAGTACTATGCTCTTGTGTAGCTTGATATCATCCAATTCCAGCTTCACCGATTGCATCCTCCTAGATAGCTAGCAAATCTAACTTAATATCTTGATAGAATAACAACCTCGTGGGCTGAGGGAAACCACATAAAAGGTTATGCTATGTTTTAAAATCATGGAAAAAATCTTTCATAAAAAAGATCAAAACTTGGAATACCAAAGTATGTGGTAGTTTGTACACACCAACTTAACAACCATATAAAAAAGGGTTTGGAAATTTCATAAGGCTTTCCTAGGTCAAATATTTGATTCTAGTTGTAGCAAACTAATTTATAACAAATGTAACCCTTAAAATCTGTATCAAGTGAACATGAGAGAATCTCAAATAAGCAATCTTGACTTGAGTAAGAATGGCTAAAGGTACAAATTTTCTTCTTGATTCAATATCAATAGTAAAATACCTTCAACAATTTTAAATAACATTTAAGTAAGCATTCATGTAGTGATAGATTATTTTACCAAATAGATCTTCCTTTAATCTGCAATAGATTGATATTTTCCTTTAATCTATAAGAGACTAAATCACTCTATAGATATTTTGACCTTATATATTTTCCTTATATATGAAATAGACCAATTCATTCTTAGAATCATTTTCTTACCCAAATAGATTTGTTATCAGCTTGGTTGCATTATTGGTTGACCTCCTGAATCAATTACAATTTGGAGAAAAGTAAGGCATAATACCCTTCCTATGTTGAAAAATATGTCCACCCTTGTTAGTGCACCATAGGTTGTCAGGTGAGGTCCCATTAAATCCAAGAATAAGAAAACAAACTTAACATGTCAAAAGCCTTAGAACAACATGTGCCATGTAAGCATGTTGTAAAGTGAAATGTCATTTCCACATAAGAAAATGCTCACATTTTGAGAGAAAAACACATGGAATATTTTCCAATAATAGTGTGATCATCTTCATTTTAATTTCCCAAATTTTTTGAATAAAATAGATTAATAGATATTTAACACCATTGAAGATTGAGTTTTGTTCCAATTTTCCAATCTAATGTTTAACTAAATAGATTGAGGTTTTTATTTACCAAATAAAATTTAAGATACACAAGTAATGAGTTTGTGACCTTCTTCACAATGTGTTTTATGAAGCCTTTAAATAATATAGTTTGTTGAACGCACATTTCCATTGAAGACATATGAATTCTGTTTCAACCTATCATGCTAAATTAGATTTACTTTACTAATATCCTGCATACATTGATTAACTTCAACTTTTCTCCACTATCATACAAAACCATGAAATTTATACAATACTCATTATCATGCCATTTGTAATTGTAATAGTCATGAAATAACTATGAAGGAAGGTTGATAAGATGGCTTAATGATTGTAGGAGATCACAAAAATAGACAATGATGGATATTTTGATGAAAAGAAGAGTTTTCAAGAGTTTATGACTTCCCTAATCCACAAAATAGTCCATTGTCACACTATGATAGTCATAACCATGTATTCCAAAATTACGAGACATCATAGGTGTGAAAAATCATCCCTTAGTGTCTTCTCACTCACCTCGATGTATTCACACAGTTGATTTAGTGCAGTGCCCCTCTTGTTTGCAACATTTCGATGTGTTTATGTTGATTCTAGTTTTGGCTTTGTATCCTTACAATGTTTCATCTGTTGTTTCCATTGGATGTTTATTTTATGTTTCGCTTTTATATGTGTTGTGTGATCATGTTGGCCTAGTGATGAGTATGGATTGCTCCTTGATGCGTATTTCGATAAATCAATAAGGCGAGATTGTATTGTCATAATTTGAGATGCAAATGATACTATTGAAATACTAATGTTAATATGAAGTTGTATTGTGAATCCAACTAATTATTAAATGAAGCAAAGTTGTGTCTAATGACATTAATATTGACGACCAATGTAGTTAGAGATATATGTTAGTTTCAGTAGATTATTATGGTTATCACGATTTTATTATGTTGACCCATTCAGGGAATATATACATATATATGCTTATTGTTGTAGTGAAATAAGATTGATGTCATTGTTTGACCGATTTTAAAATAGATGATTAATATACATTATTTTAAAAAAACTCAATATGTTGTCAATTTTTTGACCAAAATGATTGTTCTCTTTGACGCCCAATCTATACTCACGACATATATAGTATTTGAACTTTCGACCAAGTTTGGTTGAAAGTCCTCAAGATTAGGTCGGCCATTCTTGACCATATTTCAACGTTGAGTTGGTTGAACTTTCGACCAATCTATTATTCGACGCCCAAGCTATACCCGCGATGTATATAGTAGTCGACTATTCAACCAAGTTTGGTCGAAAGTCCTCAAGAATATGTCGGCCATTATTGACCACCCAGTTGGCTATTTCGACATTGAATTGGTCAAAATTTTGACCACTATGCTAGTCGAATGTTCGACAATAAATAAACTTGTCGAAAAATTGACAAAGAAAGTTTGACAAGAATAATGGTCATTTGGTCGACGAATTTGCATCAAAAAATAGATTAATGTGCATCGAAAATTATGCTAAAATTTACTAGTGCTTTAAATAATTAATCAATCTAACTAAACATTGAATTCATCTAATTCTTCTAATATATCACATAAAATGGACTTTACAAATTCTATTGTACTTTCAGGAACCATATCTAGATTAAGTACTGTCATAACCTTTTTATATGATTGCAAGTATAAGTGAAACTCACATGATTTCAAAAACATGTTTCACGAACCTTATTTATGCATATGAAGAAAGGGTGCAACATCTCAAACATTCTCTGGCCTATTTTCACATCTGAAAATTCTTGTTTGAATGCTTCAAACGATTCACTTTGTGTAGTATCAACAAAATGTTTTGGATGCAAAATATTCATACCGGTCTCTTCATCTTTCATTTGTATAGTGTCCCTTCTATTGGAAGAAACATGAGAGTGGTTGGTCCAAAAATCAATTACCCATATACTTACATCTTCATAAATTCTATCTTTACAAGGAACTCTACAAATTTGTATCCAATTATTTTCAATGTCCATATCCAACATATTTCTCTTCCTAATATATCTCTTAACAATTCTTTGAGATACCTTGAGTAACTCAAAAATTTCTCAAACTTCATTTCTATGTGTCAATCTCTTACTGGAAATCATAGTCATCAATGCTCTTCTAGCAGCATTTGAATTTGATCCTCCATGATCTGCCCCATTAACAACATTCAATGCATCTTTTAAATTTTGAATTATTGTCTCTTTTACTTGACCTCCTATCATTTTCCTATTATCAATACCCAACAACTCCAAAACTAGAGTCATTTCATTTTTCCTGAATAACTATGCAAACAATTGTGCTTTTCCCATCAAAGATTTATCCTCAAAATATTCATTCCACATGTTTTTAAGACGCAATTTAATATTGCTTTCAGGTACCAGGTGCTCCGATGCAATTTGACTAATAAGTGATTCCTCATTCATGTCCATCAAATTTTGCATTGTAGGATAAATATGTATACTTTGACTACTACCAATATCCTCCCCTAGTTGAGTTGCACCTTATTGATGAAGGGTGCTTCCCTTAATACCACAAACACATTACAGATATAGAGAAACAACAACAATATGCAAGAACAGAAAATTGGCTTCTTATTATCTCCACAAATGTGGAATTACAAACTTTCAGAATTACAATATGCAAAGCCACATGGGCATTCCCTTACAATATCATATAGGACAAAGCCTCGAACTATTACCCAGATCTACTACCCAGAACTATTCTGAACTGCCTAAGACAATAATACAGCCTTCCTTATATAGGCAATTTTCCACCGCCTGGAAGGTTCCAGAATTTAAGCCAATAAGGCCGACCAAACTTAGAATTATTTTATTTTACATTTTATTACATCATAGTCGGCTCAAGATAACCTTTGAAACCCGAACAAAAATTTTGAAGAAAATTATTTTCCACCATTTCAGGTGGCCCAACTTTCGAAGACCATAAGTCATCACCAGTTGACCCGATCGGCTATTATAACCCCATTTCGAAAATGCCACGAAGCGCTCTACAGGCTTGACCTGTGCAAGCACCCGTCACCGAAATTTTTGACCTCATCCGGGGCCTCTAAAGCCTTCAAAACTGAGTTCAAAGTTTCTGTACCCTGCTGCCAATACCGAAAATCTTCAATATCTTCCAACATACACTTGATCTGGAAATGAAACTTTACTGGCAGACTTATATGACCAAAATGAACCTCCAAGAAAGAAATTAGATCATTCTGAGCACAGACGAAAATTACCAAAAATAGTAACTTTCCATAAATAGCAGCTCTGCACAAAATAGCCCTTATTGAAAATAAAAAATTGAAATATTTTTGGGTGATGCAAGATTGCTCTTACACCCAGGATGCTCCTGCATCAGACACCCGGGGTAATTGGAGAAGTGACCCTGTCACGACTCAGGTGTGCAGAGGAAAACCAAGACGGCTAACCTCCTCCTTTGTCAGCCATGACGAATCTTCAACAGGTCGTCCTTTCCACTTGACCAGATATTCTTCATATGTCCTGTTCCTTGTGCTTCTGCCAACACGACTGTCCAGTATATCTTTGATCTCCTTAGTGTCTGAACTAGTTGCTGGAATACTCCACTGTGCTGCTGTGATCTCATCTTCAACACCTCCTTCATGATACTCTGTCAAATCTGAAATGTTAAACACTGGCGAAATATTTAGCTCAGTAGGCAATTCTACCTCATATGCGTTTCCTGAATCATGTTTCTTCAGTATCCTACATGGTCCAAACTTCTTCATTTTCAGCTTGTTATATGTACCAACTAGAAATCGCTGCTTCCGCAAATAAACCATGACTTCATCACCAACCTGAAATTCCTTATACCTCCTTTTCTCATCTGCCTTAGCCTTATACTGTGCGTTCATCTTGGTAATATGCTTCCTCACCTCTTCATGGATGTTCTTCAAGTGTTCTGCAAAATCCTCAGCTTCAGCACTACTTATTTCTCCTTTATCTATCTTCCTCAATTTAGATGCATTTCTTGGACTACTTCCATATACAATCTGGAATGGTGATTTACCAGTGCTCCCGTTGACAGAATTATTGTATGCAAATTCTGCCTGTGGTAAAATCAAATCCCATCCTGTTGGCTTATCTCCAACCAAACATCTCAGCAAATTTTCCAAACTCCTATTCACCACCTCTGTCTGTCCATCAGTCTGTGGGTGATGTGATGAACTGAACTTCAAATCTGTCTTCAACTTCTTCCACAACGTACGCCAGAAATATCTAACAAACTTAGTGTCCCGATCTGAAACTATGGTCTTTGGCAAACCATGAAGTCTCACTACTTCTCTGAAAAACAATTCTGCTACATGAACAGCATCATTAGTCTTCTTGCAGGGAATGAAATGTGCCATCTTTGAAAATCGGTCAACTACTACAAAAATTGAATCATGTCCCCGCTGTGTCCTCGGTAAACCAAGAATAAAGTCCATACTGATGTCCTCCCAAAGCTTCTCTGGTATAGGTAATGGCTGATACAACCCTGTATTCTGCTTCACTCCTTTCGCCATCTGACATACTCTGCAACTCTGTACAAACTTCTTCACATCTTGCTGCAATTGTGGCCAATAATAATTCTCACTAACCAGACCAAGGGTTTTATCACGACCAAAATGTCCAGCCAATCCTCCACTATGCTTCTCCTTGATGAGATTCTCCCTCATAGAACTTCGTGGAATGCACAACTGACTCCCTCTGAATAGCATATCATCTTGGATGATAAAATCTAGCCATTTTATTCTGTCTAGAGTAACAAGTTCTGTACAAGCCTTCCAAGCTTCACCAAAATCAAGATCCTCTGGATACAAATTCTTGAGTTCCTTGAACCCAACCACTTCAATCTGCATTTCTGTCAGCAATAGTTGCCTTCTGCTAAGAGCATCTGCAACCCTATTAGACTTTCCACTTCTGTGTTTCAAAACAAATGTATAACTCTGCAAAAACTCAACCCATTTCAAATGCCTTTGATTCAATTTTCCTTGACTATTCAAATATTGCAAAGCTTGATGATCAGTATACAAAACAAACTCCTTAGGAAGCAGATAATGTCTCCACTTCTTTAATGCCTGAACTATAGCATAAAATTCCTGATCATAAACAGAATATTTCCTCTTGGCATCATTTAACTTCTCACTGAAATAAGCAACAGGTTTACCTTCTTGGCTCATAACAGCTCCTATTGCAGTACCACTAGCATCACAATCTACTTGAAACACCTTATTAAAATCTAGAAGTGCTAAAACAGGTTGTTCTGTAACTTTTTATTTCAACAATTGAAAACTCTTTTTTGCCCCATTAGTCCACTTAAATTCTTTTCTATCCCCTCTCATTGTTTCAGTCAAGGGTCCACAAATACTGCTAAAGTTTCTGATAAAATTTCTGTAAAAGCTAGCTAGACCATGAAAAGATCTTACCTCAGTAGCATTCCTTGGAGTAGGCCATTCAAGAATAGCCTGTACCTTCTCTGGGTCCATTTTTAGACCTTCTGCTGAAACTACAAATCCCAAATACACTAACTCTTTCTTCACAAAACTGCACTTCTTCAAATTAATCAACAATTTCTCTTTTCTCAACTTCTCAAATACCATACGAATATGCATCATATGCTCATCCAATGTCTTACTAAAGATCAAAATATCATCTAGGTAAACAATGATAAACTTACTTAAAAATTCTTTCAGAACCTCGTTCATGAGCCGCATGAAAGTGCTCGGTGCATTGGTTAGCCCAAAAGGCATGACCAACCACTCATATAGTCCTTCTTTTGTCTTGAAGGCAGTCTTCCATTCATCTCCTTCTCTGATCTGAATCTGATGATATCCACTCTTCAGATCTATCTTTGAGAAATACACAGCTCCACTCAAACAGTCCATAATATCATCCATTCATGGCAATGAAAACCTGTACTTGATTGTAATCTTGTTTATTGCCCTAGAATCTGTACACATCCTCCATTTTCCATTCTTCTTTGGTGTTAATACTGTTGGTACAGCACAGGGACTCAGACTCTCTCGAATCAATCATTTCTGTAACAACTCATGTACTTGTCTGTTCAACTCCTCACTTTCTACAGGTGTCATTCTGTGTGCTGCCTTATTCGGCAAACTCACTCCTGGGATCAAGTCCATTTGATGACTGATCTTCCTGACTGGTGGTAATCCATCAGGCACGTTATCAGATACAATATCCTGAAACTCATTCAACAAATCTGCAACTTCTACAGGAACATCTTCTACTTCCTCTTTACCGGCTTTTGGAATTAAAGCAAAACATACATGCTCATGCCTCATACCATCTAGGAAATTTCTTCCATCAACAAAAGTTATCCTTGCATTACCACATACCTTTTCTTCAGTCTCCTTCAATGGTTTTAGCTTATGTCGCACTCCATCTTTTGTCAGGGAATAGGTATTCGCACGACCATCATGTACAGCACATCTGTCAAACTGCCATGGTCTACCTAACAACATATGACATGCATCCATAGATATGATATCACACAATACCTCATCTTGGTATCCGCCAATCTTGAACTTCACCAGGCATTGTTCATTGACCATGACCTTGTGGTCATCCTGTACCCAGGCAATCCGATATGGATGTGGGTGTTTCTGTCTCTTGAGCTTCAACTTTGTCACCATCTCTTCTGACACTAAATTGTCAGTGCTTCCACTATCAATAATCATATCACAACATTTACCTTCGCACTTGCACCTGGTGCGAAACAGGCTCCTTCTTTGCTCAGGTTCATTCTCACCACTCAACAGGACTCTTCTGTTAATCAACGTTTCTCCTCTTTCAGCATCTTCAGAATTTGATGATCTGGCATCTTCATCTACATGTGCAACTCTGGCCTGGCATTCATTTCTCTTGTCTGTTCTTCCTTGGCGCTGAGGACATTCAAATGCCCTATGACCTTCTTCTCCACAGTGAAAACATGTTCCACGGAAGCCACCTCTTCCAGATCCTTGTCCTCTTCCTCTTCCTCTCTGATCTCTATTATTCTGATCTTGGAAATGATTGGAATTATTTCCTCACTGATTCTGACTGCTACTGGCCTCATCCTTCTTTTTCAGATCTTCATTTCGGCCACCATATGACCGTCCACCAGATCGTCCACCAAGACCTCTTCTGTTTTGTCTGCTCTCAAACTTCTTGTTCAACTTTTCCTCTACTTTTAGGGCAAACTGGTATGCCTCTTCAATTCTGTTCATTCGAACCAGATTCAGCTCCTCCTGAATGCTTGGCCTTAACCCATTAAGGTATCGGGCAACTTTCTCCTTATCAGCTTCTGCATGGCCTGTTCTGATGAGAAGTCGGTAGAACTCCTTTGTATACTCCTGAACAGATCTTCCTGCTTGCTTCAAACTCTGCATTTTCTTCAGTAGGTCAAGCTCATAATCAACAGGAATGAACTGTCGCTTCAATTTATCCACCATCCGATCCCATCTTGTGATTTTATCTTTCCCTCTTCTATTTCGCTCTAATTGAATTTCTTGCCACCAGATCTTCGCATGACCTTTCAATCTGGCTTTCGCAAATTTGACCCTATCAGGATCCTCAACATCTTCGTACTCAAAATATTCCTCACATTCATTGATCCAGTCGATCAATTCCTCTGGGTTAAAATTTCCAAAAATTGTAGGAACCTCAATCTTAGGTCTTTTCCCAATCTTCGAAATTGCCCGAAAAAGTCTTTCTTCCTCCTGGTTCACAATTTCAGCTTCTCCTTCTTGATATTCTTCTTCGGCTTCATCCTCGCTTTCATCTCTGACATTAAGATTCATTTCTCTGCGAATCTCTTCTTGCAATGCTCGCACTTGTCTCTGCAACTCTCTAACCTCAGGTGTTACAACACCAACTCTTCCGCCACGTTCCCTTCGTGGAGGCATTTTCGCGATGCGCGCTGAAACCCTAGCCACGGTCCTGGTGCAAACTG
This sequence comes from Chamaecyparis obtusa, assembly GCA_027943335.1. NCBI lineage: Eukaryota > Viridiplantae > Streptophyta > Pinopsida > Cupressales > Cupressaceae > Chamaecyparis > Chamaecyparis obtusa. The sequence continues at coordinate 1,238,924 of BSBK01002251.1, read as the reverse complement.
CCTCACAGTCGGTGATCTGTTTACACACTCAAGAAATCCTGCTCTGATATCACCTGATGAAGGGTGCTCCCCTTAATACCACAAACACATTACAGATATAGAGAAACAACAACAATATGCAAGAACAGAAAATTGGCTTCTTATTATCTCCACAAATGTGGAATTACAAACTTTCAGAATTACAATATGCAAAGCCACATGGGCATTCCCTTACAATATTCTGTAGGACAAAGCCTCGAACTATTACCCAGATCTACTACCCAGAACTATTCTGAACTGCCTAAGACAATAATACAGCCTTCCTTATATAGGCAATTTTCCACCGCCTGGAAGGTTCCAGAATTTTAGCCAATAAGGCCGACCAAACTTAGAATTATTTTATTTTACATTTTATTACATCATAGTCGGCTCAAGATAACCTTTGAAACCCGAACAGAAATTTTGAAGAAAATTATTTTCTGCCATTTCAGGTGGCCCAACTTCCGAAGACCATAAGTCATCACCAGTTGACCCGATCGGCTATTATAACCCCATTTCGGAAATGCCACGAAGCGCTCTACAGGCTTGACCTATGCAAACACCCGTCACCGAAATTTTTGACCTCATCCGGGGCCTCTAAAGCCTTCAAAACTGAGTTCAAAGTTTCTGTACCCTGCTGCCAATACCGAAAATCTTCAATATCTTCCAACATACACTTGATCTGGAAATGAAACTTTACTGGCAGACTTATATGACCAAAATGAACCTCCAAGAAAGAAATTAGATCATTCTAAGCACAGACAAAAATTACCAAAAATAGTAACTTTCCATAAATAGCAGCTCTGCACAAAATAGCCCTTATTGAAAATAAAAAATAGAAATATTTTTGGGTGATGCAAGATTTCTCTTACACCCAGGATGCTCCTGCATCACTTATTCAACATCGATAGGTTCTTCTTCAACATCGACCGGTTTCTCTTTGACAAGTTTCGTATGACCTTTCATTTGGTCATCCCTTTTACAATCATATTTCCTTGTTCTAGTCCTTTTATTTTCCATTGCTCAAATATCTAAGCAAGAAATTTTTTATTGCTTTACTCCTTCGTCACTGAAAAATTTTCCTTCACACTCCTCTGGAAATAAAATGTCTTTGTAACTTCCCTGAAAAATACTTTCTAGCGTCAAAAACCCGTTATATTCTAAAATAAGAATTAAAATTCGTAATTGATATATATATATATATATATATATATATATTAAAAAAAACTTATATATATACCCTTCTATTTGAAAGGGTGGGTCACCCACGCGATTTCCTGCGGGGGGGCAACACCTAACGGTATTCAACCCAGTAGGACTCGGTCAAGTCCTACTCGACCAAGTTAGGCTCGACTGAGTCATCCTAGGTGCCATGCCATGTTGGCAGCCAAACCTTCAAAAACATAAAAAATGCAAAAATTTGCACTTTTGTTGTTCCTTTCTCTATTGAAAATAGAAAATGTCAAAAAAACTAAAAGTACCTTTTTCTAGATCTCAAAACTACGATTCTGGACATACAAATTTAATATTATTTCAATTACAAAACGTTAAACAAATTTTGTAAAAACTACATGTAGGTATATTAAGCTTTGAGAAATCGTTGATTCAGAAAATATAGAAAAATACTAAATAAAATAAAATCATACACTAGAGAAGAGAGTCCTCTTCAAAAATATATAATTTATTTAATTTTTGGTATAGTTTTGATAGGGGAAAAGTGGCAGGAGACAAAAATTGTTGATTTCAGGTAAGTTTGACTTTGAATACTTATAACGGGAAAACTATAGATCAAAAAAACTTCTTTCTTTTTTCTTGCACTAGATATACATGTCATCTAAAACATATTTTGAAATTGGAGGAAAAAACAATGTTTTACTTATAATGATTTTCCGAGAAAGTAAACCCCCTGATTTGCAGTATTTTTCAGGAAATAAAAAATTGACCTAAAAAATTAAAAAAACATATTATTTTTGTTCAAATTAATTTTTTAAAATTATCTAGCATAAAATGCATCCTATTTCACACATTTCATCAGTTTACATCATCTTCAAATTCTAAACAGAAATGTGACTTTTATGCCTTTGAAGTTTTTCAGTTTTAGTGTTGTTAGCCTTTTCCTTTGTAAAAGGGTGACAACTTATTGTGCTTTTACCCATTCCTGTTTGAAAATTTATTACATTTTTAGAGTTTTGTTTAAAATACCATATGGGATTATGGTACATTGGTATATGGGTTTCCTTGTGTTATGTTTGTAGTTAGGATTGTTCAAAATCCAAAGGTCAGTGTTTTTGGTGTTTAGGAGTTTGATTGCATTAACCCTAATATAAATCACCTTGTATACTCAATTTTTAAAGTGGGTTACCATGCAAAATTCTATCATGGTTAAGATTTCAATTTTCCATGTAGTTTTATGGGTCTATCTCTGATACAAGTTTAAAAATTCTCATTCTTATTAGTTTATAGGTAGTTATGAGAAAGGCGGTTGTTTTTTTGTCAAAGACATAGAACACTATATGAGATAGATTGAGGGCTTACATAAGAATGAATGATTGACTAGAAACAAAATACTTTTACCGTTGTCTATTACATTGTAAAGACATAAGCATATCATAGAGACATCATTTTCAGTTGTATATCTAGAGTAGTGAAGCAATACTTGTGAAACAATTTGTAAAAGCATTACAATGAATAAGTTTCACTACTTTATATTACTGTGTGTATCTCATATATACATAATGTTATATTATATATGACTAATTAGGCTCTCTATATTATATTATTATGTATGTTCAAATACAATAATGTATTGTATGTGAACTATTTTTGCACATTGTAGTATTGCTCCTAAATCTCAATTTTATGATATTAGGAAATTTTGAGAAAAGAAATAGATATGAAACTTTGTATGTAAATTCAAAATAGTGGTGTGAAAAATGGTAATAAGCCAATGAGGTATCACACTGTCAGTGAGGCACACAAATTTTCAGTGTGACACATTTAAATGTCAATGAGACAGATTTTCGAGTGAGGCATTGTAAGCAGAAAATTATCAGATTAAGAAAGTGAGGCACTTTCGAGTGGTTTTAATTCCCCATGAGGGTTTTTAACTCAGTGACAATTTTTGTGTTATGAGTCATTACTTTGATGTATTTGATCCTCATGTAATTTTTTTATCATATGTTATTCAGTTTTGAGTTGTCTTGCATTAACTCATATCCACAATGTATTATTATTTGTAATGATATTCATTTTTCATCCTCATTATGATCAATCAAATCACAATTAGTCTTTGTATTATGGTTAAGAGAATATCCTTGCTCTTAAGTCTCATGTCTATCATAGATTGCCTCATAATATTGTGTTGATGCATCTTTAATATTGTTGTGTCAATTTTAGTAGTCATGGTGCCTATCTTAGTGCAGCACAAGTTCTTATGATGTGCATATATGATGCTTCATCTTAGTTTAACAAAAGTTGTCTTAATTTGAGATGATGTCTTGTGTTCATAATGTCTATCCAAAATTCTTGATTCTGGATATGTCTATTCTCGTGATAGGTATGTATCTAAGTTTTTGAAAGATTATTTTAAAGACTTGTTGAATTAGTATACCAGTGATTCACCCCCCCTCTCAATGGTATTGTACTCCAACAAGTACATGTCAGAAAATATTTGAAAAGTAAAACAAAAAAGATCCATTTAATAATATAAAATAATATGCATCAGCTAATGAGAATAATTGTTTTTATATGTGCATGAAATTAAATATTAGGCTCATTTCTTGTTGGACAATCAACCTGCCCATCTTACTGACAAGTTCTGGAGTGCGTTAAAGTGGGTTGCTTAGTAGAAAAACACCAAGTATGTTGATTCAAACACAAAACATGTCCAATCATATACATATCATTATTTTACCCTTAATTGAGGCTCACCACCTCAACCACAAACCATAATACAATCAAAAAATTCTAATGTGGAAATCCATCAACCCAAAACCTATTGATAGTTGCCACTGTAATGCAAGTACTAAGACCTCTATTGTCTAAGTGGATGTGACCACCCTAAACTATTATACAAGACTCTGTCTAATCGTTCCAGACACCCTATTTCTTCATTCCACCTCAAGCGCACATCTTATGATCACTTCAACAATAAACCACATTTATTTGCAAAATCAACTTGTGCAAGGCCACCGATAAACATTAAAGGGAAATAAAATATTAAATTAAAGAAGCAATCAGATGAACTCTTGCAAGTAAATCTTCAAATTAAAAATTCAAATTGATAAGAGTCCACAAATTAAAGACACCACACCAATACGATAAGCTTCTAACATACAAGTAGACTTCAAACCAACTCATTCATCCCATTCCACACCCAATGAAGACAAAAAAGAAAGAAGAAGACAGTGCAAAAATAATTAAAGCTAATTTTCCAAGTATGTAAGTATTTATTATTAATTTTTATTATTCCTATATTATCCTTGTTGTTCAATACTACTTTCTGTTATTTCTATATTATCTTTTTTGTTCACTTCATTTTCATGTATCTATCCTTTCTACTATTTTCTTCATGTTCATTTCATTTGTAGTTTTCCATACCCTTAGTGGTTGTTTCACATCCTCATAGTTGTTTTGGATTCCTTGAAATTAAATTCACTTTCGCTTCTCTATTCTTTCTATATTATCCTTACTATTCATTTCATATCCAGGTGTCTATCTTTTCTATTGTTTCCTTCATGTTCATTTCACTTACAGTTTTCTATACCCATACTGGTTGTTTCAAATCCTCATGGTTTGTTTGGATTCCTCGACATTAAATTCACTTTCACTTTTCTTTTCTTTCTATATTATCTTTACTATTTAATTCATATCCACGTATCTATCCATTCTTCTATTTCCTTCATATTCATTTCACTTACAGTTTTGTATACCCTTACTGGTTGTTTCACATCCTGGTTTATTTGGATTCCTCGACATTCAATTCACTATATGGCTCTCCTATTATTTCTATATTATCTTTACTATTTAATTCATATCCAAGTATCTATCCTATCTATTATTTCCTTCATGTTTGTTTCACTTAAAGTTATCTATACCCTTACTGGTTATTTCACATCCTCATAGTTTGCTCGGATTCCTCAACATTCAATTCACTTTCAATAATCTATTCTTTCTATATTATCCTTATTGATCAATTCATACCCAAGTATCTATCCTTTCTATTGTTTCCTTCGTGTTCATTTTTATTTTAGACACTTGCATATTTACAAACTTCACCTACTATTTTTTGTATTGTATCCTTCTTGTTCATTTCATTTTTCAGTTTTCTATACCCATGTTGTTTCACATCCTCATAGTTTGTTTGGATTCCTTGACATTCAATTCACTTTCACTTTTCTATTATTTCTATATTTTCATTGATGCTCAATTCATTTATAATTATCTATCCTTTCAACTATTTCCTTTTTGTTCATTTATATTTTACATGCATGCATATTTACAATCTTTGCCTACGATTTCTTATATTGTTTCCTTCTAGTTCATTTAATTTTCAATTTTCCTATCCTTCACTACCTATTTCACATCTTTATGGTGTGTTTTGATTCCTTGACATTCAATTCACTTTCACTTTTCTATACTTTCTATAGTATCCTTGTTGTTCACTCCAAAGTATTTCAATAAAAAAATTGCCCACACATAACTATGAAGAAAACAAATATTTTCAAAATTCTATGCAACCATCATTGTCATCTTGCATGCATACATTTGTATTCAATATGAAAAAACATAACTGCTACTTATAAACCATAACTGTTTAGACTAATAATCAATGTTTTACGTATTTTGTTTCATACTTCATGTTTTCTCTCACAACTTAGATTTACAATGTTAGGCATTATGCAAATGACACTAGACAATTAACCATGATCCAATCCAGACAATGGACATGGAAACAAATCAGTGTTGATATTAGTAACAAAGATCAAAACTATCAGATTGTCAAGAATTATGAATACAATAGGGATAACTATTTGAAAGCCCATAGAAAATTGACAAGTCTTGGTCTTAAAGAAACCTACTCTCCAAATGATGCAGACAAAGATATCCTAACATATATCCATGAAACTTCCCCTTTACCCCACAAACCAATTCCCCATATATAATGCCTAGTAGAGATCTCATATCCAATAATTCAAGCACAACAAGAATGGCTTGTGAGTCATTCCCATCTTATTGATCATTTATTTTTTTCTCCATATCCTTGTGATGATCTTCTATTACCAACCACATCTTGTTTCTATTATAATTTATTCAAGGTCATTATGGAATCATGGAAAGCCAACTATTTGAATAGATATTTCTAAGAAGCCTATGATCCAAAACTTAGAGAGTGCTAAAAAATTCTTTCATGGCAACATATCCTTCGAAGAGTAATTACGAACCAAATCCCATCTTGGGTTTTTACCAAGGTATACATTAAAACTCAAACTGCTTTCTTTCCTATTATGCCTTATTGTGTCTACACTCAAAATATTATGTGGAAAGAACCCAGACCAACTACATCACCTCATCTAGTTGACCCGAAAGGTTTCAACCATGACTCACTACTAGTGTAATTGTTAGGTTTGTACATCTCTTACTATTTCTCTTCCCTACCATCATCTCTACACCATATATTATCAAACAATAATAAAACCAAAAAAGGGAATCATACTTCCTATGTTCAACCATCATGAACACATTACACTACACTGTCACTCAATTTGAAAATGCACAAATTTTCTCATTCAAGCATCATTGTTCATATTGTTCTCCAAGCATCACTCTAAAAAATGTCATGGTTAGTTGGTTCCATTTCATAGCTACACCTTGTAGACTCTACTATAATTTTAGTATCACGTTGCAAATTAATAATCTTCATCAATGTTGCCTTAACAATTATTCTACAAATTAGGAATTGTTTCATTTGTAGCACACATATTATTTTTATTTTACACAGATGAGGAATTTAGATCGTTGGAAGGAGAAGGGGCTTGCTCAAAAGAAAAAAGAAACAACAAGGCTACGTGCCCATAAAAGAGGTGTCCACTTCCCTCCAAACCCTGAAACCCCACCTCTTGTTCTAAGTAATCCATAGCCTATTGAAAGCAATTCAGAGCCTATTACGCCGATAGAGGAGGATACTACAACAATGACAACACCTAAAGTCACAATGCAACAAAATTTGTGGTCTACAACTGATATAGAAGGGGCACTCACAGATATTGAGGAAAATGACATGTTGATAAGGGAAGCATAGAAAAAGGGGTATTCCAACAACTGTTCTCTCTAAATGGTTGGGTGGTCTCATAATCACCTCCAAGAAAGGTCCCCCAACCATCCTCACCCTTGTATAAGAATATCATATTGTCTAGCAGTGCCAAGAGATGGTTGCAATGGGTCATGGGTTGGAGATCATGAAATTAAGGGCAACTGTGGCTCAGATATGTGAGACTCGACCCAACCCCTTCAAGGATGGAATTCTTGGTAAGTCATGGTGGTATGGGTTTAAGGCCTGCCATCTGAAACTCACACTACAGACAACAGAAGGCCTTGACAAAGACAGAGCAGTGAATCTAAGATCAACTATTATCTCTACTTTCTATGAGACTTTATCAAAATCAAACATTGAAAATCCTCATGGACCTGCTCACATATGGAATTGTTATGAAATTGGCGTGTAGGTAGGCATAATTGGGGATATGAGGGTACTTGATGGAAAAGGAAATTGTAACATGTCCTAGATAATTTCCAAGAGTCATGAATGGATTACCATTATTTTTCATGTGAATTCTTCCATGCAAACCATTCCAAGCTTCTACTTGTTTAAAGGCAATAAGAAGTTGCAAAATTACATTTCAAAATGTGAATTGGGTGCTTGCAATATGGCAGCCCAAAAACATGTCTAGATAACCAAGGAACTCTTCCTTAATTGGTTGCACAAATTTGCACGCTCTATTTTTGGGGTTGTTTCACCCACCAACATGCACTTGTTTATATTTGATGGCTATGGAAGCCATGTTGTAGTTACAACCATCCAAGAGGCATAGATGCTAGTTATTGACATTCTCACATTGTTAGATCACACATCTCACAAACTACAACCTCTAGATGTGAGTGTCTTTTCTCCATACAGATCATACTTTAAATCAAAATGAGCATTGTGGTTGGCAAGATTCACAAATGTTGAAATCAAGAGGGAAAAACTAGCAGAACTTTGTAGCAAACCTTTGACAAGGGCATTGATTGTGTCTAACATTGTAGTCGGATTCAAAAGGACTAGGATATGTCCCCTCAATACTAATATGCTCATGGATGACATGCAACCCAACAACACATTTGAAATTAACAATGACAAAGATTCTTGTGCAGTGCAAAACATGCTAAGCTTCTCTGGAGTTGATATGTCTAATGAAGATGTAGTAGAAAACATAGCTCAAATCCACCATTTTGATTTCAATTCACAAGTGGAGTGTGATGAGCCAGTAGAAAATGAAATAAAAAACCTTGGCATGCCATCAGAGAGAATACCACCCTCATGGTCGGTAAAACGGGATATGAATCTAGGTGTGGACTTGCAAGGGAAAGAAGATGATGGATCTTTCACTTTCCCTTCACCACCCACCACTATCATGCCAAAAGTTGTGCATTACTATGTTGATTGTTAAATATGTATAGCTTTGGTCGAATTACTCTAACCGATATAATCAAATGTATAAGTGTCATATAAACGTTAACCATTTGATCTCTATCCTTTACCATCTGCAGATATAATTATCAATAATGATATTACATTATGATTACTATTGTCATAATGTTATATCATTATAGATTTCTATCGTGTATTAATAAACTGATTAATTTATTGGTGAAGATCACTGATTATATGTATAGTTAATAATATTTATTAACTATACATATAATCGGTGATATGTTACATCGATTAATGATCGTATTATCTATTTATCGTTATGGCTTGATATTAATGGTATTACATTATACTTAACTCATTGGTCTCACATAGATATATGACCCTATGTGAAACCGTGTCAGTTTCACATAGAGTATGTCTCTATGTGAGACTGGCTTTATACTTATTGACATTGACATCTTCCATTCAAAATATAAGTAGATCGATAAGACATATGAAGATCATCTCTCAGCGATAATCAGTGATAGACCATATTTCTCACAGTAGTCTTATTCAAAATTATCGAACTGGGCATTAGTTTGATAATTTTAAAAATATATACTTACATCATATTATGATAACAATTTGAATAAAATATATGTGCAGATTAATATATTCTAGGATGCTCAGGGGAGACAATAAATGTTCTTCTTTAGTCAGGAGGGTAATGATTATGCCTGCGGTTAAATGAGATTAAAAATAACATGGTATCAGAGCGGGTTCTCCTACCACCCTTTGAGATTACGCTTATGCTGGAGACAAATTAACATAAATATATTTGTGATAAAAACTATTTACAATGTGATGGGATTCCATTATTCATCAGGATTTCTTAATCGTTGGCCTACAAGTGGCGTAAGTTCCAAACGATCATCTCTTTCTTTCTAGCGTGAAGGAAAGGTCTTGGAGTTACATTTTGTAAGTGCCTTTCAAGGATAATTGTTACATGTGACTTCCAATGCAGGCCATATCGAATTGTATCATCATTCATAGGAAGGGCAATCCTCTATCACTGTTGTGCAGATTGGTCAAAATAAAAATTGGAATGTTTGGAATGAATTCTATATTTAGTAACTCAACCTTTGCATGTGGAGTAAATTTTCAGGCATATTCTTGGTACACAGGTTGTGCAATTAGTGATTTGCAACTATATTGAAGTCATGGAAAAGTGTTTTGGAGCCTCGTGATCTGTGAATGAGGTCAGAGACAAACCATAATCTAAGTTTGTGTACAAACTTCATTGCTTGGTCGGGCTCTTCATTGAAGCAATTAGATCTATAAATATAATCGGTGATCTATGCACCTTGCATTAGGGTTGAGATTTCTCTTTTGTGGCTTCATGTTCGTAATTAGCCTTTGGACAACATTTGTGATAGGAGCCCATACTTTTTATTGGATAGTGCATGTTTTACAATAGATCGACTATGGAGGAATTAGCGGTGGTGATTGTCGCAACTTAATTTATTCATGTCCAATGAATATATTGATCAATAATAGAAAATATGTTGATAAATACCTTGAAAGTCAATGAATTATCATAAATTAAAAGGAAGACGATAACTAGATATGGGAACAAAGTCGTCCTAAGGAAGAATAGGTGAATATTGACTGAATCACATATGATACATTGCTATATATTTGTGGCTATATGAATATTGTTGAGCCAAGCCATATAAAAAATAGAGGGGATGCTTATTCGACATGATGATCTACAACTGATTGAATATCTTGATGAACTAAAGAGATAGAGATTAGAGATCACCGAGCTATTGAAGTGATATGTAAGATGATTAAATTAGTCAATATGTTGTCATTGATGTCAACTAGTTCTGACTATACTTATCATGACAGTTACAAACAATTAAACATCTGTAGAAGAAAGAAATGGTGAAGAAATGAGATATCTACATAAGGACAAGATGAATATGACAAATAAAGATAAGGTATACATTGGGTAACTTATTGATGAGTCTATGGCATTATGTTGTTGACTTAAGCATGTTGCATTATTCTATTTTGAAGAAGAGATCAGAATTGAACAAGTTAATGTGGTCGGTAATTGAAGATTTTTGTATACACCGAGTTAGTCTTGTGTATACCGAGTGATAGTAATAATCGAGTTAGTTATCACCGACGCATTCAGTATTAACTATGGATGAAAACATTAAATGTTATAACAGCCGACTGAAATTGATGAGCTGGAAATTGCTTATGATTCCGAGGTAAGAGATGAAGTTTGTTATAAGATCCACAGCTGACAAAATTCAGATATGATCGAAGGGAAGAGAATGAAACGTGTTATTGACACATCTACCGAAGAAGTTTGAAGCGACTAAATGGACGGTGGAGATTAAGAGGCAAAATCTAATGGCTCATATGAAAACATTTTACACGTCTATTTAAGAGACATGAGATCCATTGTTGAATTATGCTGGATGAATAGAGACTGCAGAAGATTTCACGTGAAGACATTTTTCATGCATACCTGATCAAACTGGTTACAGATAGAACCGAGCTGAACTGTAGGCATAAGCAAGAGTCAGAGATATATACACCAAGTGAAGTAAGTTGGAGGATATGATGAAGTGAATTGATTATTGATCAGACGAGTTATTTTGAGCTTAGCATAGATCTAAATACTTGCAAATTGAGTTGTATTTGAATCAGATCACTATTGAATCAGTTTAGCCATTGTTACAGAAAAACCTCTTAATCAAGTGGACTTAACAGTCTTTTGTATGAGATTTAGGGAATGTTAATTGTTTTCTTGTTGACCCCATAGTGAATGTTGGTCAAAATTTAACTGTTAGTGATAAATCCTCTAACCAGGTCACACCTAACAGTGTGCATTGTAACCTTTAACAGGGTTGGCTCCTAACCAAGCTCACTTCAGAAGAGTGAAATATTTTGGGTTACCGGTCCTAGGTGGTTTTTCCCTTAGCAAGGTTTCCACGTTAAATCTTTGTGTTATGTGTTATTTGTTATGATTGTTTTTCTATCATACTTTAAATGTTGCATATTTGATTAATCGGTAAAGACAGTTTTGAAAATTACTGGTATTTGATAAATGATAGAAAGATAGTTATCTTATGTTATCTTGTCGAGTTGTTTGATTTGTTGAAAAAGTACATTTGAGAGTTTGGGATTGTAGGATAACTGATTTAATTGATTCTCCCCCCCTCTCAGTTATCTGACAATTGGTATCAAAGCATATTGGTTGCTTGGAGGAAAGTTTGAAGGACTTGAACAAAAGATCACAAGATGTATAAAAGGGAAGTGCCTAAGCTGAACAAAGATAACTTCTCAACATGGCAAAGCAAGATGAGGCTACACATATCTAGAATTGGAGAATATGTCCTTCAACTCCTAGACAATGGCTACATACAACCGACTGTTGGACCTTTGACGGTTAATCAGCTAAGAGACAGACATGAACACAATATAACAATGATAGAGATAGCTACTGCTCTATTTGATGCAGAATTTGAAGATATCAAAGCATGCACTACAACGAAAGAAATGTGGGACAAACTTGAACTAGTTTATTGAGGAGATGTAAATGTACTGAGGGCCAGAGCTGAAAGCCTAAGAGGTAGATTTGATGACATGAAGATGAAAGAAGGTGAAAACATCACACAATACTCTAACCGAATTAAGGAGGTGGTCAATGCTATCCGAGGAGCATGAGGTATTATTGATGAAGACACTATTGTGATTAAAATTCTTAGAACCTTGTTGCCTATCTATGCTATTAGAATCTCTGTTATTCATAAAATTAGATCTGCATTGAACAACGTTCTTACACTTGATAGTCTAATTGGTAAGTTGACTACTTTTGACCTGAATAACTATGATAATAGTATTGTACGAAGTGTTGAGTCTGCATTTATGTCATCCCTGAAGATTGATAAGTCTAGCAGTAAACATAACATAAGAAATGAAAGTGGCAGTGACAGCGAAGATGAGCTTAATGAGCTTGAGGCACTTATGGCTAGGAGACTTCAAAAAGGTAAAGGAAGGTATAAAGGAAAGTTACCTTTAGCTTGTTTTAATTGTAAAGAGATTGGTCATATTGTTGCTAGATGTCCTAACAGGAAAGATGAAGATAAAGACAATGACTGATCTGGTGATGGAAAGTTTGGCAGAAGAGATAATCGAGATCACAAGGGAAACCGACACTATGACAGAAGAAATAACCGAGACTACAAAGAAAAAGGCAAGAAAGCATGTTACCTTGTTGGAGATGATGATAATGATACTGACACCGACACTGATGAAGATGTTAAGGTGGTATTCGTAGTAATGAAAGATGACTTAGAAGAAGAAGAAAGGTATGTAGAAATAACACTTATATCTAAAGAGAATGATACATAGATTATTGATAGTGGTTGTACACATCATATGACTGGTCATGAGGATAAATTTGAATACCTTGAATATTATAATGGAGGATCTGTTAAAATGGGAAATGATACATCTTATCTAGTGAAAGGAAAAGGATCTATCTTGTTGAACAATAAGATTAGATGTGAAAATGAAAATTGGGTGAAAGGACTTAACTATAATCTATTGAGTGTAGCACAATTGAATAATTCAGGTCACCAAGTTGCATTTGAAAGTAGAAAGGTGAAAATATATGATGAAACTAGAAAGTTGGTTGGTACTGGTGAACAATCCAAAGGTAATATATTCTATCTTGACAATGTTAAAACGTCTTATTTGTTGGCTAGAAATGAAGACGTGTGGTTGTGGCATAAGAGACTGTGTCATGTTAATTTTGATAACATGGTTAAGATTAGTAAGAAGAGAAGAGTTAGAGGTTTACCAAGTCTAACTAAACCAGACCATGTCATGTGCAATCAATGTCAAAAGGGGAAAATGACTAAATCTAGTTTTAAAAGCATAGACTATTCTTCTAAAGGTATTTTGGAGTTGGTACATACTGACTTATGTGGTCCTATGAGAACTCAGAGTTATTATGGTGACAAATTTTATTTTATTTGTTGATGACTACTCTAGGATGATGATAATTATGTTTTTGAAAGAGAAATTTGAAGCTTTTAAACTGTTTAAGTGGTATAAAGCTAAAGTTGAAAAGGAAACTGAGAAATATTTAAAATGCTTAAGATCTAATAGAGGAGGCGAGTTTATTTCTGATGAATTCACTAACTTTTGTAATGATCATAGAATTAAAAGATAGGTTTCTGCACCGAGGACACCACAACAGAATAGTATTTCAGAAAGAAGGAATCGATCTGTAGTTGATTGTGCTAGAACACTAATGATTGAGAAAGATGTTGTACAAATGTACTAGAGAGAAGTTGTTAGTACTGCTTTATACATATTGAACCGAGTTCAATTGAAGAAAGATACAAATAAGACACCTTATGAGCTATGGTTTGGCTACACATCGAATGTAGGTTATTTCAAAAAATTTGGAAGCAAATGTTACATTCTAAAAGATGATAGAAATGGTAAATTTGATTCTAAAAGTGATGTAGGAATATTTTTAGGATATTCTATTAAGAGAAAAGCATACAAATGTTTGAACAATTCTACTAACAAAATGACTGAAAGTGCTAATGTGAAAGTTGATGAGTTTGCTGAGAAAAATGATGAAGAAAGCATGAAGGAACTGGAAGACTATGGTAGGTTTACATATATTGAGCATCTAGACTATCTACCCAAGCCACATGCTGAGTCTACCAAGCGATGGGAAAATCCTACCAAGAATCAACAAAAGCAAACCGAGAACCAAGAAGATGCTACCGGAGAAGAAAATGAACCTGAACCGAATGATGAGCAAAGAAGAGAGCAAGTACTGGCGAGATGTTTTAGAAGACACCATCCACAGAACCAAATTATTGGAGACAAGCAAGCTGACATGTTGACACGAAGTAAGTTAAGATAGAACACATGTTTAGTTTGTGAATTTGAGCCTAAGAATGTTAGATGCACTTGAGAATGATGAACGAATTAAGGCAATGAATGAAGAAATTGAATAGACAAAAACAAAACATGGACATTGGTACCAAGACCGAGTGATAAAAATGTAATTGGTACTAAGTGGATTTTCAGAAACAAGTTGAATGAGAATGGTGAAGTAACTAGAAACAAAACAAAACTTGTATACAAGGGATATGCACAAGAAGAAGGTTTTGACTATGGTAAAAATTTTGCACCAGTAGCAAGACTTGAAGGATTCTGAATATTACTTGCACATGCTGCACATAAAGGATTCAAAGTATATCAAATGAATGTGAAATCAGAACTTTTGAATGGAATTCTTGAGGAAGAAGTCTACATAGAACAACTGAAGGTTTTGTTGATCCAAATCAGAAGAACATGGTATGTAAATTGCACAAAGCATTGTATGACCTAAAACAAGCATCGAGAGCATGGTATGAAAGATTACATGCTTATCTTATTAGTATTGGCTTTGTGAGGACAAGTGACAATAACAATTTGTACATGAAAGGATAATTTGATGACAATATTCTGATTGCTTAAATTTTTGTTGATGATATAATATTTGGAGGACATGATAATATTTGCAAATCTTTTGCTGATGAAATGAGAAAAGAGTTTGAAATGTTAATGTTTGAAAAGATTAAATTCTTTCTAGGTTTACAGATTATACAACAAAATGATGGGATTTTCATAACACAATCAAAATACATCAAGGAAGTGTTGAAGACTTTTGGCATGGAAGATTCAAAACCGGTAGGTACACTGATGGTCACATGATGTAAGTTGACAAAAGATGATGAATCAACCGAGGTAAATCAGACATTGTATAGATCAATGATTGAAAAATTGATGTATGTGGTACACACTAAGCCTGATATAGCACATGCAGTTGGGATTGTAGCAAGATTTTTTGCTAATCCTAAGGAATCACATATAACTGTTGTTAAAAGGATTCTGAGATATTTGAAGAAAACTAAAGATAATAGTTTATGGTATAAAAATGAAGGCAATTTTGAACTACAAGTTTACACTGATGCAAATTGGGTTGGAAACATTGATGACTGGAAGAGCACAACTGGTGGAACATTCTTTTTAGGTGAAATACTTGTAACATGGATAAGTAAGAAACAAGCATGTATTTTCAGTTTACTACTAAAGCAGAGTATGTTGTTGTTGTTGCTAATTGTTCAAATATTGCATGGATAAAACAATTGTTGGAATGAATGAATGAGGTGATCACTGATCTAGTGATTATATATTGTGACAACACAAGTGCTATAAACATTTCCAAGAATCTGGTGATGCATTAAAAAATAAAGCACATATCTATAAAGTATCACTATTTGAGGGAACAAGTACAAGAAAAGCAAGTGAAACTAGAGTTTGTGAAGTCTAAAGAACAACTTGCTGATATATTTACCAAGCCCTTACCAAAGGACACTTTTGAGTACTTGAGGACTAGACTAGGGGTCCGTCCCCTGTCTATCGGTCACTAAGGTGATCAGGAGGTTGCATCAACTTGTACTTTATTAGAAAATCATTCATGTTGATGCATGTAGCTCACACTTTAGGATTCCTAAGGTTGTGAAAGATTGTAGAAGCTGAGACAAAAAATTATATATCAGTACATGAAGGTACTTGATCTGGATTGAACAACAAAGAACTACTTGGCTGTTGAAGAGTTGTTTATTTTCTTTTGGCATTGTTGTCAAAGGGAGAGAGATTTTTATGAAATATTGGGAGAGAGATTTCAATGAAACATCTATCCACTACAGGGAGAGAAAGAGTCAGAGAACTAAAGAAGATCAAATCCGTAGGGAGAGTATGAATGAAATGTTGTTGTAGTGATTAAACATATTAAATATCAAGCTAGGGAGAGCTTACCGAGCTACAACATTTATCTATATAGTTGTAGAACAAATGTTTGGTATGGTTTGACATATTTCATATTGTTTGTGTTGCCATCAATACCAAAGGGAGAGATTGATGATTTACAACTGATTGATTATCTTGATGAACTAAAGAGACAGTGATTAGACATCATCGAGCTATTAAAGTGATATGTAAGATGATTAAATCAGTCAATATGTTGTCATTGATGTCAACTAAGTTTCACTATACTTATCATGAAAGTTACAAACATTTAAACATCTCTAGAAGGAAGAAATGGTGAATAAATGAGATATCTACATAAGGGCAAGATGAATATGACATATAAGGATAAGGTATACATTGGGTAACTTATTGATGAGTCTATGACATTATGGTGTTGACTTAAGCTTGTTGCATTATTCTATTATGAAGAAGAGATCAGAATTGAACAAGTTAATGTGGTCGGTAATTGAAGATTTATGTATACACCGAGTCAGTCTTGTGTATACCGAGTGACAATAATAACCGAGTTAGTTATCACTGACGCATTCAGTATTAACCTAGTATGGATGAAAACATTAAATGTTATAACAGCCGACTGAAATTGATGAGCTAGAAATTGCTTATGATTCTGAGGTAAGAGATGAAGTTTGTTATAAGATCCATGACTAACAAAATTCATATATGATCAAAGGGAAGAGAATGAAACATGTTATTGACACATATGCCGAGGAAGTTTGAAATGGCAAAATGGATGATGGAGATTAAGAGGCAAAATCTAATGGCTGATATGAAAATAGTTTACACATCTATTTAAGAGACATGACATTCATTGTTGAATTATGTCGGATGAATAGAGATTGCAGAAGATTTCATGTGAAGACATTTTTCATGCATACCTAATCAAACTGGTTACAAACATAACCAAGCTAAACTGGAGGCATAATCGAGCATCATAGATATATACACCGAGTGAAGTAAGTTGGAGGATATGATGAAGTGAATTGATTATTGATCAGACGAGTTATTTTGAGTTTAGCATAGATCTAAATACTTGCAAATTGATTTATATTTGAATCAGATCACTATTGTATCAATTTAACCATTGTTACAGAAAAATCTATTAACCGAGTGGACTTAACAGTCTTTTGTATGACATTCAGGGAATGTTAATTGTTTTCTTATTGACCTCATAGTGAATGCTGGTCAAAAGTTAACTGTTGGTGATAAATCCTCTAACCAGGTCACATCTAACAGTGTGCATTGTAACATTTAACAGGGTTGGCTCCTAACTGAGCTCATTTCAAAAGAGTGAAATATTTTGGGTTATCGATCCTAGGTGGTTTTTCTCTTAGCAGGGTTTCCACGTTAAATCTTTGTGTTATGTGTTATTTGTTATGATTGTTTTGCTATCATACTTTACATGTTGCATATTTGATTAATCGGTAAAGACAGTTTTAGAAATTATTGGTATTCGGTAAATGAACAAAAAGATAGTTATCTTATCTTACCGAGTTTTTTGATTTGTTGAAAAAGTTTGAAAAAGTACATATGAGAGTTTGGGATTGTAGGATAACTGATTTAACTAATTCATCCCCCTCTCAGTTATCTAACACGACATAATACTCCCAATGTGTAATAACAAAATTTGAGTTAGTCAAAGTGCCAGGTTGAAGTGGAGATGGAAAAATGATCTCAAATAGGAATAATAGAGTTCAAGCTTTAAAATCAGGGGAAATAAATGGAAGCAACATGATCATTCTCTATACACTATAATTTTTATCATGCGTTGCTAACATTCCTTAAATAATAAGCACAACAAATCATGAATTTACCGACATCAATATAAGCAATGAATCTCTTGAATTTGAGACAGATATGGGAAGATGGTGCAACGATAGTATAATATAAAGCAACACATTTTTGAAAGAAAACACGAGCGACCAAAGGAATGGACACATAGATGAATAAAAGAATGCAACAAATATTCCTATTTTGATACTCCAAACAATGATAAAAGGAAGAAAGGAATATATTATGTATGCAATTGAATCAATGGGGAATGATAGATTCATGTCATATTACAATTAGAGAAACTATTAAATATTCTTGATGCCATAGCATCTAATGTGCCAGAATAATGCAACATGAGATATTCTCGTGCACGTGGTTTCTAGACTAAATATACGTAAGATATTTCATATAATTATTTAAGGATGGTATCACATATTTGACATTCAATATTGGGCACTCAAATATTATTGTTTTGTATCAATTTCTGGATTTGATTGCGTAGAATTTTTTTGTCATCAACATTTTGGATCATACTATATGATCCATCATCAAATATTATTGTTTAATATTACGAAGATTCTTAGTCTAGAAGCCTATGTGCGATGATATGTAAATAAAAGCAATTGAGCAAAGTTTAAGAAAAAGGTCTATACATTTATATCAAGAAACCAGATATACACACAACTATAAAGAGATAAAAGTGGTGACACGAGTTATGATCGAGGGAAAAGGTCGTGTTGACATAGGCTCTTCCCTTCTTGTTGGACTGTGTTGAGTATTAATAGTGGGATGATTATTTTTAATTGGAAAGTGAGGAGCTTTCCCATGTTATCCTTAAGGACTGAGTTGAAGCATCTCTCAAAGAGGAAGATTCTATACAGATTGTGATCAGTTTCTTCAAAAAGGAGGAATCAAGTGGATAGTCAAGAAACCAATAAAATCCATAATAGTTAGTATCTTATCTGTATCTATGTGTGTACTATAAGAGTCATTTTCCTTGTTATGCTCTTGTTCTTTTCCTTAGTCCCCAGGGATATTTGTGCAAGAAAAGAAGAATGGTGCATTATGAATGTTACCGAGGCATTTATGCAAGTGATGGTAGCATTAGGGATTACAAATAAAATTCGGGCCAAGAGGGCTCTCCCAATGAGAGGGAGTAGATTGCAAAGGGCTTTTTATTCTAATATTAGATGATGAGAAATATATCTTCCATGATTGGGGCCATGTATGCTTCCATAATAGAGGGAGTAGCTAGAGGATCTGGTTCAGTTGACTTCCCAGGATCTTGGTCATATTGCTTCAGAGGGAGTTGACCATGTCAAGATGGTTTCTCTATTAATCAAGAAACTATAACAATTAGAAGACCTCGATTCATGGGGTGAAGTTCCATATGTGTAGGTTGGAAGGCCTTTATGTGGGTATCTAGGTCGTGATATCTAGATCAGGAAGAATTAACATTCAGAGGGAGTCTGGCAATCCATCAGAGACATCCTTGGACAAGGAGGTTAGAAGGTTGATATCAGATTCAAAGGGAGTTTGACATTTCATCAGAAGCAACCTTGGACGAGGAGGTCAGAAGGTTGATATCTATTTTAGATGGAGCCACATCATCATGAAGATATGCTTATTGTATTATTCTCTGTGAGGGAGAAGTTTGAGGTGCAAGCCCTTGTTAATACATTCTTCTCTATGAGAGAAGTTTGAGGTGAAATCCCTTGTACCATTTTTCTATGAGATGGAGAAATTTGAGGTGTTAGCTCTTGTAATGCATTCTTCTCTGTGAAGGAGAAGTTTGAGGTAAAATCCCTTGTTCCACCCTCTAGGAGTACCCATGGTGGATCCACCCTATGATATGGTTCATGGTGGATGTCATATGTGTGACACCATGACAACGTCATGTGAGTCGAGAGTCTGTGGTTTAAATTATTGTGCTAATATATTCTGTAAGATGTTTAATGTGTAAACTCTTATTATCTGTCATAATATATGTCATGTGTGTGACTCCATGACTTCATTGCATGATTAATGGGCCCATGTGAACATCATTGAGAGGTGATGATATTCCAGTGATGAACACTTATACTTTTTGTTATTATTGTAAGGTGACAATTTTATTTCAAATTGCTTAACCACATTATCTCTTAAGTAATATCAATTGAATGGTGGATATCATGAGACATGATATCTATGGATAATCCATGATGAATGGTATTACTAAGATATTCATGGTGGATATTATGTGACATAATATCTGTGGATATTCCATGAGTTACTATACTTATGGTAGGTATCATGGATGATATATGTGCATATGCCATAATGATGGATATTACACTGTGAATTTATGGTGGATATCATGTGACTTAATATTTGTGGACATGCCATAACTTATGATAGATCACACTGAGGTGATATCTTTCTCTCACACAATAAATGGATATATTATGTTCACTACAAGGATAGAAATTATCTTCCCTAGCTAAGAGGGAGTGTTAAAGATATATAGCTTCGATCGAATTACTCTAACTGATATAATCAAATGTATAAGTGGCCTATTGGCCTTAAACATTTGATCTCTATGCTTTACCATCTATAGATCTAATTATTGATAATGATATTACATTATGATTATTGTTGGCATAATGTAATATCATTATAGATATATGTTATGTATTAATAAACTGATTAATTTTAAAGTGAAGATCACTGATTATATATGTATAGTTAATAATAGTTATTAACTATACATATAATCGGTGATATGTTTTGATTATGTAAAATCAGGTTTTGAAAGGACCTGAAACCTTGTACAAGAGCATAAAAAATATATGGCAATAAAAGATGAATACAACTGTGGTGCCCCACCAAACAAACCAAAGGAACTAACCATAGTTCCTACCAAGTGAAACAACAAAACAAAACAAAGGGCAATCAAGATTTACATTTTTGCCCATCCTTATGAGAACATAAATTCATATCAAAAGAAGGCGTGGAAGATTTAAATTTATTTCCCTTAACTGTTGTCCATCCATCCTCCACCTTTTCAACAGCCTTCTGCCAAGCCAAAGAAGAGCAAGAAGAGCCTGACAAAGGGCAAGTCAAATTAGAAACCGCAAGAGGGACAGGAGTAGTATCACAACTAGAGACAATAATCTAGTTAGGGACAGCAGTAGCAACACCAAAAGGGGTAGCAGAAAATGTTTGAACTAAAGCTGCATCAGAGACAACATCTGTAGTATCCAAAACAACTTCAGAAGCACCAGAGGCAGCCACAGAAACACCAGCCAAAGCATGATCAATTTGAGGAGAGCAAGCAACCGAACCCCCTTCCTTAGAAACTTTGTCAACCATATAATGGTGATCTGAAGCCCCCAACCACCAAGTAGCCTTTTTTCTTCGATTTGACCTTATCAGATAAGCACTGTGTAGCAAGATGGCCAGTCATGTGGCACTTCCTACACCTAAACAAGATTCCCTCATAATCCAGATTATGAATCCAAGAACCCAAGGGAGAAGCCAAAGTTATCTTCTTAGGAAGACCCTTGGAAACATCAACCTCCACAAGAATACGGGCATATGTTGTCTTAAAAATTTCAGAGGAGTCTGAATCCACCATTTGGAAATCCCCAATAGCCTCACCCACAGATTCCAAAACCAAATCCAACCAAAGATGAAGAGGGAGATTTGGCAATCTTACCCATATGGGTATTTTATTGAAGGATTCAGAAAGAGGGTCAAACCCCTGATACTAAGGTTTGGCCATCAGGGGATAACACTCCTCCCAAGTAAAACAACTATTGCATAAAATAGTTTTCCTATCTTTAGCATTTTCAAACTTTACAATAAAAAAACCCCTTGCCACAGGGTATATCTGAACAACATCGATTAAAATGGGTTCCCAATGCTTGGAAATCCAAGCATGTAAATCAGAAAGAGAAGGCCAAAAACCCCTAAAATAGAAAATAGTAGCATTGGAGGAGAAGTCATCCACAGTTTTTGAAATCTCCTCAACTGTAGCAGCATCAAGACTAATCACAAGGGGTTTATGTACAACAACAACTTGCACAAGAGGAAAAGACCGGGATCCCCCTCTACCAGCATGGGCAGGACCATGTATGCCAACTTCAAAGGCAGCCACATCTGCATAGGAGATCACATAACCACTAGAGGCAGTCGTAGTAGACCCCAAAACCCTCGAAGAAACATTCCCACCCGCTAGAGAAGGCCCCGACACAACTGACGCTTAACCAACAAACGCATCAAGAGCTAAAACCCCAGACGGTCGAGCCTGAACAGAATTCAAACGGGCGGAAGAGGCGGGATCAAAAGAAATCACGGAAGAGGGAGCGGAAGTCATCGTGTTGAGAATATTCTATTGTTACCCATTCACTAAAATATAATCG
This sequence comes from Chamaecyparis obtusa, assembly GCA_027943335.1. Classification (NCBI taxonomy): domain Eukaryota; kingdom Viridiplantae; phylum Streptophyta; class Pinopsida; order Cupressales; family Cupressaceae; genus Chamaecyparis; species Chamaecyparis obtusa. The sequence goes on along the minus strand of BSBK01002251.1, from coordinate 1,216,136 downwards.
GTGATATGTTACATCGATTACTGATTGTATTATCTAATTATCATTGTGGCTTTCCATTAACAATATTACATTATACTTAACTCATCGATCTCACATAGAGACACGACCCTATGTGAAATCGTGTCAATTTCATATAGAGTCATTTCTCTATGTGAGACCAAATTCATACTTATTGACATTGCCATCTTCCATTCTAAATATAAGTAGATCGATAAGATATATGAAGATTATCTCTCAACAATAATCAATGATAGACTATATTTCTAATAGCAGTCTGATTCAAACTTTCAAACTAGGCATTAGTTCGATAATTTTGAGTACATATATTTACATCATATTTTGATAACAATTTGAATAAAGTATATGTGTAGATTAATATATTTCAGGATGCTTGAGGGAGACGATAGATATTCATCTTTGGTTGGGAGGGCAATGATTATGCACGCGATTAAATCAGCTTAAAGCTAACACTGGATGTGGATAGTGATATATATGCATATATGACACAAGAAACATGTGAATTTGGGAATGACGAAGATGAGATCCTAGTGTCACAAGTAAGTGAGGCACTAGTTTCTCAATAAGAAATGTTGTTGACCAAATTCTAAAAGTTGCTCATTCACATTTTCAACCAAAAATAGGCCAGGAGAGTTGATAAAGGGATCTTCTTGAGTCGGCAATCCCATTTGTTAACATATGATGATTACATGGAATTTTTTATGGAGTAAGAGATAAGGAAGAAAGAACTAGTTGAAATAAAAGAGAGGAAGAAAGAGTAGAACATAGAAAATAATGTTGTTTGCTAATTGGCAAAGGAAAAGTAGGACAAGGAGAGAAAAGAAAAGAAGATTCTACGTAAGGAAAAGGAAAGGCTGAAAGAAGAAGAGAAGAAGGAAAATGAGGAGAGACCAAATCATGGCATCACACTCATCACATTACATCTCAAAGGTTGCATTGTAAAATAGGGTCTTACAAGAACTGATATTGTTGACCTTTGAAGTTAGGGTGTGCATGTTCGGCCCCCTGCCCATAAAAAGTTACAAGCACATACATACACACACACACATATATGTGTGTGTGTGTGTGTGTGTGTGTGTGCGCGCGTGACATACATACATGTATATATACATGCATACATATGTATGTATGTTAGGGGTTTAAATGTTCCAATTTCAGTATTTATGGGTTTTCAATGTCAATATGATTGTTAAGGGGTTCCAAATTCATTTCACTTTATCAATTTTAAGCTTTTAATTTTAGTGTTAAGGGTTTCCAATTTCATTTTCAATGTTAGGGATTAAGGGTTTAATAAGTCATCTATTATATGGTTTCAAAAATAGGGATAAAGGGTTTAATAAGTTATATGTTTTATGGTTTCAATATGACTATTTCTAGTTTCAATATGATTGTTTATGCTTTCCACTTTCTTTTCGGTTTATGTTATAAGGTTTCAATTTTAGTGAAACCCTTATAGAGTTAGATTGATGCCCTTTCTAATACTAGATAATTGTGCACTATGTTAACCACGACACAATCCTCCTATTATTTTTTCACAATTTATAAACAACTTAGATGAACAATCCAGATGAATGAATGGTATCACAAGGGCCAACTATGTGTCTGAACCACCTAAGAAAGTCTGTCATATCTAGGTTGTGATGATTTACGAACTTTTCCCAACCTTGCTAAAATTCTAATTTAGCTATGGAAGAGCATAATTGTACATCACATTTGCCAATTTGGGCCTTGCAACACCATTTGATCATCTCAGTGGTTTATAAATTTTGAAACAAAAGCAGAAGGAATGAGTTTGCACAGTGCACAATTAGAAACTATTAAAAAAAAATTCACACTTGTTACCAAATCAACCTCACTCAAAGTGAATATAAAGTATGAGGCATATCAATTAGGCTTGAAATGAGAAGAAAAGTTTAATAGGATGGGTAAGGTATCAAATAAAAGAGGTGGCAACAATTCAAGTAGAGGTAGAAGTTCCTCTAAATTAGTTAATGAATACGAGCTAGAAAATAATGTGAAGCCAATTTCCAAGTGAGGGGTAGATTTAGAGGTAGTGGATAACAATCCTATATAGAGAGAAGGTTAAGGCCTATTCTAATTAACTACACCTAAACTAATTGATTTCTATCATAGTTCATTATGGATACAAATTGTTGAACTTTAATTTTTTTACAATACAATATTATTACATTCACCCCTCAAAATCCCTAAATATAGTTCCCCACTAGTTCAACTATTGTCTCTTTCTATTTATATTATTTCCATATCCAACAAATTACTTATCCTACTTATTCCAAGGTGTGTTTCATTATTTTCAATTTCAGAAATATGATTAGCAATGAAACAAATACTAAGTTAAATTGACCAGTAAAATGAATTTCAGAAATATGACCAATAAATAAAATGAATTTCATAATAATAACTGATAAGGTTAAAGAGATAGCTGATAAATTGAAATAAATTCAAAATCCCTTAACGGTAATATTGAAACCTTAAAATAGATAACTTATTAAACCCCTAATCACTAACATTGGAAATGAAATTGAAAACCCTTAACACTAAAATGGAAACCCTAAAATTGATAAATTGAAATGAATTTGGAATCTCTTAACAACTGTATTGAAACCTTAAAACAAATAACTTATTGAACAACTAATCCCTAACATTGGAAATGAAATTGAAAATCCTTAATAGTACTATAATGAAAACCCTAAAACTGATAAATCAAAATGAATCCAGAATCCCTTAACAGTCATATTGAAATCTTAAAATAGATAACTTATTAAACCCGTAATCCCCAACATTGGAAATGAAATTGAAAACCCTTAACACTAAAATAGAAACCCTAAAACTGATAAATAGAAATGAATTTAGAATCCCTTAGCAGTCACATTGAAACCTTCAAATAGATAACTTATTAAACCCCTAATCACTAACATTGGAAGTGAGATTGAAAACCCTTAACACTAAAATGAAAACCCTAAAATTGATAAATTGAAATGAGTTTGGAATCCTTTAACGACCATATTAAAACTTTAAAACATATAACTTATTAAACAACTAATCCCTAACATTGGAAATGAAATTAAAAACCCTTAGCAATACTATAATGGAAACCCTAAAACTGATAAATTGAAATGAATTCGAAATCCCTTAATAGTCATATTGAAACATTAAAACATATAACTTATTAAACCTCTAATCCCTAACATTGAAAATGAAAATGAAAACTCTTAACACTAAAATGGAAACGTTAAAACTGATAAATTGAAATGAATTCAAAATCCCTTAACAATCATATTGAAAACTTAAAACATATAACTTATTAAACACCTAGTCCCTAACATTGGAACTGAAATTGAAATTCCTTAACACTATAATGGAAACCCTAAAACTGATAAAATAAAATGAGTTCAGAATCCCTTAACAATCATATTGAAACCTTAAAATTGATAACTTATTAAACCCTTAATCCCTAACATTGGAAATAAAATTGACATACTCATAACTTTGAATAGTTAAAAAGTATACTTAGTTGAATTTTGTTGAATTTCCATGATGGCTTCCGCTCTCATCGCGCCTAGGGCAAAGGGGAAGAAATAATTTATCTCTGCAGTCGGCAGGATTTTTCTTTGTTGTCTGTTGGTAGTTTCAAGGTTGCTGATTGTAAATAGTATTATCTTTTCGTAGTGGCTTCTTTAGTCAGGGTCCCAGTTTCCTTCTTCTGGTACCATTTTTTCTCCAAGTTGTGGGAGCCTGTTGTAAAACCCTCGTTGTGGTCTCAATATGTTCCTTCTTAGAGAGTTGCTTTGAAAATCTTATTTGACCAAAATGTACAGGGTTTCAGGGCCCCTTCAAAACCTGTTTGCCTAAATCAAAAACATTGGAAATAAAATTAAAAACCCCTTACATTATAATGGAAACCCTAAAACTGATAAAATAAAATGAGTTCAAAATCCCTTAACAATCATATTCAAACCTTAAAATAGATAACTTATTAAACCCCTAATCCCTAACATTGGAAATGAAATTGAAAATCCCTAACACTAAAATGGAAACCCTAAAATTGATAAATTATAATAAAATTGGAATCCCTTAACATGTGGCAAATAATCTCCAAATGGGCTCAACTTTTGATTTGGGGTTGCCAACTCGGCCAATTAGGGTGGTAAAAAAAATGGTCGTGGAATTCATAAACAGTCATATTGAAACCATTAAATAGATAACTTATTAACAGTCATATTCAAACCATTAAAACCCTAAAATTGATAAATTGAAATGAATTTGGAATCCCTTAGGAGTCAAATTGAAACCTTAAAACAAATAAATTGAAAAGAAATAAATTGTTCACACTAAAAATGAAACCCTATAATAGATAAAATGAAAAGTAAGTGGAACTCATTAACAGTGAGAGTGAAGCCATAAAAATAGATAGCTTATAAAGCCCTTAATCCCTAATATTGAAACCATAAAACATGACTTATTAAACAACTGTCATAGTTAAAAACAAAGGGAAAACAACTATACGGTAGATAAATTGAAAAGTAATAAACCGTTTACACTAAAAAAGAAATCCTCTAACAAATAAAATGAAAAGAAAGTGTAAGCCATTAATAGTCATAGTGAAATTATAAAATAGAGAGGTTATCAAACCCTTAATCCCTAATATTGGAAATGAAAACCAATAATATCTACTATTTGTGAACAGTAGAACAATTATATTTGTACCAATAGGCAAAATAAGAACAGAGATGCTTGAGAGTATTAAAACATCGAATTTCCTTCACTATGAACATACTAGTGATGCTAAAATAGAGGAGTGCAACTCCCTTTGAGGATAAAAGTGTTAGTGAACACAATAAATCATGTTGACAAACACAACATGATAGACAAAACGCAACAAGAACAAAACAGATAAAAAAAAATAGTTTTGATTATGGTTAGAGAAAAACAAAAAAAAATGAAATAATACATATTTCATTGCCCCCAAATGTGAAAGCCTGATAAACTTTTTACATCGAACACAACCTGATAAACTAGCTCCCATAAATCTTCCTAGCGGCCAATATCCTCTCCCACCACATGCTCAAAATCTCAACTATCTCGGATGCAAACAAACTGAGTGCCTGCAAAATGACAATGCGAGGAAGTAAACCAACAACTTTCACAAGCATGTGTAGACGCATTATTGTATAAATGATCATATAACTTAATTAAGACTTAAAATTCTTACAATTATTTTTCTCAAAAAAGTTAAGCCAACAATATATAATCAATAATCCCCTTTTTTTCTGAACATATCTCAAACCGAGAATAGCAGTCTCCTTGAACTTTCCACCAGAAGAAATGAACTTTTATCAGGAAACTATCAGTTTGACAAGCGCCCCTTTTTTTCTCAACAGATAATTCAAGAAATTCTTAGTTGATCCAGCAATATCAATCTAGAAGGCAAGGTGGGAAGTTATAAAGGTTTATCATAACAAGCACTGATGACACAAGCAAAACTACTTGAAAAGATAGTTGATTGTCATTGCACTGCTCTCAATTTATCCATAAAATAATAGAAAGGAGCATTTCTTAAAGAAAAGCAACTATAGAAGCCCTGTAAGTACATGGATAACAGCAGAAATATTTAGGCTTCACAACTCTATTGTTAATAGGAAAACTGAAGACAACAATATAAGCTTAAATGCAATTTCCCAACAAGATAAAACATGTGACAGTATTAAACAATAACACATTACACACGCTTAGGATCAAACATGCACCATATTCAATGGGGAAGGTTCACTTCAAATACATGAGAACGGATCTCCACTGTTCCATCCAGATACAGTGTATGAATGCACCCATATAGTAGATTATACACCTCAATGGTCAATTCAATATTAAATACAATGGGTACAACATATTTGATTAATTTCATAATATTAAGTACAATGGAGACAACGGATTGATTGACTTTATAATATTGAACATGAAATGTGTGGAATGGACATGAAATGAAAATCTGTGTCTGCTAATTCCAATTCTTACATACACGCCACTGTTTTTTAATCTATTTGGATGCTTTTGCTTCCTCGCAGCTTTAGACTAGAAGTAGTTTTTCTTTGTACATATTACACATTTCCAGCTCTACTCACAGCTTCAGAAGTATGTCATCGAATTCAAAGTGTACCATGCAACAATGTTTTCTTAAATCTTCTAGAACGGATGCAATCCTGAAGTGATTACTTATGACCGGGTACTGTATCCAATTGCATATTGACGCTAACATAACCAGACCGGGACCTTGAACATGTCTGCAGGAAGGAATTCTCAATGATCGTAATGAACTGCAAGATGTAAGGTGGGAAAGGCCAGTATCTGTTATCCTTGTTGATGCTAAGCTTAGATATGCCAGCTTATTGCAGCTAGCAGCAAGAAAATCAAGCCCCTCATCAGTAACAAATGGGCATTGATCAACATTCAAATGCTCCAATGCCCTGAAATTGGACAATACCTTCATATCACTCACAAACTCACATTTAACCAGGCTAAATGACATTTAACCAGGCTCAAATGACTAAGCATTTTGGCACCACTTGCTATAGTAGCCAAGCTTAAATCATCTACATTTGTCAAACTCAGATTCAAACTTTGCAGATTAGAGCAAAGACCTATCGCAGAGAGCCCCCTTGAAGAAGGTTCTTCACAGTGATATAGATCGATTGTTCCAACTCTTTGTTGGAATGCATCATAAAAGTCTCCAATTCCACATCCCTGGTCCCCCTTCCAAATCTAAGAGAGAATTCCTTTAATTGCATCCCACAAGGACCAATTGCAGCCAGGCCTTGCCCTTCGCTGCGGAAACATTAAAGCGCAAGGAATTTTAGAGCCCAAAATTTCATTATGCACAACAATGTAGACTCGGTCAATCCTGATGCCACCAGACAAAGTTTCTCAAGACTCTTGCACCTATGCACAAGCAAGCTTGTAGCTCCATCACTCAAAGGGCGATGCCAATTAATGTACACAAATTCTTTGAAGGCCCTGTTCGATTTAGCAACTTCTGCTATCGGGGCATCAAAAAACATTGGCCCATCTGTATCTATGTGCTACGAAATCAAATTAGAAAACCGTAACAATTCTCGCAAGTCACCATATCTAAACTGTAGAGACAATTCCTGAAGATGGAGGCAATGCAGAGCCAGAGACCTCAAGCCCATAGTAATATCCATAAATTTAATCTCAAGACAGATCTTCAAGAGCATTGGGCAATTCTGTCGCAAAAGCGACAAGCATGATGGAATAAACCCCTAATAACCCTTTAAACTCAATTCACGAAGACTCTTGCAATCTGAAAGGGATATTAGGGCATTGCCCGACGAATTCTCGCAATTCTCGAGACTAAGGATGCGAACCCTCTTACAAACCCTAGCCAACTCCATAATGCCGGAATCCAACAAATTTAGCAGCAATGACAGGACATCATGTTCAAGCATGGTACAACTTCTAACAAACGCTATATTCGATATACACTTCTGGGGTTGCTGACGATTCCCCAAGTGCAGCGTCATTAGGGTTTTAAGAGATGCAGAGATCATTTGTAGATCTATATCTTGCAATTGATCACAGCACTGAGTAAGGTCTAATTTTGTAATATTTTTGAAGCGAAGAATTAGTGAAGGAAGTAATGTACGTGACCTAACTGTAAGTTGAGTGCATTCCGTGTGACCTCGTCATTCCAGGCTTTGCAGACCATAGACGCCGAGAGCAAATCATGCCTATCGCGAAGGACACCACTCCGCCATCTCTCGTCGCAATTTCCATGCTGCTCTCCATTGTTTCTTCTTCAGCTGAAAAAATGAGCCAAGTTGTTGGATCAACTTAGAGTAGAGTTAATTAGATGCCCTATTTAGAAGAGGGTCCATTTTCAATCTTGAGACAAGCAAATTAATCTAGTATGACATGAGATAAATCCATCTATCTTTTTCAAAAAATAAATATCTTAAAATTTGATATGAGATAAATCTATCTATCTTTTTCAAAAAATAAATATCTTAAAATTTGATAAGCAGGAGATATTTTCTATAAGTCAAATTGTCATAAACATTACAATAAATCTGATATTGTTATTATTAAGAATAATTGCTTGCTCGTTTTACAAAGCATAGGTGAATTTGGTCCTTATATGAATTTGTCTTAAAGATCTTGCGGATAATGTTCTTCAAAGCAAGAATGGAAAAGTAGGATCTTAGATTCTAATTTATTGATTTAAAGACTATTTCTTAAGTTTCTCTAACAATGATCTTTGCCAAGGACTGAAAGGTATCATGCAGGAGAATTACATATCAGAAAGGCTCGGTAAAGGAAGGTGAGACATATTGGCTTTGTGAAACATTAACGACTCTCATAGGAGGGTAATATAAAGCTATGAATGACTGGTGTAAAAAAGGAAAATTGTATATGTCATAATGTAATAAAGTACATTTGAGTTGAATAAGGTAGTCTTGGATTTGAAAACAAATCTGTAAAAAAGAGTTGCCCTCATCCCATCTCATGGTATTAAATCAAGCCTTGTAAATGAACTATTGTAAATGACTTAATAGTTCTGGGCAAGATTGGAGGTTTTCTTCACTCCATTCTGTACCACCAGTGCCCACATGAATGGAGTTTGTAAAGATTTTAATTATATTAATAAAAAAAAATTTCTGGCCTCGACCTCTTATTGTTTTTTAAAAAAAAAATCCACATAGAATCTTAAATTTGAAACCTTCACCATTTAATGTTGCAAAATCAACACCAAATCCTAACATAATCACTAGAAAAATAATTGCTCTAATACCACTTGTGTAAGCAAAAGATAAACCCCAACTAATTAAAAAATACAACAGAAATTAGATGCAAAGAAGTAATGAAAAAATGGAATAACAAAATAAAACACAATACATAGATTTACATGATAAAATCTTGACAATATGCCTTTGAAACATCCATGAGGGGAGGCATTGATATTCCTATTGCTTGGAGAAAACAATTACAAATATCATAGTTGTTGCTATCACTATTAGAACTCAAAATTTAGAATAACTTTTTGTTTTGGTAATTAAATAGATGGTAAGGCCAACTCCTATTTCTATTGATAAAAAATAAAGATTACATAGCAACAATTATGTTCTATATTCGACCAACTGAGACTATCTCCAACACAACCCATGAGCCAAAATTGTGCATTCTAGTAGCATACAAAATTGAGGCATCTATATTTGTCATTAGAGTAATGGAAAAGGGACATACATAGACACACAAACCTATGACATATCTACTATATGACCATCTATATTGGTTTGCATACAAACTACTTCTTAATAGTATGAGAATTAAACAAAATTCTTGTAGAGTACCAAAATTTGCAATAACTTTGTCTTCAAGACAATAGTGATATATAAAATATCTCTATAACAACCACCACCAAACATAGATAAAGTAGTTTAATTCATTGAAAGAAATTAGAATCTCACTCTTAAGGAAAAAATGTTATTCTAAAAGGTAAAGATTATATTAGAATTGTTCTATTATTTTCTCTATCGTCATTATCCAATGAAAGAGACTACTTAGATTTATGAAATCTGTAAATAAATTATTTATTAATATTATTAATTAAAATTATTTTTAAATAATAATTTTGTCATATTTTATAAGGGTTTAATTACACATTTTTAAAATAAAACTTATTGATCCATATTTCATGAGTAGAAATTCATAAGAAATCATGTTTTATACACATGAACAATCTACTTAAAACTTACAACATTTAGGTGATACTCATAGAGTTGAAGCATCGAGATTTCTTGGAAGGTAACCCATTCTAATACTACTCTAACTCAAATACATTAAATTAAGGGGTTATCCAATTATTAAGCCCACTTAGCTTGCTATCCAATTTGTAGAAGAAAGGCAAAAGGTGTGCCTTGTGAACCATTTATTACACAACTCATTAATTAATTCATTACCAAATAGATGGTGTTTTCCTTCTTATTGATCCATAGTTTGTGAGTAGCTATTGATGAAAACTCATAAGTTATGAGTGCAAATAGTCCACTTAGCATTCATTGCATCTAAGTGATGCTCACAAGCATGAAACACTAAGACTTCTTAGAAGGTTACCTATCCTAGTATTGTTTGACTCAAACATACATATCAAGTAGTTTCTCCCAAAATCATGCTAACTTAGCTTGTTACCTTGTTTGTAAAACCTTTAGCAAGTTTTGCACCTAATGAAATATTCATTACAAAGCTCCTTATCTTTTTCATTATCAAGTAGGTGGTATTTTTCTTTTCACTAACCCATTTTTCATGAATAGTGATTTATAAGAATTGATCTATCATGAGCATGTATAATATACTTAGCACTCATTGTGTCTAGGAGTTCCCCATGACCAAGTCTACTTAGCTTTCTACCCCATTCAAGTAAAACCTTTAATAATTGTTATGTTTTATGAACCATTCATTACAAGACTCAAAACTCATTCATTATTAAATAGAAAGTGTTTTTCTTCGTATCAACCCATACTTTACTAGCGGTGGATTAGAAGAATATATTTGTTATGAATATGAATGATCCAATTACCTTTCATTGGCATTGAAACTCCTTAGGATGTCACCTATCCTATTACTATTTGACTCAAGCACAATTAGATAGGAGTTTCCCTCAAGATCAAGTCCACTTAGCTTTATACCCCATATGTAAAGCCTTCATCAAGTGTTGTGCCTTTTGAATGATCCAACATAGAATTTCTTACCCAATTCATTATCAAGTAGGTAGTGTTTTTCTTCACATGAACCCACATTTCATGATAGTAGTTTATTACAATTCCTCTCTCATGACTATGACTAGTCTACTTTGTACTCATTGTATCTAGGTGATACTCATAAGGGTGAATTATTTGGACTTCCTAAGGGTGAATTACTGGGGCTTCCTAAGAGGTTGCCATTATAATGCTACTTGACTCAAGCACACTTAAGCAAGAAGTTTCCTCCAATAGCAATTCTACTTGCCTTGGTACCTCATTGCTAAACCTACAACAAGTAGCATATGACTTATGAACCTTAATTATAAAGATTTTCACCTCACTCATTATTGAGTAGGCATTGTTTTATTTCAACATGTCAAATTATGTGATACTTTGTTAAAGATTCAATTGCATAGTTTTTTCAATCAAAATTATGGATCCATATTTCTTGAACAATGTTTTAGCACAACCCATCTCTTATGACACAAATAATCCACCTAAAACTTGTTACATCTAAATGATGCTCACATGAGTAAAACATTGTGACTTCTTAGGAGGTCACCCATGATTAAGTACAATTGAGTTGGATTAGTACTAAGATGGATGATAAATTAGAGTAGTTTAGAAAAGTGTGATTCTTTAGGAAGTAGAGATACTTTACTTTTGTGAACATCACCTCAATGTAATAAATACTATCTCATTATCATAATGAGATAGTATTGAGATATTTTCTAAGATACAGTTTCTTTGCATCGACCCATATTTTACTAGTAGTGGATTATAAGAACATGTTTGTTATGAATATGAATGATTCATTTAGTTTTCATTGCATCTAGGTGATGCTCACTAGATTCGAGCATTAAAACTCCTTAGGAGGTCACCTTTACTATTACTATTTGACTCAAGCACAATTTGAAAGGAGTTTCCCTCAAGACCAAGCCTACTTTGCTTTATAACTTGGCTTTATAACCCACATGTAAAACCTTCATCAAGTGTTGTGCCTTATGAATGATCTAGTATAGAACTCCTCAACCCATTCATTATCAAGTAGGTAGCGTTTTTCTTTATATTGACCCCCATTTCATGAATAGTGATTTATAAAAATTCCCTTGTCATGACTATGAATAATGCTTTACTCTTCTTAACCTCACCGACTTTATATGTTATTGTTATAAGCTTCTAGATGAAAAGAAATTATGTGATACAATGTTAAACTCAGAAGCTCATAACATCATAATGTTAAATTTAAAAGCTCATAACATTAATACGAACATTAAACAGCTGATAACTACAACATAAACATAAATAAATAAATAAATAAATATATATATAATTTCTTTTTATTTGAAGAAATGAATAGAAACTATATAATTGACGGTGAAAAACACACAACCTTCCCTTCAATGATTTTAAATATAGCAGTGATTGAAGTTTGTAGGATACTTCTGACTGTTTTGCCCGATCCCAACACAAACGTCCGAGGTCCGAGTCCGACTTTGGCGCTTTCCAGGTTAACCATCGAACTCTTTTTCAAACTATGAAAGGGAGAAACGAAACAAAAATCTGATTTTTCAACAACGAAAAATCACTGTATAAAAAATCTGGAAAACGCGAAGCGTAGATCTGACCAATCATCGAAGAATTTTATCAGGTTTTTGTTCAAATTGGGAGAATTTGAATTTCAATTGCTCACAGGTTCAAAGGAAAATAATAGAATCAAGGCCAATTAGGTCAAAATGGTTAAGCTGACAATGATAGCAAGGGTTACCGACGGGCTTCCTTTAGCGGAAGGGTTGGATGACGGCCGCGAGCAGAGAGATCTGGAGTTTTACAAGCAACAGGCCAAATCTTTGTTCAAGAAATTGTCTCAGGGTCAGCACGAGGCCTCTAGAATGTCAATTGAATCGGGCCCCTATGTATTTCAGTATCCTATAATTTACTTCTTGATGTTCGGGTTTTCAGATTTTGTACTGTCATTCATAAATTTGCATTTTCTGTGCGTTTCAATTCATTGGCCGGCAAAATGCATCGCAATTTTCAGGTGTTTCGGCGCTTGCGCAGTTTTTAGGGCAAACGTGTTGTTGATCTAGGGTTTGGATGACAATGGACATCAATTGTGCCGGTATTGAGATTTCTATTTATTTGTCTGTTTACTATTTTTTCTTTATTTGGTAATTCTGATAATTCAGATAGTACACCCCCATGTATTCCCATAAAGATCTTTTTGCTACGTCTCTCGATACTCTCGGGACTTGGAATTGGCTTTGGACTCAGCAGGCTAATAGTAGGCTTGGTCTCGGCCAAGCAAGTGGGCGAAATTTCATAACATTCTTTAAATTGAATAAATAGAAACGTAGCAATATCACTCAAGAATCAACCAAAATCACAAAAAATGGGCTCTCCATGCTACACCATTCTGTCCTTTTATCGTGATGCTGCGGAACGGTATATTTACGGCATTTTATTTTTGTACCCTGGTGCCGTAGATCAGAAATTTAGATTTTAAATTTCATGATGGTGCCACAGAGCTCTATTGTATTTTTTCTTTTATTTCCCTGAACAATCTGGCTTGAAATTGGGTGTCTTTTACTGAGACACAGTATCTTACTCATGTCTGTCTTCTATGGGCGATGTGCAACTCAAAAAGGACTATTTACCTGGCAGGGCATTGACATGATATTAATTTTAGGTGTCTCTCTCAGTTCAATTATATTATCACCTCAGCAGATGTGATGGTGTAAACTTTGTAACCTTTTTATTTTTTTATTTGATGTGCAGAATTTTTGCAATTAGTTTTCCCTGAATGCCAGGCAATGCACATACCACCTTATTTAGTGTTCCCACTGAAGAACTATTGCTATGTTTAGGAGCATTTTGAAGTAAGAAGGCCTCACCGGAGAATTTTTAGTTCTTCTTAAGCTTCTATTAGCTTTATCTAAAACTACCGCAAATATTCTGGAGGAAAGTTCTAATCAAATTTACGTGGCACGCAAAACAATATTTGACAAAACTATCTGAGGCAGGTAATGCAAACTTTCGGCAAAAGTTTATTACTTTCATATTTTCAATAAATCATATTTCATTGAACACCTAGGGCGTGCAAATTGAGGTGGTTGTCTCCTTCATGGGATCCTACCCTTGGAATGTACTTATGAACATCTAAAATCAATCTCTCATGGATGAGTATAGAACAGTTGTCTAATTCAGAACTATCACAGCCGAGTCAAACTTCCTAGTTGTTCCTTAGAAAGTAGATTGCATTTTTGGCAACTTGGTAATATTTGTGTTTTAATCTGTTTTGTCGATTCTCCTTGTGGACCTTCAGTTTACATGCCACAATCTAGGTGTATCTCTACTGTCAACATTACGTGTTATCCTCTGTTAAGGGATATTGGACTCAAATTTGTATGTAGTATTTAACTTAATTTCATCACTTAACATGTCTTGTGGGGGTTTGAATTGGGGACTCAAAAATGAAAGCAATGGTGGTTTATGGCTTAAGCTCAACCCATATGACAGGCCTTGTAATATTTTTAAAACTTTTTCTTATTTTTGGCACAAACTATAGGCTTGTATTTTTAGGTTTTAGCTTCTTGTTATGGGCTAAATTTACATGGCTTATTGTTTAATTGATGAAAAACATTCATGCGTTTTATCTTGCTCATCATCTTTCCCATATTTTATTTTGAATTCATGACTTATGTCAGAGTACGACCAGACTTGGCAGTCGAGACTTTGGTAATAAATCAGGCACAGAGTTTAGACATGCCTTTACTCAAGGCACATTTACACCATCCAGCTTCTTGAACAATTGAAAATGATTAGGGCGTCATGCTAATAGATGGGGCTGTCCTGAAGTGTGAATGTTGAAATTCTTGGAATTAGAATTTGCATCTACTTATGTTTATGCAAATATCATAACACTTTATGCCACCACATCACAAGCGTTTTATATTCATCCAGTCCATATTCACTATGTATTATAAAAGAGTTAGATTTTTGTTTTCTTAGTGTATGAAATCATTTTTGTATTGCTATTGCAGCTCAGTTATTGTGGGGTTATTATTTGTATGATTTCTTTTTATTTGTTTTGTATCGATTCAAGGATAATGCATTTAATCATATTTCACATTTATATGTTGGTCTGACTTTGTAGCTCTTTTATTGACATTTGATTAGCTTGATCCCTATAAATTATTTATTACTGGACTTTGTCATTTTGAGTCTAATATTTGAGATAGGAGGCATTGTCTCCTTTGGAATTCTCAATTTTCTTTTTTCATTGTAACTTCTTATGTAGCCTTAATTATGAAATACTAGTGTTTTTTTGTTGTTTCCATTTTGTGCATCTTGAAGTTTACTAAATTCTGCCTATTCATTCCTGTTGAGTGGATTTAGTTTCATATGCAATGTATACCTTGACTCAATGCTTTCAGCTACATAATTGAAGCTCGAGTTTGTTACTTAACCATGTGTGACCGATCCTATCCGAAAAAGCTTGCATTTCAATATCTGGAGGATCTTAAAAATGAATTTGAAAAAGTTAATCACTCTCAAATTGAAACTGTGGCAAGACCCTACGCGTTCATTAAATTTGGTAAGATGTTCTCATTTTTAAGAATCATAGGATATCACATTTTCTCTGTAAAAGAATTTTTGCTGTCCTCATTCAAAGCTTGGGACATTTGAACATTCCTTGATCACTGTATTTCAAAATTGTAGGGTAGTGATACACAGGCAGACTGCCAGCAGTTTTTTCTTTTTACTTGAGTTTTCTTTTTGGTATGAAATTGATTTTCTTATGGGTTTCTGTTGTTGCTGTAAAAGATACATTTATTCAAAAGACACGGAAGCTGTACTTGGATACTCAGACACAAAGAAACCTTGCCAAGTTGAATGATGACCTGTATGAAGTGCAACAGATTATGACTCGAAATGTTCAAGAGGTTCTGGGAGTTGGTGAAAAATTGGACCGTAAGTTCACTGTTTTAAGTATTTTGAATGCATTTGTTTAATCATTCTCCTCCTTTGTTACAGACAAAGACAGACATCAGAATTAGTTAGTCCTTTGAGGTTTTGATTGCTTGCAAGTTAATGATTTGTGGGCATGGACAGCTATATCTTCATCACATGTGTGACAGCTAAAATTTACTAATAGACACACTGTGTTGTAATTATTTTCATATTCTATTTTATGCTTTTTCCTGGATTTCTGTAAATGCTTGACCAATTATTATTCTAGTTCAGGGCTTTGTTTTCCGCGTGTTCTAAATGCCAGAATTGTGCTCCTTATCATGGGAGTACGGAATTTCTTAATCTGAATCATGCCTAATTCAACATTAGAAATGACATGCATATTTACAAAACTCCTTTTGCATACTGGAGGCAAAAATGGTCATGTAGTAAAGTTATTTTTTCAACAATCATTGAGCTCACTTTTTCTTTTGAATCAAGCGAAAAGTGCAAAAAATAACAAACAAAAATTGATAGCTACTTGTGTTCCACTCTTGTGGATTTATAAATTTCAGTAGCTGTGACACTGTGGAAGCCATCGTAAACTGAAATAGCTCAAATGAGAAACCTATCTGACCATGGTAGATACTCAGCATAAAAAACTTAAGAATTACATAACAACAGTTTTATTTATAAGACAGCTGACATCAACCAGCCAATAGCTCTAAATTACAGATAATAGATTAATGTAGTGGTCCTTGATGGCATTCCCTTTCAGTCCATAGACTGTATGAAATACACTTAACAGAAAACAGTAAACTAGCTTTGGCCTTGTCTGTCCAGTGCAAGGGGCATGTTTCCGCACTGAAGGCCTACAGTGATAAAGGGCTTCTCCCCAGTGCTAGTGGGGAGCAACAGGATTTTCCGCCAGAAACTTGTCCTCCATAAACACATTACTTTGAAGCCTTAGCTGGAAGTTGTAAATAGTTACCCTCCTTTGTTGCACTCTACTGCTGATGTCATTTAAACAATGAAAGATCTGCTTTACTGATGTGACCACATCTTTAAAGTCTGAATAATCTGGGCCAGCTTTAAGTGTGACTTGGTCAGTGTGGACAGAAGGTCTGATAATTTCATCTGGCTTGGGGGGCTTGCTTGTGGGAAGGGATTTTTATGAGCATTAGTTTTAACATTTTTAGTTTTCTGTCAGATGTCCTTGAGTTCCTTGGAATGGGTGCAGGGCAAAAGGCTTCTTGCTAGAAGAAGCTAGGAAGATTGAGTTGAGGGCAGGTCTAGTCTTGAAAAAATAGGAAGTAATTTGGTCCTTAATCATGGAATCATTGTCATCTGTTAGTTTGATATCATTTTCAGTGGAAGGTTGAACATACAACCAGTTTGATCTGATAGTGCTTGTTATCCTGGCCTGGTTAAATTTAGTTATGGCAATTTCCTTGATTTAGACAGGCCTCCTAGATCTAGTATGAGCCAGGTCATGTGGGATGGAATGAGAACATTGTCATGGTGTCACCTTTTTGGAATTATTTAATCAGTAAGAGAGGAGGCATCGTGGCTGTTAGCTGGCTATAAGTCATGTTGGCTAGGATAGAGGGAGTGAGGGGAGGAGCTAGGGCAAGTTGGTCAGAGTTGGAATGCCTAGAGGCGTAGGTAAGGCCCTTGACTTTGGAGGAGGGAAGGGGAGTAATCTTATTATCTTGGTCTAGAAGATATATCTTAGGAAGTTTAAATGGCAGAGAGAGAGAAGATGAGATTGCTATGCAAGAAATCGGAAAACTAGTGGTAGGAGGAAAAAATCACACCTTCATGAATCACTTGTGGGAGGATCATGTTTGCAAATGTTGTAGAGGACTGGAGGAGTCAAATTGGAAGTTCTCTGGGAGCTCAAGTTCAACCATCCACACTAAAAGAAGTAGAGAAGTGACGCTTAGAAGCTATTGCAGATTAGAGCATGAAACAGAGGTGGATTGATGAACATATTAATAATAAAAGATTAGAGGAGGGAAAGAGGTCTGAGGAGAGTAGGGTATCAAACGTTTGATACTCAATTGGCAATGCATGACGACACATTTGCACCGCCAGCTATTAAAGAATTGAAGGTTTGGGGTGCAGCGTGGAGTCATTAAAGCAGCTGCCTTTGATGTGACTTTAAATTGAATGTAGGTTTTTGGTTTCATAAAAAGACACTCTTTGCAAATGATAGATTGTCAATCTGGAGGATGGCAAAAGGAACAGTTGAGGGTGGTGAAAGGGATGGAACAAGAATAAGAATGCAAAGGTGGCAACTTGATGTTGGTTGACAACAATTTTAGGTGAGTTGAGATGCCAATGAATTTGGTTTCATGCCATTTATAATGGATATGAGTCTTGTGTGAGCCCAATGTGGGGAAGATAATTTTTTTATTGTGAATAATTCTCCACAATTTGAAGCTGAGATGTATGTTTGGCTAAGGTATGCACAATTTGGTTAGACGCTCTTTTGGCTGGATGGAAGTTGCAGTATCAAAAGCTTTTAGCTTGCAATCCCACAAATTGGACTTTATTAATGGGATAACTAGAATTTGGAGTCTTATTTAGCTATGAGTTTGTCAAATTAACTGTTTGGCCGAAATTCACACTTTCTCATTGCCAAAGACTCCATTATGTTGTTGGCTGTTGAGCTTAATTTGAGTAAAATCTAAAAATAGGTGGGATCTGATGGCCCTTAGAAAGGCCACCAACTTTGGCATTGCCTTGATTTCCTTGCTAAGCACCATTTGTGTTAGTTGTAACCAAAGTTAGGCTAGGAGGCTTCAACTTTTTTAATGTGATCCTTTCTGGGATCCCCTTGATTGTTGGAGAAATCATGTAACTTATAATAACTCAGAGATGAGAAATATTTACAAATAGTGAATGTATATTTTTTCTTCAAAAAAGTATAAATTGCAAAAGTATATAGAGAGATCTGTTAACCCAGTCTACCTTCAACGTAGTGCTGAGTGAAAAATTGGATTAGTCAAGAGGATGATGCAAGTAGCCCAAGACAGATTAAAACTAGTGCGATTAAGATGTCTACTGTAAAATAGTACTGAAAACTAATGTAAAATACTAAATAGTTCTGAAAACTAATGTCATAAAATAGATCAATTCTATACATATACCAATACAAAAACTATTGTTTAGAGAAATATTCTTAAACACAGGTCATTTAGGGAATATTCACTCACATGAGAGTAAAAATGATCAAAGCTTCTACCTTTCATCTTGATGTTCTTCATTCCAGAACTCATCTTGAGTAAATGGATTAGTGATCATCCAGCCATACACAAATTATGGAGAGTTTCAACTGCAGTAGGCTTACAACTGCATAATTCATGAAAGCAGCACAACGCTTGCTTGACCGAATGTAATGTCTCCAAGATATTTAATTAAATAAATTTGGGGCCCTTTTAATTTATTTAATTATAAAATGAAAAGTAATAAATAACTCATGCCGGCCTGCTTGTAACCTTTTGGGAAACTTCTTGGAGCTCTTTATAAGGCCGTAGTTTGCATTGTAGGAAATCATAGTGGAGTTTATGTTTCTTATGTATTTGCGAATTCCAGTTGGAGTTCAACACTGTTTGCGGTTTTGGAGGTGCAAGACCCTCCCTATTCTGTATTTGCAGTTTCGGTGGGAGTCATTCCTACCCTAGTTTTCTGTTGGAGATATTGCTTCAGATATTTCACTTTGCACTTCATTGTCAAGTTTGTAAAGTCTTCAGTTAAAGACAGCTTTGATGTAATCTGAGAAATATCTTCTTAATATGACAGTACAAATATTCAGTTCTTGGCGATTCAGTCCATGATTGGAGAGTTCATTTCTTGCACGTGCATTCTATAATATTATAAGTCACCACATTTGCTCCTACTTGCTAGAATTCAAGATTCGGTTCACAGGTTATTCGAATTGAGTACGAATTCGCTGTAAATTCTGCCACAGACACCCAAATTTGCCATAAAGTCTGTCAGAAGGACCTTGTAAGACTTTTGGAAGAATTTTGCAGACTTTTGATTTGGACGCAAGAACCCATAATGAATTTGGAGAGAATTTGGGGCGAATTTGACTGAACTTGTCATTTTCATAAAGTTCTTTTGCCAACTTAGGTCTATTCGACCCTCCAACCCTAAAAATGACCACTAAAAATACCAAAAAGGTTGTTTTATATGTCATTTGGACCAAAATGTTAATATATGTGGCGGCGTATTCTGCTATGTTGCTTTAATATTAGCTTAGTGGTGTATGAACTTATTTGCTGCTGCACACACACACACACGTGTGTGTGTGTGTGTGTGTGTGTGTATTAAAAAACATATATTCTTGTACGGATGAACCCCCAAAAATTTTGGACGAATTTTGAACCCGAATCTCGATGCCACATCCATACTGGAATCTGAACTGACAACTTAGATAGTATTTGATAAAAGATCTGAAAATAGATAATTGCTGCGATCTGGGCCAATTCATCTTCCAGACTGTTCGGGTGTAATGCCACATGTGAGGATTGAGTGCAGTACGGTGGAAGTGTGTTGATTGGTATGGTGGCAGTGTGCTACTGGTACGGTGATGGTGTGCTGACCAGTATGGTGGCAGTGTGCTGATTGGTACAGTGGTAGTGTGCTACTAGTATAGTGGCAGTGTGTTGACTGGTATGGTGGCAGTATGCTATCGGTAAGGTGGAAGTGTGCTATTGGTATGGTGGAAGTGTGCTGACTGATACGATGGAAGGGTTGCAGAGTGCGGAGTGCGGAGTGCAGCGTGCAGTCGTACAGTGTGCGGTGTGCAGAGTGCGAGTGAGCGTGTGGAGTGTGGAGTGTAGTCGTGCAATGTGTCATGTGTGGAGTGTGAAGTGTAGTTGTGTAGTGTGTTGTGTGGAGTGCAGAGTGTACGCGTAGTGCGGTGTGGGGTGTGCGGTGTGCAGTTGTGCAATGTATGGGGTGTGAAGTGTAGTCATGCGGTGTACGGGGTGTGGAGTGCGTGCAATGTGCGGTGTGCAGAGTGTGATATGCAGAGAGTGTGCAGCGTGCGGAGTACAAAAGTCTGGCATGCAGATTGTGGTGTGCGAAGTTCTGAGTGCAGAGTACCAAGTGTGTTTTGCCGTATGGGGAAACTTGAGCTCAACTATCATACATATTAAGTGTCAAATTGGATTGGTACATTACATCGAAGTTGCCACATCCATATGAAGATCCTCAAACTTTTATGCATTTTTAAGGACTTGGGGCCTTTTGTGGGAGTCTTATCTGTCATAGAAACAAGGGGTAGTAAACAAATATAATCTTTTGAGATAGTGCCATAACCTTAAGGGATTGAATGTCCTTTCTCACCCATCCCAACACTACTGCAGCTGAATTGCATTTAAAAATGGAGTTTGTACCACATTTAAGTTCACTTAGCTTCCTACTCCATTTGCAGAACTTTCACTAACTGTTGTGCCTTCTTTAGTTAATTCATTTTGAGATAAGCAGTACTTTTGCAATGTTTCAAGGAACTTGTTAATTTATGTAGGATTCAGCTGTTGTTTTGAGTCAATCTTTATTGACCTGTATCTCATGAATGGTGGTTTGCAAGAATCCATCTCACATGAGCATTTGTGGTCCACTTAGAATTGTTTGCATCTAGGTGATACAAATAGAGATGAAGCACTAGACTTCATAGGAGGTCAGCTACCCCTGCTTTATTCTGGCTCAAGCCTACTTCAAATTATTGGTAAACATCACTACAAATAGGAAATGGCATTTAAATTTGTATCCAATCATTAGAGTTTGCAGCACTGGGTACCTTTAGAATCTCCATCAGTACTAATTTTAGTTCAAGTGGGTTCTGGATTAATCCACACCTATTTTTCTTTTTAAAATTTTGCTGTCCACAGGGAGATGCTACGCTCCCTTTGGGCTTCGGCCTGCATCCGCACCCTCCTCCGCCTCTGGAAGCATCTGCTTCTGCATCCAGCGCCCAGAGGAGTGAATCCGGTAACTAAGATTAGAAATGTAACCCATGATCAAATTTGTTATTAATTAGAAATATAATTCATGATCAACTTTGTTATTAATTAGAAATGTAACTCATGATCAACTTTGTATTGAAATCTTTATCATCCCAAGATTTTGTAATACCTTCTTTAAATTTTGCTTTACTAAATATGTTTTCAAGGAATTGTGGAGTATGGATATAAGTTAAAGCTTCTGTACTATGAAGTTACATGGGATCTATTACATTGTTTATGTGTTTGAAATTAACTGGAGTAGTATAATTTTTTTTGCACCTTGATTTTTCCTTATGTTCATCTTTCATTCCTGCCTTATCTTTTATTTTTGTCCCTTCAAAATATAACAATAGGAGTTCTTGTTTATTTCACTTATCAAATTTTCCTTTGCAAATCATTCTCTTTACCTTTCAAGAATTGGTGCTTATTGCCGTTGAAATCATTATTAAATGAGCATTCACCTTTGGTTCTGGTTCCTGCAGAGGTCAGTCAGATGTCTAGTCGGTTGTCATCGGAGTCTCGTATATATGCTGATAAAGCTAAGGATCTAAACAGACAGGTCTGGACATATTTAATTCCCACCCTTTCTCTTTATTTGTAACTGAATATGATACAGGCATTCTTATGGCATATATTTGTTTTATCATTTATGTTTTGAATGGATCGGCTTACTTATATGAGTTAACACATTGGATGGTCGAACCTTTATTGATCTTATAGGAATGCAGAAACATTTTTAGTTTATATTGCTAAATGCCTAAAGTTAAACAGAGAATAGTGAGCTTCTTAAAATACAAGGGTTCAATTGTAGATTTCCAGATACATAGAGTTGTTTCAGCTGAGCGCTTCAGGTTAGAAAATACACCACTGAGTTTGGTTTGCCTTATAGGTCACATGATTTACCTATTTGACTTACATTAATAGATTTCATGATGGTATACTGTCTCTGACTTTTCATATTGGTGTAGAAAGTATGAGAGATTAGTATTCTTCATGCAAAAGATGCTTTGTTACTTTGTACTAATCAGTGACATAAGAAATATTCTTATTGCTGAAACTGTGCTTATCCTTTAACGTTTCAAGTACTTGGAAATAATTTAAGAACCACACCATGGTCTTGTCTATATATTCTCTGACCATAAAATCTTTTTATCCATAGAAAATGTGGAGTCTGAAGTGTTTTTACTTTTTTGTGGGAGGAAATGGGATGGTGGACACCATCTTATCCTTTAACGTCTCAAGTACTTGGAAATAAGTTAAGAACCACACCATGGTCTTGTCTATATATTCTCTGACCATAAAATCTTTTTATCCATAGAAAATGTGGAGTCTGAAGTGTTTTTACTTTTTTGTGAGAGGAAATGGGATGGTGGACACCATCTTAGAAGACTTATCACATTATCTCCTTTACTGGTTTGTATTGTCGAAAATGGAGTAAATATAGGTTGCAGTCTAAGATGGCATGGTTGCTGAATGTTAGATTTATGCCTACAGTCAAAATTTTGAAACAGAAATTTCCTTTGGTCGTAACTATCTAAAGCAGTAAGAAACATTGTGTAGAAAGTACTGAAAACAAATCCCTTGATGTGTCCTGACTGTGATTTGATCCATAATTGACTAGATATTACAACTTTCATGCTCCGTATGATTTTCATTTATATTTTTTTTGTGGTTTGTGAATTTTAATTATTCAAGTTGATTTTCAAATTGCAGATATATTCCAATTATGGTTTAAACCCTCAATAATATGAAAATTTGTTATTTTCTATATTTAATGTAAGAAATCCTAGATACTTTTGTTATGGCTAAGCCTTTCTCTATCTGTTTTATGTCACATTTCATTTCCTGTATTAGGTAACATTACTGAATGGATTTGAACATTCTTTGCCTACCACCAGCATAGTAGAAAACTTAGTGTCTCCTCCTAGAAAATCATTACACAGGAAGTACAATCCAAAATCTTCAGTTCAATTTCTCAATATAATCCATACAAAAACCAATGGAGTTCTCCCAAGGAAAAGTTGCATATGTTTATGCAAGAAAAATATAACAATCTGAATGAAACCTAGCTACGCAATGCAGAATGGGCCAACTGATTACCCACATGATGACCTTCCAACTACATAGTAAGTACCATTATGCTGAAAATGAACATATTGTCAACAATGTGTATTACATGTTTGGAAAGTCTAAACTGTATAAATTGAATGTTATATATAACAGTCCCTCATCACACATACAAGATAAATATAACTCACTATTTGTATTGTACCAATTTGAAGCTTACTAACAAAAATTTAGTCAATAAAGTACTGAAGGTGAATAATGCTGACAGACAAGCAAATTGAAAAAGAGTAACAAAATGTTGCCAAAACCTGGTAGGAAAGAGATGTTGGGGCTCATGAGCCTTTAATAAAAAATCATAAGAGGCTTAAATATCATTATGATTGTCATTGACCTGTTTAAAAACAGACTTCACTGATCAATGTGGTGAATGAGGCCTGAGAAAATTGAAGTGTGAATAAAACCATAAAAACAACATAATCCTTTTTAAAGGGATCAAAATTTTAAAAGAAAAAGAAAACTTTGCGAGTTAAGTGAAACTTATAAATGAAGAAACACCTACAGCAGTTTAAGAACCCCTTAGTAAAAGAGCTGAGGGCTTCTTTGGAATCAAGATCTACGAAATAGAGATTAATTTTGGAAGTCAATGTTTTGGAGCCTACTTCACACCATAAAGAGCTGTGACATGCTTACACGATGTTCTTTTTTTGAACAATCAAATTCTTGTGGCCATCATATGGATTTCCTCCACCATATCTGCATCAATGAATGTGCTTTTCATATCCATGCAGTAGTGTTTTCTTTTAGGATAAAATGATTTTAACCTTGCAATACTAGGTCATTTTCATGTGTCTCCTTGATCCTTGGAAGGTGTATTTGGATGCCTAAGGACACGAGGGATAAAATCATAAAAAATATTTTATCACTATTTAATTTACCTATGACAAATTGTTTTGCATTCATAGAGGTGGATCTAGTCATCGGTGGTGGTACAAAGCATATTGGCAGAATATTCTTTTTAGCTATAGGCATTTACTTTGGAGTTTGGAGGTGGAGACTACATGGAATTGCATGTATTTTGCAAGTTATCATGAGTGGGGTGCCAAGGTTTGCATGTTGTGCATGTTATCTGTGGGAGCTGTTTGTGAGTAATGGAGCACTTGATATTGACCAACTTTAATTGGTTGTTGGTTAGGTGTCCATGTGGAGGCCATGTGATAATTAATTATTTTTAACTAAAATTACAAGATTTTGGTATAATGTTGGAGAATTTCTTTTTGTAGTTTCTTAACAGATCATAGCAGAACTCAATGTTGATTCTTTTGCAAATTTTAAGTGGAAGAGAATTATTGTTAGAAGTCACCATTTTCTTTGCTGAAGCTTGGTCCACTCATTTCAGTAGCCATGAAAGAACTATACAGGTGTGTTGGTTGAAACCTGTTTACTTTTGATTGTGTTGTTTCTCCTTGGATATTTAGCCCCCCATCTTGTAGGATTTTTAAGTTATTTTTGAAAAATTAATTGCGTGATCTTATTCATGAATGTACAAGGTATACATACTTATAGCAATTTGCATGACGGTGATCTAAAAACAACAAACCGTTTAACTGAAGCTAAAAATAGCAATTACATCTTCTAATAAAAGAAGCGTAAAGAAATAATAAATGCACTAAATGCATTAATAGAACAACTAAAAATAACGGACTAAATATAATTAAATATTTTAATAATAATGGACTACTTAGTCTCTTTTAAATTGAGTACGTGAAAATAAATTCTCTATTGTGTTTCTTCTTTTCCAATTGTTGAGAGTCTTTAGACATGTCAGGCTTTATAACAACTTCTACTTGCCAAAATTAAGCTTGAACTGTTATCCATGCCATGCAGAATGGGCCTGTTTGCTTGATTCAAATTGAGGTTGGATGAGGGAGTGTTGCAAATGGCAATAAACACATTTAGAGAGAAGTTAAATAAAAAACCAATAACCAAGTAGGGCAAGTAGCTTATTAGTCCTAGAGCAGCTCACCAGTCAGCTTTGGGTCCTAGAATTGATTCCAAATTCCAAATCTGTGTAGTTTTCCAACATCTAGAAATACTGTTGTTTTGCCTTTGACTCTGTAAAATCTTTTGATGCTCATGTCTGTTTTTAGAAATGCAGTAAAGTGAAAAGTTCTATCCCAAGTAGTGCTGTCTTGGCTTCTTTAACATATTTATAAATCTTGTTAGATGTGAAATAGTGTTTTTTTCAGACATAGAACTGCATAAGAAAGGAATTTTGATGCATTTTCCCCATAGTTTTCTTCTCTAGAACTTGTATTGATCCTTGTAAATGCAGTAGCTTTGTTGCATGTGTTAATTGGCTTTTTTTAATATATCAACTATGCTGACATTTCTGCACAATTATTGTTCTCTTTGCTGTTTTTTTGCTTGCATTTGCTAAATTTGGTTATCTATGGATTATTATTTTAATTTTTGTTTCCGATATCAGGCCTTAATCCGGCAATGGGCACCTGTGGCAATTGTTCTTGGAGTTGTCTTTGTGGTCCTATGGCTCCGAGGCTATATATGGAATTAATTGTGCCTGAAGTATGAAAGTCATTTTTCCATTGCGGCAAGAAGAAAAGTCTGCTAATAAAATCCATTACGAGACTTGTGAAATGGAAGGACTGCTATCAACTGAACAGAAATTTTGGAGTTACTATTGCATGCAGGTTTGAAATGTATGGCATAGATCTGAGGTATAAGGACACATGAACTTGTTCAAAAAGAGGGAGAGAAGTGATGGGCCTAGTCTGAGCAGAAGTTGAATGCATTACATTGTATGTTACCGATACAGTTTTAGAGGAAGAGAGATTTTCCCTCTGGAAAATTTAATAACAAGGTCATATTGAATTTTAGTATACTCTGAATTATATTGATCGTCAATGCCTTAGGTAGATTGGACAGTTCATATATTTTTTCTGCAAATTAATGTTGAACAAACATTAATATTTTTCATTTTTGTATTTGTTTTGTACGATAAGAAGCATAGGCATTTGAGATCCAATGTACAAGCCCATTCATGTTATTTACATTTCTTAATGTCATGCCTAAAGTTGATGTATGGTAAAATGGCAGCGTCATTCATTCCATAAAATTTTATTTTACTTTCCTTAAAAGAATTTTATTCAAGTTCTGGATTTGGACTAGAACTCGAAAGTCTGAAATAAGTGGGTTATATTCTATATTCGGTTATATTCTATATTCTATATATTCTTTTTAACTGAGTTTTAATATTTAATTCCTTTTTTATTATAATTTTGTAATTTTTTTGGTCATAGTTTTACCTTTATTATGTTAGCATTATTTAGTTTTTTCCTTAGTTTAAATTTCTTATTTTCTTGATTTTCGTATTTGGGCCTTTTTATTTTTTTATTTAAAAAAAAAATCTTTGCATCATTCTTCTGCATTTTCCATCATATTATTTTTGCTTTATCATATTCTCTTCCATTTCCAACCTTCCTTACATCTCTAACTCCCTTAAGTGTTTGTCAGTCCCCATGCTATCTTTACCCCTCTCCCCTCCCCCACTCTTTTTTTTAGTTGTGTGGTCTACAGCAAAATTTGTTTATTCTCCTCTAGCATTCTCCATCTTGATAAATCATAGAGTGTGATTTGAAATGTTGATGTAAAAAATTGCCATACAATCTAACTCATAAATAACATTGAACATAATAATAGATTGTGGAAATTACTATCGGTAATTAATAGATAAGAACTTATTTGGATGACTCTTAGATTACCCTTCTTGTCAATGACAGTCCCAATATATTCTCTAGACTTTTACAGGGGCTTAGGCAACGCTGCCTCTCTTCTCCATTCCTACATCTCACCCATCTCTCATCATGTTTCAAAAAAAATTGTCAATTTGTCAAATGTTTTTAGTAAGTTATATCTTGCTTAAGATTTTATTAGTATTCTAGTCATATTACCTATATATTATACCAAAATATTAAAAGGTGGCGTCTATTGTTTCGAAATGAGCTCCACATTGGATGGATGGCTCCCAACAGGCATTTTTCAAAAATTTGTATTTACAGTCGTCATCAATGGCAGTCAAGACGTGCTGCTGGGTAGACACAAGGCTTTGTTGGTGTTAGTAATGTACTGGAAGTGTTCTACCCTAACCAAACTTCAAAGATGTGGTAAAACAATCAAAGTCAGCTTCTTTCCCTAATTCCATTATTCTGAATGGCTTTCCAGCCACACGCCTCAACAACATTCCTCTGGAGTGTGCTCCTATATTAGCTCTGAATTAATACTCCCCTACAAAGAGGTCCCTTCAATCCAAAACCCTTTTTTCAGATTACGCAGTAAAACCCTCCTTGACACAGTAGGAGGTCTTCAAGGCATCGACACTTAGGACATTACAAAAACCCTGACATGCATCCTTATAGGCAACCATTTGCATCTCATTTCGATAAAAAATCATTCTTGAAGAAGTGGGTTTGCAAAATTCCCAAAAAGCCTTTTTTTTTTGGTGCTAAAGTTCCATCTACATGCCAAGAAGAAACTGTTCATATCATGTTTTTTGAACAATACCTAAATCTTTAGACTTTAGAGTTGCGGCAAAGGGTTCTAATTGGTAAGTTTTAGAACCTAACTCCTGATAAAACTAATCTTTTACAATGGATTTCTATGCACTGGGTTGGGGTTTCTGAAGCTATTTCATAGATCAAGGGAATGGTTTCTTTATAGCAGTTTCACATCCCAACAATTTAGAGATAGGGCTCATAAAACAAAATTTTGGTTTATGAATGGTTTTGGGATTTTCACCCACGTGTGGACACCGAACTTCAACCCAAAGCTTTTGGTTGTGAATTTCGTTCCATTTTGGGTTTCTCTGCCTTGCTTGCTTTTGGAATATTGGGCGTTGGAACTATTGGAATCACTAGGGAATCAATGGGGATTTTTCTATATCGTGACACCCAAAGCAAGTTGGATAGATTTTTCTCTATCAGGAGATAAAAATAGATTTTTCTCTATTAGAAGGAGATAAAAATATAAAAATATAAAGTTCTTTTATGCATCAGTGAAAGTTAAATGCATGTCAAATATTATTTTCCAAATTAAGGACAATTGAGGATCGCTCCTCACAGATGAGTTAAGATTAAAAAGAGCCAGTGGGTTTCTTCTCTAACCTTCTTTCTGCTTCTAATCTAAATGATCTTGCCTTCCCTCAGAAGGCTCAAGAACTCCTTTCCTACATTCTTTGCCTCATTTCACATTAAGATAACAAATTTCTTCTCAATCCTTTTACAATAGAGGAAGTTAGAACAATAGTTTTCTCTATGCATCCAAATAAAGCACTAGGGTTCGATGGCTTCCCAACTCTCTTCTTTCAAAAGCATTGGGATTTCATAGGTTTTGATGTATGGCATGACTTTGAAGAGTCTAGAAGGTACAATAATGTTCTCAAATAGTTTAATGTCACATTTTTCGCTCTCGTCCCAATAGTTTCCTCTTTGGCTACTTTTGTGAAATTTAGACCCGTCTCGCTTTGCAATACAATTTACATGATTTTTACCAAAACAATTTCAATAAGGCCGACTAAGCTAATTCCTAAATTCATTTCTCAAGAGCAGGGGGTTTTGTTCCATGTAAAGAGACAATTGAAGGTGCACTCAGTACACGTAAAGTACTTCACTCAATCTCTCAACACAAATTACAATATATGATTATCAAGTTAGCCATGATAAAGCATACGACTAGTTTAATTGACAATTCTCAGAATTGGTTTTGCATAAATTTGGTTTCTTTGCCAAATTGTGCAAATGGATTATTTCATGCATTTCTAGGGCTGAATTTTCAATGTTAATCAATGGTTCTCCTTGTTAATTTTTTCTCTACAATCTAAGAGTTGGTTGAGGTCATCCAATGTCTTCATACTTTTTTTAATTATTTAAACAGAGGCTCTTAGTCAATCTATTGCAGTACATCATGGTATCCAAAGTTGGAAGGGTGTCAGAATTCCACACATGCAAGTATCAGTAAACCTGGATATACTCTTTGCAGATGACACACTCCTTTTTGGATAGGCCACAATGGAGTCCAAATGTATTAAATGAACATTGAAGGTTTGGGATGGTGAATACAAATATACGCTTAATGAAAAAAATCTGATCATTTATAACTCCATGTATTTGACTGAAATTAAATAAATTATTAAATAATGCCAAATATGCATTTAATTTAAAGAACTATCATCATCCTTCCATTTGTTGAAGTTAAGAGCCCATTCATAAACATGAACCAAAGAGAATAAAATAAATTTTGGCACTTAAAACATTCTCTATCAACCTATGCTTCATCATCAATACAAAGTTGAGAACATTGTGTGCCATGCCAAAATGAGACCTATGAATCGACAGAAGAGTATCCGCCTAATCATAAAGTACAAAGAAATTTGTTGAATGCTATGCTTCCCATGATGCTTATACACCCATGTGTGAGATTTGAAAGCATCCATGAAATATTTGACGATACAGTCTCACGTATTCCATCATTTTAGATTTCATGTACCATGGATTTATTGAAAAGGTTATAGAAACTTTTGGGCATATGCAATCAGGTATTCCATTGGCATTTTAGCGTACGTACATTGCTAAGTTATAACAAGGGATGAATAAAACAAAATCTATTGGCCATTTCACTAAGATACGCAAATGGGTAAAGAGGCCGACAAACGTATTGCTATTATCAATCATCAAATCATATTTGTAGGGAGATTTTTGTCAGATATTATAGTTGAAAATGGAACTGTCATGAAGAGAAATTGCATTTTTCTCTACAGTTTTGCATCTTATCTGCTTAAAATGTGGTGACCTCAATGTCTACTTCCAAAAATATGTCTTTTATGTGAAGTGATGCGTTTATGGAAGGACAACGGGCAAAAAGAAGCAGTTTTTACAGTTTATTTGGAACTTGTGAGAGATCAAGCTACTGAAGAACTTAGCTTAAGTGATGCTGCATGAATTATATGTCGGTAGGAGATGATTTCAGCAATGAATCCCTCCCCAATTTATCCAAAGGTGCAAAGATGAGAGAAGTTGAACCTTAGATTTTGGCGGCCCAAAAGACCCACCAATCGGTGTTCATTCTATCTCATAACTACATTATGCTTTGTAATCAAGGAACTCTCTTGATTCAATTCTAGACATGATTCATATATACACAAATACACATACACACATATATATATATATATATATATATATATATATTTTCTCTAGTGAATGACAATTGAACATATATATATATATATATATACACATATACATTACATATATATACATACATACATATATATATATATATATATATATATATATATATATATATATATATATATATATATATATATATATATATATATATATATATGTTCAATTGTCATTCACTAGAGAAAATAGAATCAAATGACACACTGAATGAAGTTTTTAGTGTCCTTTTGTTAATACAATGTATGAATTGTTCCTTTGACAAAATTCCACTACAAAGGTGACATTCCCTTAGTATGGACAATTACTTTTCAAGCAGTCTCTATGATGAACTAGGAATTATGTCGACAAAATGTGTCTTTGACCGTTTGTGTCCCTTGGTCTTATACATTAGGGAAAAGAGGATGAGACATCCTTGTCCTTATAGGATAAGTTGGTTTCAAGATAATTATATGGTGGATGTGAAGGAGAAATGTTTGGTGAACTTTAACATTTTTCCTTTCAGAGATGAAGTATTGTGTGATGTTGTTTCTATGAGTGCTTATCACATTCCATTGGGTAGAACTTGGAAATATGATAGAGGAGCTATCTATGATTGTAGGAAGAACTTGGTCAAAATAAATAAGGATGGATATGGGTTTACTTTGACTTCCTTGAAGGAAGAAGAGAAAAGTGTAAGGAACTTGAGCATTGTGAAGAGTTATTATGCTAAAGAGTAGAAATCAGAGGCTATATTAGAGGTTGGTATGGATCAAAAGAAGGATCTTGAAGGAAGATCTGAGAATAGTTTGGTATCAGATAACAAGAGGTGTAAGGTATTGTAGTAAGAGACTTTGGATCAAAGGGAATTTTGTAGCAGAGGTAAATATGATGGGAGAAAGAGAAGAGCTGGTGGTATGAATATTTTACTACCTTATGCAGATGAGAGACATGTAAGAGAGAGTGTAGAGAAGAATGAGTTGATGAATCTGACAAAAGATAGAGAAAAAGTGCAGAGAAATAAAGTTGTAGATAAATAAGATATTTTGTTAAGAATGAGCATGAGATTTATGTCCTAATTCCTGTCAGATGTTCATAAGTTCCTCTTATGGAACATCTTCTCACCAGGGGTTTTTGATGCAGGAGCATCCTTGGGTCGCTAGCAATCTTGCATCACCCAAAAATACTTCCTTTCAGTTTTGTTCTTGTCTGTTAGCTTGTGTGTTTTTAGTTTGATTCCTTGGATTTGGGTCATTTACACTTGCGAACCTTAGGGTATGTTTTGGACATCATGTTTGACTTAATTTTGAGTTCACACCTCAATCTGATTCTTTGTTGTGGAGATATTTTGGAATCATGGTTCATTTTGTGTGTTCTTCAAGTTCTAATGGTCAATTGGAGTTTTCCAATCTTGTAAAGCATTTTCCCGATCGGTGAATCTTTGTGGATCATATCATGATGTTCCTGGATCTTTGGCCAATGTCTCTCCTAGATTGTGTGTTATTTCCACATCTTGGCATTGAGATCTTATGATTTGGGTCCTGATCTATATTTCTACACTTTACGTTTTCTTATTGTTGGAAAATGTAATTGATCTGGCCGACATATGCATTGCAAATGCTCTATATATTGAGGCACTTGATCTTTGTTTGGGAGAAGCTGATAGTGATCAAATAAGTTGTAATTATACCTCGTTTAGGATTGTAGGATTTTTTTCTAATAATGGGCATGCAAGCCTAAGAATGTAATTTACATGTTGTAGGCCAATCTGATATAAATCTTTGACTTTGTGATAATGCGACGATCAGTTCTAGCATATTGATTAACAATTTTTGTGTCTTGTGTTGGTTGTTTCCATTGTGTGTCTTATGATGCATGGTCTGTACAATTTACTTTGGGGAACTCATGCCATGACTGCATTAGATCCACATGTTCAAATACATGATTTGCCTTCAATTGTTAGACTATTATTTAGGAACCTCACTTTGAAACCAATTATTAAATAGACTAGAATGCTAAGAGGGGGAGTCAATTAACATGTACTAAAACTTTAAATTATTCCATTTTTATATTGGAACATCATTCCATAGAAGAAGGAAGAACTTGGAAGAAAATCACGTATCAAAATAATCAACACAAATGCACCGAGATTTTTATGTGGGAAAATCAAGGAGGGAAAAAACACAATGAGAGTTAACTCATACTATATGAAACAAGAATCACATGTTTTTTTGAGGCTCCTTTTCTCAGGAAGCTCACTACTCCTTGATGGACTTGGTGAGAAAGATACAAAGTTGTATGAACTTTCTATGGAGATAAAATATCTGATAGCAAGGTGTGAACAATATGATTAAAATTACAAATATTTTACTTATGTTGATATGGAATCCCCCTTTCTGCACAACTAGTCAATAAAACTGATTTTGTACAAGTGATACTCAAAGATCCATCGTGCACGTGCACGCGTGCACACCATTCATAGATGATTCTTCCTTCCATTTATAACCTCCACAACATCTCAAACCACTAATTAGGTCGACACTAATAATACTTATAAAATAAAGTGTAGTATGAAATAGGTCAGCCTCAAACCAACTAAACAAAATGACATAGAACACAAGGGACCATGCAAAGAGTTTACTTGGCCCAAAACATTGTTTGCAACACCTCGAAAACTCTAATTAGGCTGACTCATGCATACAACACTTTACCAATTAGTCCTAATACACAGATTAACAAATACTATGAGTTATTAATCAATTCAAAGCACAACTATACCCCATAAACATCTCAAAATATTCTCCACAATCAATGAGATAGATCAAGATATATTACAAATGAAGGTTCAAATCAACTATCAATGCCATTGTCAAATCTATTAACTATTCTCCTTTAAACCACTGGGGAGAAACCAAAAACATTATGTAGAACAAGATAAAAGAAATGCAGACCATCAAGACTATTGTTCAATCCTCTCTTGAAGTAATTTTTCATCAAGTTCAGAGGCAAGTGGAGAAACCTAGTGAATTGGTAGAAATAGGCTAGACCTATCTGAATGATACACTTCAACACAATGAATATTGTATCATGGTGCACAAGGACATTGTTGGAAAGTGAGAAGTGATTGATTCGATTGGTGAACTTGAAGATTTCTTTGAGCTGGAAGAAATTGAAGATCCTCTTCAGGTGAGATTAGCATAGACAAAGTTGAAAGGACATGCTGCTCTTTGGTGGAAAGAACTACAAAGAGATAGAGAAGATGAAGGTGAAATAAATATCAATCGGTGGAGGTTGATGGTGACTAAGTTGAAAGCTAAGTTCATACCTTCTGACTATGAGCTTGACTTGTTTAAGAAGTTGTAGAATCTGAAACAGAAGGATTTGTCTGTTGAAGATTATACTGAGGAGTTCTACAAACTTACTATTCGGTCTGGACATCGAGAGCTTGGTAAGGAAAATGTAGCTCGGTATGTGAATGGTCTGAGATTCAATATTCAGGATGAGCTTGGTATGCTGAAGATTGATTTTGTTGAAGATGCTTATCAGTATGCTTTGAAGGAAGAAGATAAGTTGAAGAGGAAACAACATAGTAATCCCTGAGGGAAGGAAAAGATTGATCACTCGGTGAAGGATAAACTGACTGATGCAGAAGATGAACATAAACCTATGGAACCGAAGAAGAAGATAGGTAGAGTTATCTTTAAGGGTACTTGCTATAACTGTGGAGAGGAAGGACACCATTCTTTTGAGTGTACATAGAAGAAGGTTGATTGATGAACTGCTATGATGAATGAGAACATTCAAAATGAACGTGAATCAGAGAACTTGCTGCTTTGGCGAACATTGCTCGGTACAAAGGAGGAACCTTGTTAGAGGAGTAACTTGTTTAGAACCCGGTGCAAGTTTGGAGGTAAACTTTGTGATGTTATTGTTGATAGTGGTAGTACTGATAACCTTGTTGCTGAGGACATGGTTTAGAAACTTGGATTGAATAGAATGAAGCATCCTTGTCCTTATTGGCTTGACTGGTTACAAGATGTTCATGCTTTGGAGGTAAGAGAAAAATACTTTATTGATGTTCAGATTGGCCAGTATAAGGATCTTGTGTTATGTGACATTGTGAAGATGAATAGTTGTGATATATTGCTTGGTAGACTTTGGCAATATTATTGTAGAGCTATGTATGACTATGTACGGAATGTGTTTACTGTTGAAAAGGATGACAAGAAGTTTTTCCTGATGCCTTTGATGGATACCGCGCTGGGTAGGAGAAGTCTGAGTATTGGTAGCCGAGTTGAGATTGTGGATCCAGAGAAAATGAGTGATCAATTTGGAGAACTGACCTGTATATTGTCAAGAAAAGACTTGAAGAGACAAAGGAAACTAAAGTGGAAGAATTTGCAAGCAGAGAAGATGGAGGACTTGTATGTGAAGAACCAGTTCGGGATTTATGTGCTGAATCCTAGAAGATGTTCTTCTCACATATGAACATCTTTTGGAACTTGGGGTGTTTGATTTAGGGGCATCCAAGGTTGAGGCAGGGGCATTCTTTGTCCTCGGTGAAACTGCATAGGGTGTTTTGTATTTTGGCCGGTGTTAGTTGGTTGCAGCCTTGACTGATGACCTCGGTCATTGAAGGAAGCTCAGTCACTAAAGGAACTCGGTAGTCTCTGGCATTTGGTGAAAGTGTTACTCGGTCAGGCTTGCGGTGCTTGGTCGACACTGGTGCTTGGCGTGCTCAGTTAATTCACTGTTGCTCGGTAGTTCTGGTTTACCGACTGGAGTTCTGTGTGATTTGTTGAGCTGACTTGGTGCATTTATTGTTGGTAGCTATTGTTATGGGCCGACATGCTGAATTATATGTTTATATACAATTGTAAGCCGACTTGTATGGCATTTAATTATTTGTTGGGGGGAGTTAATGGTTTCATCCAGCTGACTTGTGGCTGATGATTATTATTTATAGGATGTTTGGGTAGATGTTTAGGGGGTAGGAGAAGGAGACTTAGTGGTCACAGATTTGGATGATTTGGAAGACTTAGCAAATCAGATCTGAGGTTCTGAAAGCTGGAGTTGGAAAAGTTGTGGAAAAGATCTTGCATGATCTTGCATATTAGATTGTTATCTGATAGCTGTTTGTAGCAGAGCTAGTGGTTTGCATAGTTGGAGACAAGGAGATTGCTTGGAGGCTTGCGAGCTCAAGTTTAGATCTGCCTTAGTGTTTCCATTAGCTTATGATTGTCTTCAGAGATGGGCTAGCTGAGATTGTATTGGATCTATTTGTGGATCTTGCAGAATTGTTTCTATTTGTAATTGGCCCTAACCCAGAAGGCCTTAGAGTCGGGCATGTTAATGTAAATTACTTGAAATAATTGTTGTGTTATCTGTGGTGTTGAGTATTCTGCTATGTAATTCTATTGGATGCAAGGTTTGGATTATCCTTCATTGGATCCACCATCCTTGACTGCATCAAAAGATGAGGAAACTGAGACCGAAACTGATGAAGACATATACGTGGTATTTGTTGCATTGAAGGAAAATTCCAAAGAAGAAGAAAGGTATGTTGAAAACACACTTATTTCTAAGGTTACCAAGAATGATACTTAGATTATTGATAGTGGCTGCACACATCATATGACTAGTTATGAAGAAAAATTTGAATATCTTGAACATTATAATGGTGGATGTGTGAAAATGGGAAATGATACACCTTGTCTAGTGAAAGGTAAAGGTTCTATATTATTGAATAATAAGATCAGATGTGAGAATGCATATTGGGTGAAAGGACTTAACTATAATATGTTGCGTGCAACACAACTAAATAAAACTGGTCACCGAGTTGCATTTGAGAATAGAAAGGTGAAAATCTATGATGAAGTTGGAAAATTTATTGGTACTGGTGAACAATCAAAATGTAACTTATTCCATCTGGACAACACTGAAACTTATTGTTTGTTGGCTAAAAATGAAGATTTATGGTTATGACACAAGAGGTTATGTCATGTGAACTTTGACAACATGGTTAAGATTAGTAAGAAAAGGACAGTTAGAGGTTTACCAAGCATATCTAAACCTGAACATGTAATGTGAAAACAATGTCAAATGGGTAAGATGTCAAAATCTAGTTTCAAGATAAAATATTACTCATCTAATGCTATTTTGGAGTTAGTTCATACTGACTTATGTGGTCCAATGAGAACTTAGAGTTATTATGGTGACAAATATTTTATCTTATTTGTTGGTGATTTCTCTAGGATGATGAATGTCATGATCTTAAAAGAAAAATCAAAAGCTTTCAAAATGTTTAAATGATACAAAGTAAAAGTGGAAAGAGAAAGTGGTAAGGAACTGAAATGCTTAAGGTCAGATAGAGGTGGTGAATTCATTTATGATGAGTTTACTAATTTTGGTAATGAGCATGGAATAAAGAGATAAGTATCTGCACCGAGGACACCCCAAAAGAATGGGATTGCTGAAAGGAGGAATAGATCAATTGTTGATTGTGCTAGAACACTGATGATTGAAAAACATGTTGCAAAAATGTACTCGAGAGAAGTTTTTAGTACCGCTATTTATACAATGAACCGAGTTCAACTAAAGAAAGAATCAAACAAGACACCTCATGAATTATGGTATGGTTACACACCTAATGTGAGTTATTTCAGAACATTTGGAAGTAGATGTTACATTCTGAAAGATGATAGAAATGATAAATTTGATTCAAAAGGTGATGAAGGGATATTTCTAGGATATTCTACTAAAAGAAAGGATTATAAATGTTTGAACAAGGCTACTAACAAGATGATTGAAAGTGGAAATGTGAGAGTTGATGATTTTGAAGAAAAGAATGATGAAGAAAATAAAAAGGAACCAAAATACTATGGTAGATTTTTTTATATTGAAGAACCTAAAACTCTACCCAAGAAATAGTCTGGCGTTACCAAGCAACAAAATAATGCTACCAAGAAATAGTCTTTATAGACCAAGCATCAACAAATAGTTACTGATGAGAATGATGATCATGCACCAAGTGGAGATCACATTGAAGATCAATGATCTGAACCTGTACTTGCACTAGTACATTTTACCTTATTTCTCTACCAAAATTTTTGACCAACAAATAAAAAGCTTTTGGTTGGTCGAATTATAGAAGGAAAACTTTGATTTTTTTTAATCCATGTCCGTGTTTGTTGAAATTTTGACCAATGCCATGGAGGTCAAAATTTTGACTAACACGGGCATAACTTAAAAAAAAAAGGTTTCATTTCTCATTTCATTATTCTCGGCACGACAAATTAGATCAAGGGCATCACACAAAGGAGGACCGCCTGTAAGGATTTCCTTACCTTAACGTAGGGTTTTTGAAGTTTTTTAATTCTTACGAGTATGATAGACCATTTTGAAGATTATTTTGCAATATTGAAGATTATTTTGCAACCGCTCTGATCCCTCTATACAACATC
Organism: Chamaecyparis obtusa; assembly: GCA_027943335.1. Taxonomy (NCBI): domain Eukaryota; kingdom Viridiplantae; phylum Streptophyta; class Pinopsida; order Cupressales; family Cupressaceae; genus Chamaecyparis; species Chamaecyparis obtusa. The sequence continues at coordinate 1,177,605 of BSBK01002251.1, read as the reverse complement.
CAAGTATATTTACAAGGTTATGATGTTGAATTTTTGCCATCAGCTTAACCTCATTTTGAAACTGGTTGACAAAACATCACTGCCAAAGGCCTCAACATCCACCAAGAATAGGGAACCACCAAGGGCCAAACTGATATGCACAACAATCGGTAACTAGAACTATTACACATCTTATTATATTGCAAATAACTTCCTCTTCTTGTCTTTTATATTCTTTTGTATTTGAGTTCATTGTTAAAACTGCACTCTCTAATAGTTTTTAACTTGCAGATATCAATCCATGTCACTAAGGTTTTGTTTATTTGAATTTTGTGAGTGAATGTGACCTACATACCATTTTGATGCATTATACAATCATACATCTCATCGATTGATCATTTGTACAACAAATCATTAAGGTGGGTAAGTTGAATTTTGCTTATCAGTTTGTAAAGGCAGCAAAATGCATTAGATGAACAGATAATGCTTTTACTTGAAGTTTTCATAGTTTTTACTTAGAAGAAAAATCCCAAAAATGACATATTCGATCCTGTACTGGTTCTAACATGGATTACAATGATACATAGAGCCTTAGATATGAGTGAGTAATATTATAAAATACAAAATGCATCTAAGCATTACAACCAAGTTTCTGCCAACAATGACTAACCTACTTAATGTAGACTAGCAACATATATGTCCTATTTTAAGTAGCCATTAGGAATGGTAATGAGGCCAGAGAAGTTAGGACATCTGTGTGTTGTGGATAGAAGGATTTTTCCATATCTTTTGAAGAAAAGTACTCATAATTTTTTGAATATGATCAACGAGGGCACCTTCCTTACTTTCGTTTCTTGTTTGAAAGAATAGGCAATCTCAATGAGAGTGGGCTCTGAGCCTCATCCTCCTCCAAAAAATATGCCAAAGGGAACCCCGCTTGTATTGTAACCTCCAGGCACACTAATACCAAGATATCCTGCAATGGCTAGAACACTTTTAATCTAAATATCTATGGACACCATGGCATGTAGTTTATAGCTTTTTAAAACCTTATTAATCCCAATTTTTGTTAGCATGCGATCTATTTTTAGGGATTTTTTGTATTCTCATACTTTTAAACTAGATGTATTCTGGGACTGAAAAAATTTCCCTTGTGCATACTCAAAGAGTTTTTCCTGATAGAAAAAGAAGATATAATGTTAGAAACATTTTAAAATACAAAGTAAACCACGTAGAAAACAAAGTGAGAAAGAGTTATTATACCTCCATAGCATGTTGTGTATTGAAGGAGATGATGTCAGCTAATGTGCGAATGAGAGATTGTAGGAGCTTTGAAAGGTAGATGTTCACATCATGTTTAAATTCATACCTTAGCACAATTTTCTCATTATTGATGCTTAAATTCAAAAAATTACTAAACATGTGATTTTCCACTAAAATTGCCCCTTTCTTCATGCAAAGTAGAGACCAAGAGATGTCATATAGTTTTTTGTAAAGTAGAATATGTATTATTTTTCTTATATTGCTTCAAAACTTGTTCTGAATTTGTGGGACCACACCCTGGTGTAAATGTAACTTTTCAAAAGGATTAATGGTGAAGGGAGACCTGCTCTCAAACAATGACACATTTTCTTACCCCTAAAAATGTTAGGATTACCTCATAGTTGCTAGATGCTTCTCAAAGGATACTGCTTCAGTAGATCCAGGTGGTAAATCTGGGTTTCGAACAATATCCAACCTCTTCCCCTGCAGCCCTTTTGTCTTGAGGAATTTCTTATATCCACCTTTTGGAATAAACTGAACTGCACTTCTTGTAGCTTTATGATCATAAACGTCATACCCAACAATCACATCTAACAGGTAAACTGCATCTGTTATTGTTCTGCAAATTGGTCTTGTATCAACATATTCAAGTTATCTCAGAATCTTGTTCAATCTCTAAGAAAATGTGAACTTGTAAAAAGCAGCATTCATTTATCATATTTGCGTCCTTAACCAAAATAAATTGATAGTCTTGCTATAGATCTTCAACATGGTGACCACATTCTTTATTATTGATTCACTTAAGCACATAGATTTCTGATAGGCTTGCTATAAATATTTTTAGTTGATGATAATAATGCCTTGGGTTACTGGTTAGGTGGATGACATGTTATACACTTCACCAGGTGGCATTCAAGTTTGTGGATGGCTTTGGAGGATAATGAACATTAATTGATATTATTAATTTTTTTATTGGCAGTTGTAGACTAATATATATGATGATATTATGAGAATGTATACAAAATGAATGCATAAAAATAATTTGGCATTTTTCATACTAAACTTCAAATTATTTCATTGCATTAATTTTTTTTACATTATTGTATATATAGATTGAACAATATAATTGCAATTACAATTTCCTATAAACAAATAACTACTTATATCGATTAATGTTCATTGTCTTTTATTCTTCCTCATAATGAACATTGATAAAAAATTATTCATTATTTTATCATTTCTCTCCCTAATGAACAAGATGAAGAAAATCTTTAAAATATATGCTGCAACACCATCTTGACCTAGGACCTCTCCTTAGCCCTTTCCTAAAAATGGTGAATTTTCATTCTCCAATCATTGATGCAATCACATGGTGAATCATTCTTTTGGTGCTCAATCCATTCAAAGATAATAAAACTATAATTGATCATCATGAGTTGCTTTGTTAGTGCTCACTCTAATCATGACCACTAGATTTTGCAATTTCAATTCTTCATCCTACAAATCTACAATTTTTAGGACCAAACAATGTCAAAATCTATCACCAACAACTTAAACAAAATCTGAAATAAACCGACAATGTCATAGTATCAACAAATTTACAACAACATTTGAAGCATTTCACTCATCTTAGTAAAATTTCTACTTGAATAAATTATACATATGCCAACAAACATCTCCTTTGCAGTAAAAACTGCAAAAACATCATCAAACTAAATCATATAAATTTATTTCTTCACCTTCATACTTTTTGTAGACATCTTGCGAGACAATGATTATTTTCCATACATGAACATTTATGCTTAATAAATTTTTGACCATACCTATTATCTTTTGCCAACTCAATCCATAACTTTATCTACAATTCATTTCATGCATAAAATGAGATAAGGCTAGAATAAGACAAAAATATAAGATTAATTCCTAGATGCAACTGTTGAATAAGCTAGGCACATGTTTTCAAAGGAACAATTAAGGAAATCATAGGTCAAAATAAGGAGTGGCCTGAATACCTAATGTGTGGAAAAGAAACAAGTTGTGGTGTCTTTACTGGTCACTTCAAGGTATCTTTGTGTTGGGTGCTTGATGGGATTCAAGTTTGGCATGGTTTCCTCCATTTCATGCCACTTCAATGCTGAGTATGAGTTTGTTTTCCAGGGTGTAGGACCATGACTGTAGTTTTGGGGTGATTTAATGCACACTATAGGGCCAACATGCCTTTATTATGAGACATGAGTCAATGAAGTCATGACATGAAGACTTCCCAAAAACTTCCAAGACATTTTTGACATTATATGTTGCAATTATTTCCTATCACCTACATTGGGGTCTAAACACATAAGCTTGACGTGCAAGAAAATAAGAAATTTAATGTAATGTATTAGCTAGAGTAAGAGAGCATGCTGCCGAACTAGTATTGATTGGTTTTTTGAGTCTATTTACACTTGAGACAGGACATGGATTGCTGAAGAGGGTTTTAGCACCTTGCTGGGCATATTGGGCAATGTTTAGATAGCTCCAAAATCCATAACTAGGTGTCATTATGATCTCAAATTTAACAATAAATATTTCTCTTACAAAGCACGCGCGTATCTCTTTTAAGGAGTTGATAGTGTGTATCGAGTTTGAATTTAAAGGTTGTCATTCTTTTTGTTCTCCTCTAAAATTGTTAGACATGTCTCTCAATCATCCAACAATAACTCCTATGTTGATTACATTTTCTATTTAAGAGTCCTTGAGTGATTTGAATATTTCATGGTCTAGTGAGCGTGATTTGTGTGTGTATTTGTAAATCTTGTAATATTTTATTATTTTTGATTATATACAAGATACTACTAATGCTTGTATGTTTACATTTTGTATATTTATAGCCTGAATAATTGCCTGTGAAGAAAGTCCACACCTAACAATATGAACCCATAACAAAATAATGAGACAATTGCTAGATTGTGGTCTCAGTTCCAAATAAAAGTTGATAAATGTAATTGTCCTTGAAAAATGTGTAAGGGCTTAAAGAATCAAATAATTCTAATCACAACAACATAGAGTCATTGTAGGCAACATGGTCACATTGAAGGGGGGTACGATTTTCATCGATTGGTGAATGTGGATTTTGAATTGGAGGAACATGGAGGTGTGAATATCCAAGCTGAGGATAACACTCCCATGGAAGAAGATGATCCTATGGAAGAGAACACAATTGAAGATGATGGTATTGGTGTAGCTGATAATGTGCCAGAGGACATGATTGAAGAAGATGGTATTGGCGTCGCTGATCAAGATGATCATGATGATTGTACTAGCACATCTGATAATGATAATGAAGATGGTTTTGATATACCTATACTTGAGAAGGCATATGAGCCCCTATACCAAGGCTTCCAAACAACTCTTCTCTCTGCTATAGTGTTGTTGGTGAACTTGAAGGTTATGAATGGTTTATCCAATGTAGTAATGTCACGTATACTAAGGTATGCCACTTTTGTCATCTTCAATGTTAGCATACCATTACTATTCATTATATTAACAATTCATATTTGTTGTTGTAGGTTGATAGGTGAGTTTTTGTTACCACCATCAAACATTCTGCCTCATTTGTACTGAGAATTATCTACCATTATGAATCAAATTGGAATGAAGTATCAAACAATACAGGCATGTCCCAATGATCACATTCTATATCATAAACAACATGAATTTTCAATAGAATGCAATGATTATCATATTAGTAGATATCGGTCAGATCAAATAACAAAAAAGGTGCCTCACAAGGTTCTTCGGTACATTCCCATTATTCCACGTGTTCAACGATTATTCAAGTGCACTAGCTTGGCACAATTTATGGATTACCATGCACACAATAGAAGTCAAGATGACATTATGTGAATGCTTGAAAATGTTTTTGCATTTAAAGACATAGAAACAACATGGCCACACTTTAAAGAAGAACCTCGTAATTTCAAGCTTTCATTGGCAGCGGACGGTGTCAATCCATTTGGAGATATGAGATCTGTTTACTCAGTGTAGCCTATTTTTGTTATTAACATTAACATTCCTCCTTGGATGTCCATAAAGAGGGAGCACATAATGTTGTCAATGATTGTACCAGGTATTTTTTCATTTAATAGCTATCTAAATTAATTTATAAATACCGTATCAAAATGTTCATAATAATTATGTAATGTTTTTGTTCATTCAACTAGGTAAGTACCAACTTAAAGATATGAATGTGTATATTGAGCCCCTTATTGACGAGTTGTTGAAGTTATGGAATGAGGTCACTATGTATGACATCTCTAGATGAATAGGACAAAGACAATTTTAATTCCATGCAATATTTGTATGGATAATATATGATGCCCCTGGACTAACTCATTTTTTGCGGTATGTTATATATTGTTAAGGTCACATATTTTTGGTATGTTATAGTTCTTACACATTATTGCTGTATGTTTAAGTTGCACATGATAATTGTACATGATCCAATTGTATGGTATATTTTAGGTCTTTAGACAAAGGGTAAATTCACATGTCTAGTTTGTGGTCTGAAGATGAAATCTCATCATTCAAGAAGTTTAGGAAAGCAGGTGTTCAATGAGTTTAGGCACTTTCTCCACAATAATCATAAGTATTGAATTATCAAAAAACATCTTTTTAATGGGAAATAAGAGACAACATCAAGGCCACAAAGAATGACACCTCGTCTATGGAAGTTGGATTACAATAGACTAAATCATCAAGGTAATGTCATTCCATCTGATGATTTTTGTTTGAAATTTATATTTTGATATTGTCATTTATTTACTAATGATGTAATTGATGCTTGTAAAGGTTGTCAAGGCATCAATGACCAACTTCCTATAGGAATAAAAAGTTATCCTAGTCAATTTAGTAGGTTGCCGTACTACAAGGATCTCTCAATCGTGCATTTGTTTGATGCTATACATATTGGAAATAATGTAACAGAGACACAATGAAAAATATTGGATGGAAGGTGTGACAAAGAAAAAATTGCCAAAATTTGTAATGACATTCATGAATCCAATCATGCACTGAAAAATTTAATTGAATCAAATAGAAATGGAGACCAGATAAATACGAGTGCCCTTCCTTGGTTATTAACTGAGCAGCAAAGTGATGCATTAAAAGAAGTCATAAAACAAAATTTCCAACAGGATTTGCTGCAAATATAAGCAGTCTTGTATCCAAGAAAGGTGATTTTGGGCCAGGGTTGAAAACACATGATTGTCATACCTTCGTCAAGGTAAGTCATGTTCTCTATTTACAATATATTTGTAAAATTTTATGTACTTTTTATTGTATTATTTTACAATATATTGAAAAGATCATTTTTTAATTATTACAGTACGTCCTACCTCTATCCCTCCCACACCATTTTGACAACAGTGTTAAACACGTTATATACAATCTTGGAGAATACATGCGGTTAGAAGTGTTATTTCTTAGACTTGTTGTACATATATTATATTTATGACTTGCTTTACTTTTTATGTAATTTATTGTATATTTTTTTTTTCTAAAATCTGGTTTATACATTCTTGCAAGTTGAATCTCCTTTAGGTGGTTATCATCTAAAGAAATTGATAAAAAAGATATAAAATATTGGAAGAGAAAAATTCCCCAGCTTATGTGTGAAATGCAAAAGTGTCTACCTCCAACTTTTTTCAATGCTCAAGAACACTACCTCATACATCAAGTTGATGAGATTGAATTGTGTCCGCAACAAGGACCTTGCAGACATCTTCCTCTGTACTAGCTACAATAGGTAAAACCTTGTTTTTCTATATTTTGTTATGTGCTAATCATGCATTGATTATTTTTCTTGTGTGAATTTTATACACTGCATGGACCTATTTTGTGCACTAATAGATACACCTACACTTGGTACAAGAACATATCAGACCAGTACTAGTGAAGATCAACCATTTCTTGGATCAGCCCGTGTTACTAGTACTAGTTCGTTTGCGGGGACATTGTTGTTGAACAAGAAAAATATGTTTCCGTTAAAAGTACCAAAGCTTCCAGGTGCTTTAAAATTGTTATTATTTATAGTGTAATTGTAGTTTACTTATACATAACTCATTTTGGACTGATAATCCCATGATGTTTTGTAGGAAATGATGTTTTTTATGATCATCTTTTTGAAATGACATTGAAGCTATTTGGGCCCACCATATGTAAAAGGTACGTAGCTTCATAATATTGGTACAATATTTTTCTTATCTTCCATTTATTGTACTATATTAAAGTTATGATATCTAACAATTTTTTTTTCAAAAAAGGTGGAATGAACAAGATGCTGACTTAAAAAATCAGCTCATTAGAAATAAAACTTTTGCTAGTGTCACGATTCTTAAAAAAGCATCCAAACATATAAAGACAATGAGGGACCAATATAGAAGGGCTCTAAAGGATAACCCAAAGTACGAGTGTCCTCCTATGATTCCACCGATGGAGTGGAATGAAATAATGGAAGATGGGGCTAAAGGGTAGTGGAATTCAACCAGAAGATGACAAAAGAAGGTATGTCGTGATAATATTAAGTAGAATGTAATCATGCACTAATTAGTGATCTTTGTAAATATATAATCTAACATGTTTCAAACTTTTCATAGACTGCAAGACACATCAAAAGTTACACAAGTGAGATTAAAAAAGGTTGGCCAACACAAACTTGGCTCTGGTGGCTATATGAAACTTCACTCTCGACTTGTAAGTAGCAACATTGGAATTTCATATCAAATTTTTATATATAAGGTTGCAAAAATTTTTGTTTAATCAAATCATACATGCAAAAGTGACGATATTAAACAAAAAATATAGGGCACAAAATTCAATGTAGAGACCACAGATGAAGACAAAAGAATAGCCTTGAAGGAAGGTTATAAAGTCGTGGCTGCACTCCTATGCCAAGAATCTAAAAGCCATAATGAAGAATCTGCTACACCAGATGAGACACAAGTAAATTGGTCAAATGAAAAGTAAATCAAATTGAATAGTTAATTTTGAACATAAATTGACTATTTCATGATAACAATGCACATGACATTTCACTGCAGCCTTCAAATCCTATCATAGAACCTGGGCGTGACAAAGGCCATGATGTGCATCACAGTGGTGGAGGTATTAATTTTCTATTGGAAATAAATTACATAATTATTAATAGAATTTAACATCTTTAATTGCAATTGGCCGTGTAACCTTTTTTTGAATATTTTAGAGCATGTGGAGCATGTTGAGTTTGTGGCACATCAAAATGTTATTGTACATGATGTGGCATTGTTAGGTAAAAAAAAATGCATGTTATTTTCTATTGGTTAATGAAATACATGTAACAGTAAAAAAAAGTATGCGAATTTAACCCATTTACTTGTTATTGCAGCAGACCGCTCTTTAGTGCAGCAACCTCATGCTCCTCAAGACACGAGGAAGCATCATAATTTGAGATCACAACCACAAGAGGAGGAATATACTGATGCTCCTCTCAGCCTTTACCTTAAGAAATCTAAGAAAAAACCAAAAAAGAAATGATTTCTTAAAAATGCTCTTTGATAAAACTTGTCTGATTAACTTTGTTGGATAATGAAAGAACATTGTTTTAAGTAATTATCTATGAATGTTGCATATAAATATTGAATTATATGTCATGTTAATGTTCATATTGTTATGTGTTAATGAATTTTGGATTAGTGTTGTGTATTAATGAATGTTATATCATATTAATGATTGTTATGTGATTCTATTGATTGAATGTTATAGTTCATAAATGGATAAATGAAGTGTGTAATTAGATGTTAATGGGGAATTTAGATTGATGTTAGGGGGAGGGAGGTGAGGCCAGATGAGATTCCACCTTCACATGGTTGGCCTTGTTAAGTAGAGAATATTAAAGTATTCTTGAAACCAAGTGAAGCTCAAACTAACATACCTTCATTATTTAATCAATTTCATTCATTCTAGGTCTTTGCTCATAAGTGCATTTTGAATGTGTCATTTTAAGGTAACTATCAAATAACAAACTAGATGGGCCAATAGTCAACTTTTCTAGCATGATTCAGCTTCATTTTGTGTAAGTATTCTCTTATTGAATGCATCAACCTCTCTTGGACTAATCTGGATAATTTTATTGGTTTGTGTTTTTGAGTAGGTGAAGTGTTAATTCAGTTCCTATCTTCTATTATTCATTCATAACTATCATCTTTAGGCAAGCACATCATTATATCATTGATGTTATGTACCTTTAGCCAATGTAGATAAACTCACTATGACAAGCATGGCATAACATGTGTTCTTGACTTGGACTAGTAAAGGCATACTGTCACTATCATTTGGAACTATAATGTGTCACATCACTTGCCAAATGGAGCCTTCAAATAATAAAAGATGTCATGTTTTATCATATACTGTCATTGTGCTCACTGTCCTCCAGTTACTTGTCTCTAAGTTTGTCTTTCATATTCCTTCACCTTCTAGACTCATGCATTTCAAGTTGTTGTAGTTCACAGTCTTCTTAATTTCTTTGAAATTGTTTTAAGAAAAGTTTCTCTACATTTATTCATAGCAGCTCTTAACTGGTTATATTTGGCATTCTTTGTGCAAAGTTATAGACTGTAGCATTTCACTCCCTTTGACATTTAATCAAATAGTTTAAAAATCTCCACAAAGTGCTATCTCATTTGTCAAATGGTTAGTGTGCTTAGTTGATGCGAGCCATCATGAAGACTCTCCATTTAATACTTGCAATTGTTATTTAGTGTAAAATATTGTCATTTTCTACCTTTTTCATCTTGTCTCAATGATTGTAAAAAATCTTAATTATGCACTATCCTATCCAACAATCCAGCCTCCAATAGGATTGTCACACATTTTGGAGTTTTTATCCTTTTAGGTACCATATATTTGTCCTTATGTTCAATGTTTACCACATCTTCCCTTGTCTTCAATGTTAGCGATGGAATCTCAATGTAGTGACATGCCATAACATGCTAGTAGTTATGTACCTTTGACCAATGTAGTTAAACACGCTATGTCAAGCATGGTCTAACATGTCTTATTGACTTGCACTAGTAAATGCACCTTGCCACTATTGTTTGGAACTATAGCGTGTCACATCTCTTACAAACTAGAATCTACAAGGCAAAAAAGATGTCATGTTTTATCATGTACTATTTTATTCAAGATAAGAGTCCAATTAAAGATATTTTCAAGATTAAAGATGTCATGTTTTATTCAAGATAAGAGTCTGTTTAAAGATATTTTCATAGGGGACATTGATAGTACATTAGGAGATTACTTGTTGAAAGAGTTTGGAGTCCAAGCCCAAACTATTGGGATGCTGATATATATGATTTTTTCACATATATGATTTAAGCAACTCAATTTGAAAATCGCTTATTTGTAATCTAACAGATTTTGAAGAATATTTCATCTTTATTGTGATGATCTTTATTTCTCACATGCATATATTTCTTGGTTTTAGATTCAGCTTTGTTTCCCATTGGACTAAGGCATCAATTTAGTTCCTGGCTCCTACATCACAACACTTTTTCAAATAAATCAAAAAATATCTCAACATTAGTTTTAGGTATTTGTTCCTTTCACTTTATATATCTCATTGCTTTAGCAATAATATTGCTCTTAGGATTCCTCAAGCATCATCCCAAGTGAGATAAGTAATGTTGCATCCAAACATTCATGTGTGAAGTTGAATGATGAGGTTGAATATCATTAGGGGTTTGAGAATGATATATCTGTTAGAAAGTAAAGATCCCCAAGATAACTGAGAGGGGGGGGGGTGAATCAGTTATCAGATAATTTATCCTTTCAACTGCTTTAAACAATTTAATCAATGTACTGATCAACCATAGAAAGATAATCATACACAATTGCACAATAACACAAGACATGTTGACTAGGGAACCTCTTGAAAAGAGTAAACCTCGGTGGGAATGATGCCCACAAAATGATGCACTAATATGAAAGCTCCTTGTTAGAGGATGGACCCTATTAGGAGTCTTATAAAATACATTCAGTACATATAAATCCCTGTTAGGAGATTTTGAATCCCTATTAAAAGATTCTAACCCGGTTAAGAGTTTATGGAAGAGAGAAGGACCCACTGCCCAAACAACTTCAAGGCAAGATCTCTGAACCCACTGTCCAAAAGATCTTAGAATTATTCAACAAAATAATATGAAATATATTACCTCCTTCACAATATGCCAAAACCACACTCTCTGCTACACAAGATCACAATTCCAGATCTCTGTACTCACAAGTCTTCCTTCATCACTGAATTAGCTTTTTTCTTCACTTCATGCATATATTCGCATCTCAATCTTCATAGTACACATTACAACAAGGAAAAAATTCATTTGTATATACCAAACTCAAATAATTACAAATGAGTCGGTCCTCAATTACAAAATAATAAATTCTACACGCTACACACAAAATTCACATAAAACTGTCAGCTTCCACATATTGTAACTTTCTCCAAACATATCCTCAAAGTTTGCATTGTGAACCATGTCATCATTAATGAGTCTCCAACATCCCTTTAACTGCGCAAAATCAGATTCCATCCTAGCTAAGAGATATCCTCTGATTTTTGAACATCGCTTCACAGAAACACTGTCTAAACACTGCTTTCACCAAAATGCTCATAACTCTCACAAATGAATGAATTTATTTTTGCACTGTTAACCATAGGTTAATAACACACCAAATAACATACCATCAATTGTGTAAAATCCAATCTACAATAAAACATGTGCGCAAAACAAAATTGTACTTGCTTTCCTGCTAATATCCAGAATATCACTGTGTTGACATCAATGACAATCCAAGTCATGAATGCAACAACAACTGCTACAGAATGACTGCCAAAATAATTTTCATTCATTCCTAACAATCTCCCCCATTGGCATTGATGGCAACATAGATGAAAAACATCCAATGTTCCAAAAATCCAATACTGCAACATCACTGCAAAATATCAAATTAAATCTTGCTTCATTTTCCTATTCAGCTCTCTCATACAATCCATAATGTTTTTCATGTATATCTCTCCCCCATTGACATCAATGAAAAAAATTCCATCACTAAGTCAACAACAACTTAATGTCAAAAGACACTTTTTAGAAAAATACAATAACAAGAGTCCTCATGACTCAGCTCATAAACTCCCCCATAGAGGAAGTTCCAACATCCAATCCAGAAGAAAGATAGGGCTCATATACCACTGGACGGATGCAATCATCCGCATCAATTCTCAAAAATAGGTTGGGGCATAACCCCAAGCATACCTCTCAGATACACAAATGTATCCTTAGGTAAAGGCTTTGTAAATATATTTTCTATCTGCTCCTTTGTACTTATGTACTCCAATCTTACTTCTTTTTCTGCAACTTTCTCTCTTACAACATGATACTTGATCTCAATATGTTTAGTCTTAGAATGTAAAACAAGATTTTTTGACATACTCACTGCATTGGTGTTATCACAATGTATAACAACAGGCTCATCAAACTTTATTCCAATATCCTTCAACATCTGCTTCATCCAAATAATCTGATTACAATTATTTGCTGTTGCAACATATTCTGCTTTTGCTGTGCTTTGTGAAGTACAATTCTGCTTCTTACTTAGCCAAGAGACCAATTTTCCTCCAAGAAAAAAGGCTCCACCACTGGTGCTTTTCTTGTCATCAACGCTGCCTCCCCAATCTACATCAGTATAGGTACATAAAGTAAAATCATCAAAATTCTCATACCATAATCCATAATCCATTGTTCCTTTCAGATATCTCAGTATCCTCTTTACTGCTGCATAATGTGATTCTCTAGGTTCTGCTTGAAATCTTGCTACAATCCCCATTGAATGTGCTATATCAGGTCTTGTATGTGTCAAGTACTACAATCCTCCAATCATAGATCTGTACTTTTCTTCTCAACTACTGGTGTCTCATCTTTGCTAGATAACTTATGTCCGGTTACCATAGGTGTTCCAACAGGTTTAGAATCTTCCATTCCAAATCTTTTCAATAAGTCATTCAAATACTTAGTCTAACTTACAAATATACCTTCCTTGCTTTGTGTTATTTGTAATCCCAAAAAATATTTCATTTCTCCAATCATGCTCATCTCAAATTCAGTCTTCATCTCATCTGCAACTTTGTCACTAGCTTCATCTTCTCCTCCAAAGATAATATCATCAACAAATATAACTATAACCAACAAACTATTCTCAATTTCTTTTGTGTATAAGTTACTATCTGCCGTTCCTTTTATAAATCTCAATTTCAATAAATACTTATCCAATCTTGCATACCAGGTTCTAGGTGCTTGTTTTAATCCATATAAAGCTTTCTTTAACTTACATACCATATCTCCTTCTTGTGTCAAAGGAAAACCTTCAGGTTGCTCAATGTAGACTTCTTCTTCCAATTCACCATTCAAAAATGCTGACTTCACATCCATTTGATACACTTTGAATTTCTTGTAAGTTGCATATGCTAGAAACATTCTCACTGCTTCAAGTCTAGCCACAGGTGCAAAAGTTTCTTCATAGTCAATTCCTTCTTGTTGTGAATATCCTTTACATACCAATCTTGCTTTGTTTCTTATCACTTCTCCTTGTTCATTCATCTTGTTTCTGAATACCCACTTTGTTCCAATCACATTCTTGTCTTCAGGTCTAGGGACCAATTCCTATGTCTTGTTTTTTTCAATCTGCTCTAGTTCTTCTTTCATAGCATTAATCCAATGTTCATCTTCACAAGCTTCATTAGTAGTCTTAGGTTCAATTTGAGAAATCATACATAAATGTACCTTATTTCGAGTCAAAACTCCTCTATCTAAACTTCCAATAACTTGCTCAACAGGGTGATGTCTTGAAGTATACCTGTTAGGTGTCATAGTTACTGATCTTGTTCTGACTGTAGATTCTTCTCTGCTTTCTTCTCTGTTTTCTTCTCTATTTTCTTCAGTATGACTTTCATTCAGCAAATCACTGTTAGTTTCAAAAAATAATTCTGCATTTTCAATGTTAGGCTGAGGTTGTGCTTCTCCATCAGATTCATAATCAAGCATTCTTTCATGAATTTTAAACTTCTCATCAACTTTTACATTTGCACTTTCAACAATAGTCTTAGTTCTTTTGTTATAAAATCTATATGCTTTTCTTTTTAAAGAATATCCAAGAAATATTCCTTCATCACTTCTAGGATCAAACTTTCCTATATCATCATCTCTCTTTATATAACATTTACTTCCAAAAATTCTAAATTACTTAATTGAGGGTGTATGTCCAAACCATAATTCATAAGGTGTCTTGTTTGTATCTGCTCTGAGTTGTACTTTGTTCATAGTGTATACTGTCGTGTTCACTGCTTCTCTCCAAAAAGTCTTAGCCAAATCATTTTCAAACAACATAGCTCTTGCTGCTTCAGTTATTGACCTGTTCCTTCTTTCTGCAATACCATTTTGTTCTGGTGTTCTAGGGGCTGAAAGTTGTCTCTTAATACCATTCATTTCACAAAAGGTGTTAAACTCTCTAGATGTAAATTCACCACCTCTATCAGATCTTAGACAATTAATCTTCATTCCAGATTCATTCTCAATTTTTCTTTTCATGATCTTAAATTTATCAAATGCTTTAGATTTTTCTTTCAAAAATGCAATCCACATCATTCTTGTAAAATCATCAACAAGAATCATAAAATACCTTTCTCCAGTCCTAGTAGGACCACTCAAGTCTGTATGAACAATCTCTAGCTTCTCTGTCGATGTGAACTTCTTGTTGGGAAATGAACTCCTTTTCTGCTTTGCCATCATACATTCTTTGCAAATCATGTTAGTAGGTTTCATAATTCTAGGTAAATCTCTTACCGCAAGTGTAGTGCTCACCTTGACAATATTATCAAAGTTTATATGACAAAACCTTTTATTCCATAACCAACTGTCATCAATCCTAGTTATCAAACATGTCATCTCAGTAGGATTCAACTGAAATACATTACCTCTGGTTCTGGATCCTTTTCCAATCAGATTTCCATCTTTATCTTTTATCACACAAGTTTTTTCAGAAAATCAAACTTGATAACCCTTATCAGCCAATTGTCCAACACTTAGTAGATTATGTCTCAGTCCATCAACAAAGTAAACATCATCAGTGTTAGTCTTTCCATCAAGAGTAATATATCCTATACCCTTAATCAAACAAGGTGCATTGTTACCAACCCTAACAATTCCTCCATCATAATTATCTAACTTAACAAACTTTCTTTTATCTCCAGTCATATGATGTGAACAACCACTGTCTATAATCCAATTAGATTTCTTTTCAACTTGTGAAACTAATGCTTTTTCTTCCCTTTTATCAGATTTAGAACTTTCTTCTTTAATTGCTACAAATCCTATTTCCTCAAAGTTATCATTATCACTGTCACTTAAATGTTTTTCAATTCCTGCTTCAAGATCTTCATCATTTGCATAATATCATTCTTTAGATCTCCTAGGTTTAAAGTTGCTTCTATACTTCTTAACTCTTTTAGGACATTTAGATGCAAAATGACCATATTCTTGACAAGTCCAACATTTAAAGATTTTCTTACCATCTGGTTCTCTTTTTACAAGTAATGCAATACCTCCTTCAATCTTCTTATCTTCCTTAGATTTGCTACTGCTGGCATAATCTCCATTCACACTAGTACTTCTTGTAGGTCTAATGTTAAGAGAACTGAATGCTGTTTCCATTCTAGGTAGCTCTCCTGATAATCTCAAGTTCATCTCTGCTATTTCTAATCTTCCAAGAAGAGTCTCTCTTGAAAAGTTTGATGTACAAGGTATCACTTGTTCAATCATCTGCGTTGTCTGCTTGAATACTGGTGTCAAAGTTCTTAGAATTTTCCATATCACTTCATTCTCTGTCTTATCACCTCCACAAGACTTTATTCCTATTACAATCTCAGACATCTTACCAATATAGCTTCTAATAGATTCATCTTCCATCATTCTGATATCTTCAAATGCACAAATCCAATTATGTAATCTAGCCTTCTTTGCATGTTCATCACCTTCAAAAGTAGAATGTAAAGCTTTCCAAATTGCATGAGATGTTTTCAAACATCTTACCTGACTATATTCATTCTCTGGTAGTGCTGACAAAAGTGCTTCTCTTGCAAGTATGTTACACATGAATAGATCTAGTTCATCTTTAGTTCCTGCCTCTAGATTGTCTTCCTCAATGAGAGTCTTCTCATTCTTTGTAATCAACCAATAACTTGGTCCTAAACACAATAGATGTGTCTTCATCTTTTATTTCCAGCTGTCAAAATTTACTCCATCAAACTTAGGGCTTTCTTTTCTGAGATTCACCATGGATCTCCTTAAGTTGTTAAACTTTTCTTTCAAGGACCTGCTGCTCTGATACCAATTGTTAGAAAGTAAAGATCCCCAAGATAACTGAAAGGGGGGGGGGGTGAATCAGTTATTAGATAATTTGTCCATTCAACTACTTTAAACAATGTAATCAATGTACTAATCAACCATAGAAAGATAATCATACACAATTGCACAATAACACAAGATATTTTGACTAGGGAACCTCTTGAAAAGAGTAAACCCCAGTGGGAATGATGCCCACAAAATGATGCACTAATATGAAAGTTCCTTGTTAGAGGATGGACCCTGTTAGGAGTCTTATGAAATACATTCAGTACATATAAATCCTTGTTAGGAGATTTTGAATCCTTGTTAAAAGATTCTAACCCGGTTAAGAGTTTATGGAAGAGAGAAGGACCCATTGCCCAAACAGCTTCAAGGCAAGATCTCTGAACCCACTATCCAAAAGATCTTAGAATTATTCAATAGAATAATATGAAATATATTACCTCCTTCACACTATGCCAAAACTGCACTCTCTGCTACACAAGATCACAATTCTAGATCTCTGTACTCACAAGTCTTCCTTCATCACTGAATTAGCTTTTTTCTTCACTTCATGCATATATTTGCATCTCAATCTTCATAGTACACATTACAACAAGGAAAGAATTCCTTCTTATATACCAAACTCAAATAATTACAAATGAGTCAGACCTTAATTACAAAATAATAAATTCTACACGCTACACACAGAATTCACATAAAATTGTCGGCTTCCAGATACTGTAACTTTCTCCAAACATATCCTCAAAGTTTGCACTATGAACCACATCATCATTAATGAGTCTCCAACATCCCTTTAACTACACAAAATCAGATTCCATCCCAGCTAAGAGATATCCTCCGATTTCTGAACATCGCTTCACAGAAACACTGTCTAAACACTGCTTTCACCAAAATGCTCATAACTATCACAAATGAATGAATTTCTTTTTGTACTATTAACCATAGGTTAATAAAACACCAAAGAACATACCATCAACTGCACAAAAGCTAATCTACAATAAAACATGTGCGCAAAACAAAATTGTACCTGCTTTCTTGCTAATATCCAGAATATCACTGTGTTGACATCAATGACAATCCAAGTCATGAATGAAACAACAACTGCTACAGAATGACTGCCAAAATACTTTTCATTAATTCCTAACAATATCTAAGTCATTCACATGTTTGTATATCTAGTTGATAGAAGTGTGAAATCCTTTTTAGTGAAAAACCTACTGTAGGTGCTTAGTGACAATGAAATTGGAATTTCTTATGCATTGGGTATGGTTTTCCTTAAGGCATATTTCTTATCATTTCTCTTCATTTGTCCTTAAAACACACCTTAGGGAATGCCTGTACGCATAACAAAACCTTAAGCGAGAGTTATTGTGCATCCTTATTACTTGGCCCATTGTTATTCCCGCCCATTCATAAGCTACACACTACTCTATGAAACTTCAGAGTTCATCTTTAGGGAGTTGGGATTAGACATTTTGGGAGCCAACTTCTATTGTCATTCTATTATTTCTTCTTGCTGGGAAGCTATGAATTTAGTTCCACTGATAATGCATGATAGTTAGTGATCACACCGAGATGGATATTCATGTTCAAGTAGAAATTGTTCTTGTTAAGTTTTCATAAATGGAAAGATACAAAATGGCTTTGGCAATAGGTTTGATTTAAATGAATTTTATTTGTTTAAAATTATCCATGTTTTTATACTGCCGCTACCATCATAGTTAAAGATTATATCTTGCATCTAACTTTTAAGTGCCCATTCTCTTGTAGTGACCTTGTAAACCTTCATATGACAGTGGAAAACTTTTATTTTTCTTTTAAGAAATTTAAAATTACAAAAAAAAGGAACCAATTATATTCATTATAGGTGCAAACATGCCAACACTCTATTAATTTCACAGGGCCTTGTGCTCTAATCCAAGAAATAACACTATATCTTACCATTCAACCAAACCCAAGCTTACTGTTAGTGTGAAGGATTAGCACATTTTCAAAAACCAACTGTAAATTTAAGCACATTGGTTAGTCTTGCTGAAACATCTATACCTTTTGTATTAGTTTTTGTCCTTCCACATTGGTTAGTCTTACTGAAACATCTATACCTTTTGTATTAATAATTATGATCCCATCTCAAAAATTATGCCCAAAATTTCAAATCTTTAAGTGCACCCATTCTTGAGATAATTCAAGTCTGCTGAGTAAAAATAAGGGAAAATTTGAAAAAAAAGTATTTATAGATGAAAATGAAAAAAAAGTTTAATTTCTGATGAAATCTTTTTAAAAAAATATGATTTAATCTCACTTATTTAAAAATTGTGATCTAATCTCAATCTATTATTTAAAAATTGCATTTTAACTGGGATTCAATTGGGATTAATTTGCATCTTAAAATTTGTGTCCTATTTTAAAAAATTGTGATCCGGTTTATAATTGGATTGCATCTTCTTCTGGTTTGTGAATTTATCCCAACTTGTGCTTCTTGGTTTCATACTATTCAAGGGGCAGCCACAATGCAGTGATTAGTAGAAAATATTTTAATTGTAAATCAAAGCTGGATAAGGTATTGCTATGAGAAAGAAATATGTTAGGTTTGGTTCCTTGTATTTTGTTCTATTAACAAAGTATTAGGCAATTTGTAATAAAGAAACAAGTTACAAGTGTCAAGTTTGAAAACTGTAAATATTCATTCGATAAGAAAATTTTCTTGTTTGTGGTTATGTGGGAGGACACATGCTACGAGAAGGGGTAATTTAAGTATATTTGGGTAGAGAAAAAATATATATTGAAGGCTAAGGTAGAATAAGCAAACATAAATGACTATTTACTAAATTTTACATGTACCTGAATAAGAGAAACTCTTGTGAAGGTTACTGTACTAAGAAAAATAATAACTGGACATTGTTTATTTCATATAAAATGTCTAAAAGTTGGAAGCTAGTGGAATGATATGTTAAGAAGGGTAGGGAAATGATGGATAAATACTATTTTTTAGAGTACTATCATTAGCAACTTTAGTTGAGGCTATCAAATAAAGAATTCAAATGGAAAATAGTTTGTAAGCATCCGGTCTTGGAAAATAGTTTGTAAGCATTATCAATCATCCCCAGATCATGAGCCCCTCTCAAAGTGGCATAGAGATATACTAAACTTAATGACCCTCTTCTCTAGCGTGTGTGCTTTACAGATCAACTAAAGGTACATATTTTCTCTAACTAGCTTTCTTCTTTAATAGTTACCTTAATTTTGTGCTTAACCTTGAGATTTATTTATTTTTTGAATTATCTATACTCCCTATATGGTGAATTATAGTAAACATGTATAATGTGACCTTTGGATGCATTTTCATTTTGCTAGACAATATTGTGATTGTATGCTAATATAAGCTACCAATTTTGATTCCCCCTTGCTCTGCATATTATCTAATAGTATTTGTCTTTCAATTATCGTAGAGTGTGTTGATTCTTATATACAATGAGAATGTATTTGTCATCCTAGATTGAAACCAATTTTGAAGGAAGACGTATACATTTGAATAAATTGACAAATACCTTTATCTATCATTTAAAGAAAGTTTCTTCTAGTCTTTAAAGGCAGCTAGAGTGATTTGATACTTTGACTTGCAACGTTTTAACATTTGATTCATGTAAAAAGGTACATATCAATCATTACACCTTATGGACCACTACGTTCCTTTAAAATTTTGAAAGTCACATTTGTAGGAGTCATTTATTCATGATTACCACAACTTTCTTTTTTCTCAATCAGGGCGAAGAGATGTTCTATTTTTTTGTTACTAATCAATCTCAAACTTGGTATATGCATTGAAGTTTAATGTGCATATGCCATGATATGCTGATTACCTTTGTGGATCTCATAATAAATAAATTTTGAATTTTTGTATAATCCTCTTGGGCAATATATGTTGATCTAGTCTATAGGGGTATTTCCTTAGCCTCATTTGATTTTTTTGGGCTTCCATATTGTTGGTTAGGTCAAAATATAACATGGAATATTTCACCTATATGTTCTTTTCAAGCGTACTTGAAACAATCATTGAAACTGGTCCTTTCAACAATTTACTTCCACTATTTTTTCTCACAAAATATTTATGCACTTGAAAGTAGATTCAATTTAACCATCAAAACCATAAAAGTATTGAGTAACTTTGATAGACTAAATCAATGATTGGATATAAATTCTCCTAGTAGATGTACAATTTAATATTTTTCTTTCAGATCATTCCTGTAACTTACAATTCAATTATACATCCCATAGGTGAAGCAAAGCAAAACAAGGTCAGTAATTTGAGATCCCTCAAATGTTGTTGGAACATCACAACAAATCCTGAAGGCTTACTGGGCTGCATACTATGCAAGCCAGACAACTTATCAACAAGCTATGAGTTGGCATCTATTTATGTCTTCTTCCTCTAGGTTCTTAAGTTCCAATAGATTACATGATTTCAAAATCTATTAGATTACAAATAAGAATATTTCTTATCATTTCTCTTTATTTGAAATTCCATTAAATATATTATTTTTTCACATATCGCTATAGCTATAGCAATAAGACATCAGATATCAGGGTATGCTACAATGAAGGTAGTAAGGTCAACTTGGGTATGGTATCACTGTAGCATATAGTGATCAGGTTCATCATTGTGCAGAGAAAACTCATTATCGATATGGTGATGATCAATAAAGAATGGTTTATCGCTATAACCTATAGCGATCATTGGTGAGCAGGATCTTGCAGATTTGGTTGTGGTGATCAACGATCAGCCCTGACTTACACCAATAATGTCATCGCTGATCGCCACAACCAGATCTGCAAGATCTCACTCATTGATGATCGTTGTAGCATATAGCAATCAGGTTCATCACTGTGAGGAGAAAAATCATTAACGATATGATGATGAGTGATAAAGAATGGTGTATCGCTATAACCTATAGCGATCATCAATGAGCGGGATCTTGTGGATTTGGTTGTGGCGATCAACGATGACATTGTCAGTGTAAGTCATGGTGATGGGTAAAGGAAGCGAGATGTGAAACCTTCATTGTATGTTATGGCGAAATGTGTCATTGGAGATCGAAGGGATAAGATTTTATTACAGCGACTGACAATTTTTTTTTTTAAATTCCATATTTGGTCGAAGTTTCGACTAACCTTAGTCGAAACTCTCACCACGTCTAGTCTAAATATCGACCATTCTGTGTCTAAATGTAGCATCATGGGTTTGGCATCCTGGTCATATGGGCCAAATATTTTGACCAACATTTGTCTAAATTTTGACTAATTTTGGTCAAAATTTAGCATTATGGTTTTGGCATCCTAGTCGGGTAGGCCAAACATTTCAACCGATGGTGGTCGAAAGTTTGATGAATAAACCTGCCAATTACAGATGTCATTTGTGACCAAGATTGGCATAGATCATTCTACGTTAACAATGATATGTGAAAATTTTGACTAGAAAAATAGTGACAAGACCATTCATAGATCATTCGACCAATCTTGGTAGAAAGTTTGACCATTTGTTCGTCGAAAATAGGTGCCAATTGTACTAGTGTTGCAAAGTATGTGAGAAGACACCATCCATAAGATCAGATAATTGGAGATAAAAGAGAAGGAATGATGACTCGAAGTAAGTTAAGAAACAATACATGTTTAGTTTGTGAATTTTAGCCTAAAATAGTTAGAGATGCATTGGAAAATGAAGAATATATTAAGGCAATGAATGAAGAGATTGAGAAAATATAGAAAAAAAAGAGATGGACATTGGTACCGAGACCTAAAGACAAAAATGTGATTAGAACTAAATGGATATTTAGAAACAAATTGAATGAGAATGGAGATGTAACAAGCAACAAAGAAAGACTAGTTTGCAAAGGTTATGCACAAGCATAAGGACTTGACTATGGAGAAACTTTTGCACCCATTGCTATACTTTAAGGAGTAAGAATATTGCTTGTATATGCTGCTTACAAAAGATTTAAAGTATCAGATGGATGCAAAAACTGCATTTCTGAATGGGATACTTGAGGAAGAGGTATAGATTGAACAACCTGAAGGTTTTGTTGATCCTAATTAGAGGAACATGGTATGTAAGTTGCACAAGGCATTATATGGATTAAAACAAGCACCAAGAACATGGTATGAAAGACTGCATTCTTATCTCATAAGAACTAGATTTGTTAGAACAAGTGACAACACAAATTTGTATTTGAAATGTGTAACTAATGACAAGATTCTTATTGCTAAAATATTTTTTGATGATATCATATTTGGAGGTCATGATAACTTATGCAAATATTTTGCTAATGAAATGAGGAAAGAGTTTGAAATGTCGATGTTTGGTGAGATCAAATTTTTTCTTGGATTGCAAATACTACAACAGAAGGAAGGTATATACATCACACAATCAAAGTACGTCAAAGAAGTGTTGAAGACATTTGGTATGGAAGATTCAAATGAGTTGGTACACCTATGGCAATTGGATGCAAGTTCATAAAGGATGACAAGTCAACTGAGCTAAATCAAACCTTATATAGATCAATGATTGAAAAATTGATGTATGTTGTGCATAGTAGACCAAATATTACACACGCGGTTGGAATTGTAGCCAGATTCTCTACTAATCCAAAAGAGTCACACATGACTACTGTGAAAATAATTTTGAGATACTTGAAGAATACTGAAAATTATGGATTATGGTATAAGAAAGAAGATGATTTTGAATTGAAAGTTTACATTGATGCTGATTGGGCTGGAAACATTGATGATAGAAAAAAACTACTGGTGGAGCATTCTTTTTAGGAGAAAGATTGGTAACTTGGATAAGTAAGAAACAAGGATGCATTTCTCAGTCCACTATAGAAGCAAAATATGTTGTTGTTGCTGCAAATTGTTTAAATATTGCATGGATAAAGAAACTATTGGAAGGTATGAATGAGGAGATCACTGATCCAGTGATAATCTATTGTGGTAACATAAGTGCTATTAATATGTCAAAGAATCCAGTGATGCATGCAAAGACAAAGCACATATCTATTATCACTATTTGAGGGAGAAAGTTCAAGAAAAACAAGTTAGATTGGAATATGTGAAATCACAAGAGCAACTTGTAGATATATTCACTAAAACCTTACCAAAGGACACATTTGAATACTTGAGAAGTAGACTAGGGGTCCATCCCCTATCTAACAACCACTAAGGTGATATGAGGTTGCATTAACTTGTACTTTATTAGGATATCTAATGATGTTGATGCATGATGTTCACACTTTGGGATTCCTAAGGTTGTGAAGGATGGAAGACAAGCTGAAATTGCATATTTGTACATGCAAGGTACTAGAATTTGAATTGAACAACAAAGATACTGATTTGGCTACTAAAGAGCTGATTATTTTCTTTTTGGCATTGCTATCAAAGTGAGAGATGTTTGCATGAAATATATAGAAATGGAATAAGTGAGAGAGAATGAGAAAGAGATTACATGTAGAAAGAGAGATGATCAGAAAACATAGGAGAGAGATATCAGTTAGAACTGAAGCTAACCGAAAGGAGAGACATTGATGTTGTGTAGTGATTGAACATATTAAATGCATAAAGCTAGGGAGAGCTTACCAAGTCACAACATTTACATAAAGAGTTGTAGACAAATGTTCGGTATTGTATGAAATATTTCATATTGTGTTGCCATCAATGCCAAAGGGAGAGATTGTTATACTACAACTGATTGAATATTTTAAAGGGAGATATTGACAACTGATTATATACTTGAAAGGGAGAGATTTTTATACTACAAAGGTATATGTGACACATTAAATCAATTATTATATTGTCATTGATGTCAACTAGTTTTGAATGTACTTATCATGATAGTTACAAACATCTGAAGAAGGAAATAATGGTGAAGGAATGAGATATTAACATGAAGATGAGATGGATGAGCAAGATATGGATATGGTATTCATTAGGTAACTTATTGACGAGTCTATGATATTATGTTAGTGATTTGATTGTATTACATAATTCTTTTATGAATTGAACATCAAGAATGAAAAAGTTTATGTGGTCAGTAAATGAAGAACTTAGTATACACTGAGTTGAAACAGTGTACACCAAGAAAGTGTAGTGTATACTGAGTATAGTATTAACCGAGTAGGAAGTTACCGACACATCAAGATATTGACTGAGTGAAAGAAATAATATGGAGCGTATGACTTCCGACTAAAGATGACGAGCTGGATGCATATGAATGATTCCGAGGTTAAAGATAAAGTTTGTTATGAAGATCTACGACTAACAAAATTTAAGGTTGATCAGATGATCTAGAATGAAACATGTTTGAGACACAAGTTCCAATGAAGGTTGAAGAAAAAAAATCAACGATGAAGATTAAAAGGAAAAATCTATAGATGAGAAGAAAATAATTTATCATGTCTATAAAAGGAGACAAGAGACTCATTATGAAGATGATGCGCGTGAGAAGATTGCATTCATGCCAAGCTAGTTAGACAGGTTGAAGAAAGAATCGAGAAAATATACAGACTACACCGAGCGTTAGAGAAAGGAATTAACTGAGCAAAATCGAGTTAGAGGATACATGAAATTGAAGTGATTATGATGGCCAGAGGTATTTTTGAGCTTAGCATTGATCTGAAAAATCTGCAAAGGAATTTTCATTTGAATCAGATCATTTACTATTGCATTCTAACCATTGCTACAGATAAATCTCTTAACTAAGTGGGACTGAAAAATCTGTTAGAATTTAATCTTTCCTTGGTAAAATATGTATTTAAAGGATAAACCAAGGTATCCTATTGTATTCATCCTCTAGTCCAAGTGGGAGGACATGTCATATTTGTAATTCCTTTATTAAGGAAATTAGATATTCCTCCTTATGAGGAATCCTACACTTGTCTCACACACTATTGAAATGTGGCATGCATAGAAATGGGAGTTACAATGTAACTCCTTTCTCACATCTCTATTAAAAGAGATGGCTCTCCTTCTCTCTACACATGGGATACTTCTTCTTCTTGAACACTATTGTATGAGCTAAGCTCTCTCTCTCTCTCTCTCTCTCTCTCTCTCACATTCTTAGTATTTTTTGCCACATTCATTATATCACAGGGGGTTTTTTATGCTTTCCCCCTTCAAAATATTGTCTCCTTTGTTGCTTTGCTCTTTGGTGAATGCTCCTAGTTTTGTGTTAATTCATGGTAAATCTTCTTACTCCTTGCTCATTGCATTAAATAATTTCCTGTCTCTCTTTATTTTGTTATTATTTTAACATGGTATCAGAGCAGGTTGGTTTAATCATATTTTGAGTGTGTAGGTAAAGAAGCTACCATATCTTGGTGCACTCCAAATTCGGAGACGTTGTTTAGAGAGATTTGAATCTCTTTTTAGTTCTTACAATTAGTTATTTGCAATATCGTGGTGAACTAATTTTAGTTCTTTGCATTTAGTTTATTTTTTGGTTCATTTATATTAATCTTATAGATTTCGGTTACATGCATTTTTTTTATATATATCAGTTCATTCTAACTTTAGATTTTTTGAGTGCAACTTTATCATCTCAGTTAACTAACCGTTTATTTGGCATTCATTACTTACCATTTTTTTTGCATGCATTTTTATCATTACATTGTTACTATCTTTGCATGCGCTGTTGCTTTCCTCATTGCATGCGTTTTCTTTTATCCTTGCATGCGGTTTTTTTTTGTGCCTTCTTAATTCTCATTGTGAGCAAATGCATGTTCTCATTGCAGTTTTAAGAATCGAGAGTTTTATAGAAGACTCATTTTGAGAATCGAGTGTTATATCGATGATAACTTGATTAGTCTTTGCACCTTTTTTTTTGCGCTAGTCGCTTTAAAGGGAGCCTTTCAGCTTCACTCATAATTTTTTTGAAAGAGGCGATTTGTATCTTAGAAGTTTTGGTTGTTTTGGGGCTTCATGATTTAAACTGTCGTTAGATGATTGCCTCTTTGTAATCTCCCACTGCTGCCTATTGTGTTCATCGATCTCCTTGTGAAGTTCCTCTGCAGTCTTCTCCACCATAGCGTTGGCCTTCCTGCCTACAACAAAACCCTCGAGAGTAGTGAAGGAATTCGTTCAGATTAACATTTTTGTTTTCATTTTCCATCTCATAACGTTTCCTTTTAAATCTAGCTACTGCCTATTTTGGTTTTGCATATTTCAAAAGTAGGCTATATACTTTGATCTTTTTTATCAGCATTCTGTTGTTTTTTAAAGTATTTGTGATAGCTTTGTCGACCAATATTTTCCCTGATAGAAGGCATGTGTTGTGCTATGCATGTGTATACCCGTTTAGCAAAGATAAAGTTCAATGAATTTGAAACTCCGTTAATCTCTGAATTTGGACTATGTTGTGAACATTATAAATGCAAAGAACATATAATTTTGTTTCTGATGCCAACCTAACTTTTGCATGTAGCTCTGAATGTAATGTTTCCTCATTGATTTAATATCATTATTCTAAAAAGGAGAAGTGATTTTTTATGTTTCCTTTGTTCAATAGAGTTCATTTTGGTTTGGTCATTTGGTATTGTATTTTAGTCTAGCAATAGATCTGCATGTGAAGATTTTTATAGGCGAGTAAAATTTTTAATGGAATTAACAATAGTTTGTTTTAGATGATGTGATAGGTTTTTAGCTCAAGTTATAACATTTTAAATGTTTTGTTGTTTATAACATTTGTTTGCAGGTCATTAACTTTTTCCCTGTTAACGTATTCAAATTATTGTAGGTTATCATTTTCTATGTTGGCTTACATTCCCTGCATTAAATATATATTGAAACGTTTGTTTTTGATAGTATTAAAATGTTTTTTTGTTCAACAAAACATTTTTTTTATTATCAAAACCTTTTTATCATTTATGGTTATTTGTAGCCGATATTGCAAATTGCTTAATATTCAGTAGTTTTTATTCTAGATTACTAATCACCGCCGGCTCTTTGCAGGCAAACGGGCTTCAATAGATTTTTTTTAATCTTTATATTATTCATTTAATTCCACTTCCTATATCTTTGCATCCATTCATATTCTTAGTTTTGTAAGCGTTCCATTCTTTGGTTTGATTAATGTTTGTTTTGCGGGTTTGTATTGCCTTTTATTGTTAATAGTTTTTTAGTTTATTTCTCTCTTTGTCTCCTCTTTGCATGCTTATGGGTATAGATTTCTCTTTGCATGCAAGAAATTCTTGTCGTTATCTATTAATCAATAACAGCTTAACAGAGATTTGTTAACTCTTTAGTGTTCTTGGTTTTAGTTTTACCTCTGGTAGTTGTTTTTTCCTTGCATGCCTCCTTGGCGTAAGCTTTTATAGATTTCTGCTATTGCATGCGAGTGTATATAGTTTCTTTTGCATACATTTGATCTGCATGCCTAGTTTTTCGGCTTCTCTCATAGTTCTCTTGCTTTAAAAGTTTCTTTTCTAGGTTCTGTTAAGGGTTTTCATTTATTTATCTCAAGTTGAGGTGTTCTTTACTTTAAATCTTCATATTTAATGATGACCACCCTGATGCTAGAAATACAGTTAACTAGTATAAATTATCATGCATGGAAAATGCACATGACCTTCATCTTTAGATTCAGACATATTTTAGATATTGCAACTGATGCCAGTTCAAAACTAGCAGCCTCTACTCCTTAAGCTGACCAAACTACTTGGAAGACTAAAAATGAGGAAGCACTTGGTTTAATCAGGATCTCCTTAAGTCCTGAATTGTATGTCTTAATTTCTACTTGTACAGAAGTCCATCAAGCTTGGGACATCTTGAAAAATACCTATGATAGTGCAGACAAGACTCAAAAAATCTAGCTTCAAGACCAACTCGAAGAGCCAAGTATACCGACTTCAACTCTGTTGATGATTTCTTACTCAAGTTTGATTCAATTAAAATTTTACTAATTGGTTTACAAGTTCCTCTCTCTGATTTAAGGATAATCCACATAATTATTCATAAATCTTTTCCTAGACAGTTCCAATAGTTTATTAAAAATATTTACTCTCAGTTAGCTATTCCTTCTTTAGCATCTCAATTAACTTATGTCATCTTTCAAAATATGTTGAGTCAAGAGGAAGCAAAATTGATTCAATTTGGTATAATTAAAACTCACGAACATGCCTATGTCTCTCAAAGTCATAATAACAATAGATCTTCCAACACTAATCAAAATAACCAAAATTATCAAAGATCAAACAATACTAATAATTCAAATAATAACTCAAGCCAACAATTTAATGATCATTATAATTCTAGGCCTTCCAATAACTATCATAATAGTAATCATTCAAATAGGCCACATTGCACCTATTGTGGTAAAGATGGTCTCTCAATACATAACTATTTTAAGAAACAAAAGGATGATCAACCTAATTCTCAAAACTACTCAAATGGAAAATCTAATAGAAATCAATCTCGTTCTTCTTTTACTGTCTGTTTTAATGCTTCTAAACCACTTGAATGGATTATTGATAGTGGTGCATCTCAACATGTTACATCTCATAAGGAAGTCTTTGATTCTTTGCAACCTGATTCTATGAATATTCCTATTTCTTTAGCTGATAATCATTTCTGTCAAGTTGAAGGAACTGGTAATGTTTCTATTCCAAATGGTAAATTACATGATGTGCTTTATGTTCCTGATTTGAAAGCTAACCTTATTTCTCTTCCGCAATTATGTCAAGATTATAAGGTTGAGTTTCATAAAAATATTTGTCATATCATTGATCCCAATACTAATTAGATAGTTGCTAATGCTAAATTGGATGATGATAATCTCTTTAAATTTTATCAATTTGCCTCTCCTAGATATTCATTACTCACTACTGTTGATTTTCACATTTGGCATGAGAGGCTAGGACATTTAAATTCTGATTATATCTCATTAATGCAAAAATAAAATATGGTAGATGGGCTACCTAAGTTTACTCCTTCTAAGTTTGATTGCAATGGATGTATGAGTGGTAAAATGCATAGAGAATATTTTCCCCATAAATCATCTTGGAGAGCTAATAATAAGTTAGTTCTCATTCATAGTGATCTTTTAGGTCCTATGGAAAATACTTCTATTTCAGGCTCTAAATATGCTTTAACTTTTGTTGATGATTATTCTCGTAGAACTTGGATTTATTTCTTACATAGCAAAGATCAAGTCCTTGATATTTTTGCTGAATTTCATGTTTTTGTGGAAAGACAAAGTGGCTGTAAAATTTAGATTCTTAGGACTGATAATGGTACTGAATATGTTAATCATGCTTTCCATTCTTACTTAAGATCTTTTGGTATCAAAAATGAGCTTACCCTTCCTTATACACCAAAACAAAATGGTGTGGCAGAACGAAAGAATAGAACAATAGTAGAAATGGCTAGATGTTTTTTACATGCTAGAAATATAGATTATAAATTTTGGGCTGAAGCCATGGCATGTGCCACCTATATTCTTAATAAAACTCCTACTAAGGCCCTACCAAATAAAACTCCTGAAGAAGCTTGGTCAGGAAGAAGACCCGATTTGTCTCATTTATGAATTTTTGGCTCCACTGCTTATGTTGACACACCTAAACAGAAAAGGAAAAAGTTAGATCCTAAATCCTCACTTCATATATTTGTTGGCTATTCTGAGAACACTAAAGGTTATAGATGTTTGCATTGCTGAAAATGGTGTCCATGACTGTTCTCAAATTTCAGATTCTAATTTTAGTCACAACAACATAGTTCTTGTGGAGGACCAACCTCCGTCTCTCAACCCTATTCCTCACATTTCTGCTCCTAATGTTTATGTTCCTTCTGTTTCTACTCCTAACACTAAGGATAATACTAATAATCTTCAAAAGGATAATGATGAACATAAAGATAGTAATGATACTCCTTCTAATGATTTTTTTCCTTCTAGTAGTAGCAGTGATGATGATGATGATAATATGTTTACTCCTCCTCGTAATATTTCTATTAATTCTAGGAGAAATCCTAAATGGTTTAAAGATTTACTTAATGAAGGTGATGATTACATTTCTAGAATGGGTGGACATAAACCTAGAAGGATAAACTACTACAATTATGCTCTTATGAATTCTCTCTCTAATTCTAATGATCCTCAAACTTTTTCTCAAGCTAAAAATCAACCTCATTGGAAAACTGCTATGCAAGAAGAATATGACTCTTTGATTTCTAATAACACTTGGGATTTAGTTCCTTTACCTCATGGAAAAAATCTAGTTTCATGTAAATGGTTATACAAAACTAAGTTGAATGAAAATAATGATATTAGTAAGTTTAAAGCTAGACTAGTAGCAAGAGGTTTTTCTCAAGTTGAATGAATAGACTATAATGAAACATTTGCTCCTGTTGCAAAAATGCCTACAATTAAAGTTGTTCTTGCTTTAGCTGCAAAAATGAATTGGCCTATTCACCAAATGGATGTTAAAAGTGCCTTTTTAAATGGTGATTTGCATGAAGAAATCTATACGTCTCAACCTCCTGGTTTTATTAAAGAAGGTCATAAACATCTAGTATGCAAACTAAATAAATCTATCTATGGTTTAAAACAATCTCCTAGAGAGTGGTATTCCCAAATTAATGCTTTTTTTATTTCTCAAGGTTTTGAAAGAAGTAAAAATGATCCTAACTTGTATATCAAGCATAGTGAAGATGACATTATTATTATCATTCTGTATGTTGATGATTTGATTCTTACTTCTAGTTCTAACCATTTAATTTATGATATTAAGTTCCAACTCAACCAAAAATTTCAAATGATAGATTTAGGATTTTTACATTATTTCTTAGGAATGCAAATTTGGCAAACCCCTAAGGGTATTTTTATCTCTCAAAGTAAATATGCTCAAGATCTTCTACATAGATTTCATATGAATGATGCTAATCCTATTTCAATTCCATGTGATTTAGGAACTAAGTTAATGATAGCTATGCAATCTCCATTCATAGATGCTACTCCTTATAGAGAACTTGTAGGTAGTTTAATTTATCTAACCCTCACTAGACCTGATTTATCTTTTAGTGTTGGTTTAGTTTCAAGATTTATGTCCAAACCTCAACAAACTCACTTCAAAATTGCTAAAAGAATATTATGTTACATTAAAGGTAATATTACCTTAGGATTATTTTATGATGCAAATTCTGATTTTTCTCTAAAAGGTTTTACTGATTCAAATTTAGGTGGAGACCCCAATGATGGGAAATCTACTTTTGGGTATTGTTTTTCTCTTTGTTCAAGTTCTATATCTTGGAAAAGTAAAAAAGAACAATCTGTGTCTCTATGTTCTATCGAAGCTAAATATAAAAGTTGTACTCATGCCTCTAAGGAAGCTCTATGGCTTAGAAGAATACTTGAAGATTTGGGTCTACCTCAACAAGAACCTACACCATTGTATTGTGACAATCAAAGTGCAATAGCCTTGGAAAAAAATCCAGTCTACCATGCAAAGTCAAAGCACATTTCTCTCCACCACCACTTCATTAGAGAGCACATTGCAGAAAAGAAAGTTTCCATCATCCATTGCAAAGGTGAAGATCAAGTTGTAGATATTTTGACAAAACCTCTTTCTAGAGAGAAATTTGAATTTCATTGTAACAATTTGGGTTTGATACCCCTTGATGTAATTACCACAAGTAAAGATTAAAGGGGGGTGTTAGAATTTAATCTTTCCTTGGTAAAATATGTATTTAAAGGATAAACCAAGGTATCCTATTGTATTCATCCTCTAGTCCAAGTGGGAGGACATGTCATATTTGTAATTCCTTTATTAAGGAAATTAGATATTCCTCCTTATGAGGAATTCTACACTTGTCTCACTCATTATTGAAATGTGGCATGCATAGAAATGGGAGTTACAATGTAACTCCTTTC
Source organism: Chamaecyparis obtusa (assembly GCA_027943335.1). Lineage (NCBI taxonomy): Eukaryota > Viridiplantae > Streptophyta > Pinopsida > Cupressales > Cupressaceae > Chamaecyparis > Chamaecyparis obtusa. The sequence continues at coordinate 1,144,983 of BSBK01002251.1, read as the reverse complement.
TCACATCTCTATTAAAAGAGATGGCTCTCCTTCCCTCTACACACGAGATACTTCTTCTTCTTGAACACTATTGTATGAGCTAAGCTCTCTCACTCTCACTCACTCACTCACTCTCTCTCTCTCTCTCTCTCTCTCTCATTCTTAGTATTTTTTTCCACATTCATTATATCACGGAGTTTTTTTAATGCTTTTCCCCCTTCAAAATATTGTCTCCTTTGTTGCTTTGCTCTTTGGTGAATACTCCTAGTTTTGTGTTAATTCATGGTAAATCTTCTTACTCCTTGCTCATTGCATTAAACAATTTCCTGTCTCTCTTTATTTTATTATTATTTTAACACAATCTTTAGTTATTATTATGACATTCAATGAATGTTGATTATTTTCATGTTGACCCCATAGTGAATGTTTGGTCATGGAGAACTAATAGTGATAAATCCTTTAACAAGGTCACATCTTATAGTGTATTTTGTAACCTTTGACAAGGTTGGCTCTTAATCGAGCTCACTTCAGAAGAGTGAAATTATTTTGGGTACCGGTCCCATGTGGTTTTTACCCTAATATGGTTTACACATTAAAAATCAAGTGTTATACGTGTAGGGATGTGATGATTTGTTATTTTACTTTACACATTACAATTACTAGTTTGATCGGTACATACAATAGTTAATTTACTAGTATTCGGTTAATGAAAAGAAAGACACAAACAAAGTTTTACAAAGTTGTTTAGATTAATTGAAGGAATTTTTTTATACATTTGGGAGTATTTGGGACTATAGGATAATTGGACTTCACTGATTCACCCCCCCCTCTCTATTATGTAATAGATTTTTGGTACTCCATCTCTACAACATCTATATTTATGGCTTTCTCTTTGGATTATCAACTCCCCAAAAAAGTTTGACCTTTTTTTTTGAGGGGAATAAGTTGCCCCAATCGATCTATTCCTATGAAGAGGTTTCCTAGGTAGACCTCTTCCTTATTTTTCCCCAAAATTCAAATCGGGTGTCTGTCTTATTAGTTAAGTGAGATTTCAAGATTCTCATTGGCCGCCTTTGAGTTTTGATTCCTAAAATTTTGTGAGAGGTATAAATTTAACCTATCTCTCCTAATTTTGATATATCATGATATGAATTGAAAAGATCTCCCACAATTTCACTCCAAACATTCTCAAGCAAGCTCTCAAGCATTCTAAGACATTTTAAAGGTAATCTTTTCCATGGATCAAGCTTCTTTCTGTCATTGAAGGAAAATAAAAGGTGTATACCATAAAGGAAGAAGATCATAGTATAAGCATCTATTTACATACATTCAAGGATCCACATTCATTCAAGCATTCAAGTCTTCAACTCTTCAAGTCATCCTTCTCTTTCTCCATCAAACATTGTGGGAAACTACAACATCCATTGTGTAAGGTTTTATTTATCATGATTTCCTTTTGAGTTTTTGTGTGAAGTCAAAATCTATTGCATCAAACTACTTGATCACATTAAAAAAACATTTTCATTACCAAGGTATGATACACTTCATTTTTTATATATCGCCTATGCTCTATGATAAAACACTTTTATTCATTTCATTTCATTTAAAGATTGATTTCAAACTGGGATTTGACTTTGGAATACCCCTGTGTATGTACATGTGACATTTCCACTAGTTTGGATCTAAAAAGTCTAGGAATTGACAGATAGTCTACAAGTAAGTTTAGTCAAAAGTGATGGGAATAGGTCACCCTAGGAAACCTCTTCCTAGGAATAGGTCTCCTCAAGCAACCTCTTCCCTCCAAAACATCACCAAATTGAAATCACAAGTCTATTACAAATTTTGGTTTCTATTTTTGGCATTTTCACTTAGTTATCTATTTTTTGTCAGTCTGTGTGTGTAGAAATTCAATCATTTCCTCTATTTCATCCTAGGTCTCATATCTCCCTATCAAAATTTTCCAATTTAGTGAAGGATCTTGATACCCATTCAGAACTTAATCCCTTATAAGCCTATTGGGTTATCTCTCCTTCCTAATTTTCAATAAGGAAATAGGATGGATTCACACTTAATCTTAACCCCCATCCTTTTCTTATTCTATATTTTGGTAAACCCAACGAATGACATTTCCATTTTGATCTGGTGTCTAGATCTCATATATTGCATTCTTAGATCAAATTTGGGTAACTTTCATTTTCATCATGGATTTTAGTATGTTAGATTGGTGTGTGATATCTCATGTTATTACATTTCTTCATACTTGATTTTATCAATAAGGTGGAGTGGATACTAGTTTCTTGAATTTCATTCTATTTTATTACTTCATGGTATTCTTGCATATGACATTATGAGAATTTCAAATATCCTTCCTCCTTATAAAGCATGTTTCAAGACTTTTATAAATATTTCATGTAGTTTTATCATTTGATTTTTAGAAAATTGTATAGAATATGTTGATTACATAAGGGTCTTTGGTGAAAATAATGAGCCTAAAGATTACATTATCATAAATCCATCTTAATCATTCTCCTAGGGTATGTATTAATCATGAGGATAGAGATCATGCTCCTAACAATCCCATATTGGTAAGACATAGATCCTCTACTCCTAAACCCACCTTAATGGATGAACTTAAGGAAGTTAGTTTATGCACTTCTTTAGATGATTTAAAACATTCCTCTTTTTATCAAAGTTTTTTTTTTCATAATTATGATGTTAAGCATTTCCTTGATGATTTATCTTTAAAAATAACATTAAGTAGACATGAAGATTTTGATAAACCTTCTTCTTCTTCCCCACTTAAAGAAGACGAGGATAGTGATAGGAATTCTAGTATCCCTAGAGAGAAAATTTCCCTTCCTATTCTGCCTTATACTACACATTTTTATAAACCTCATGATGAATGTCCTTCTCCCTGTACATTAAAGGCTAATTACAATGCATGGGTTATGACATCACTAGTCAACATGGTTATAATGGACAAGGTCTTGGTAATAATGAACGAGGTATAAAAGTCCCTATAAATCCTCCTACATAAGTCACTAAATGTGGTCTAGGATTTATACCTCAACTCAACATCTTTCCCTCTTCTTTTTCTGATCCTATTGATTCTTCTTCATCACAACAAAAGCCTCATTCTCTACTAATTCTTTTACCAACACCATCCGTTGTTACACCTCCTTTTGATGAACATTTGGCTTTGGCTAAGACAATCTTTTTGAAACTAAAGTATGACAAAAACATAAAGTTACCTCATAATAAATCTAGAAAAAATCACAAGAAAAAAGATTAAGTACAAAATTATAATAGTTTTCATCATCTTTTTCATTATAGTTACACTCATTCTCTTGCTAATTGTGTAGAATTTAGAAATTTTCTTCAAGGTTTATTTGATAGATCTGTTATTTTCTTAACAATGGGTGTTATAATTTTTCTTGATATCAAAAACATACCTTAGCATTCCTCTTTCCTATTATGTTTTTCTCCATCATGTAATCTTAGTATCCCACTTCATTAGGGGCTCTACTGTATTTACATTATGTTCATTGTGAGAAACATAATATGTCCTCCTACTGGGGAGGGGGGAAGATCTCTCTATCTTATCCATTCTCCTTGTTGGTTGAATCTCTTTTACTACACCATCCTTCCATGCATATAATTGATTGTTGAGGATATTTCTCTTGAGGGGATTGATGTCCTTGTTTGCAACCTCTTCCTTGACTTGAAGTGTATCTCTTGTAATTTATTTTTCCACTAAGAACATCATAATGCGACATCCTTTCTCTTTTCTCTTTTCAATTTCTCCTCCTCCCATAGGAACTATTTTCCCTTTGTGGACTTGCATATTTTATAGTGGTACATTCTTTCTAACATGAAATCCTTTGTTTTATGCAAGGATTTTTCATCTTTTTTAACTATATTTTTTGTGCTTTAAAGAGCATGTCTATTCTAAATGATCTTTCACTTAGGAATTATATTGTGTTCCTCTTTCTTTTTCAAAAAATCCATTATCTCTTCGTTATTTGTATCAATGTTAACACAAAATCCTTACATGAATGGACTTGTTTGTTGTAGGATATTTCTCTTGAAGGGATTGACATCCTTGTTTACAATCTCTTCCTTTCTTGGAAGTTTTTATCTATTAAAATTGATCATTAATTTAGTATGCATAATGTGTTGTGTTTTCTCTTGCCTCCATGATTGAGTGGCAAGATGTTTTTATTTCATTTTACTTTCTTTATTTTCTCTAAGGATCCACTTTCCTTGGTGGAGTGGCATTTGTTTATCATGTGACATCCCTTTCTTATATGGAATTGTTTGTTTTGATTTTGGATCCTCTCTTACACAAGAGGTGTGTATCCTTGATCACAACCTCTTCCTTATTTTCAAAAGCATGTTCATCCTAAACAAATAGTATTACTTTGGGGTTTAAAGTGTCTCGTCCTTCATAAATAATCTCTTTTTCAACTAGAAATAGGGAGGATAAAAGGGTGCATTCTTGTTCTCCTCCCCCTCTTTTTATATTTGTTTAAGAGTTCTTTTTGAAGGCAAACATATTGTAATCAAGATCTCTTCCCACTTGTGGATATCCTTTTACGATTATCTATTCCTTCACTAACAAGAGTCTTCCCTCTTTGATAAGTTTATGTTATATATTTTTGTTTTAAGGATATATCCTTGTTGTTGGAAGTGGGTATCCTTTTTCTCTTTTCATTATTATGCCACCATAGCTCTATGTCGCCATCATATGGAGGGGGCACATATGAAACTTCCTTGTATATTATGTAGTCATATTCATCATAGATCTCTAAGATGACTATCATTTACTTAGGAATCATCCCTTGTGAGGCCCACCTTAGCCCATCATATCTCAACACTGATTTTCTAGAATAGATTCTACAGTTGATGTTTTATTTTGAGATACCTAAACTTATTAGACATATGTTATTATTTGAGGATTTGATAAATCCTATGCTATGTTTATTCAACACCTTGATTATGTGGTTAGTATGCTTATTTGGTGCTTTATGATAGTTAATCTAGATGACTCCTATGATTATAATATGTTATGTTTTGATGATGTAGAATGATGAATATATTTGGATGTTATTATGATACAAAATTGATTCAGTAGTTCATGTTTAAGCATATTGAGATCGATTGTAGATGTTGTATTATGTTATGATAGATCATTAAAATGAAAGTGCTAGTTGATATGTGTCTGATTTATATCATTTATCTTTTTATGTTATTATGGTTATTTCTTGGACTACTGATGTTTGCAATGAGTGTGCAGGAGATTGAACGTGGTTCTAAACACAAGGAATCAAGAGTGGATCTATGTTTTATCAGTAAAACTATGGTTCTATCTAGTGAAGAGACAAGAACCTTGTTGCCATGTATTTTATTCATAAATGCATTGTTGAATGGTTGTATTTAATTAAGAAAATGTGAATTTATGATTTAGTCATGCTATGTGTGTAATATGTTGTAATTTAAGTAGTGTCACTTGAAACATGTGCGTAAGATGTGTTGGCATGCTTTCCTTAGGAATAATCCCTCTCACAGATCCCTAATGAGACTATACTTTCCTTAGGATTGATCCCTCTCATAGATCCCAAGGAGGATATATTTTACTTACGACTGATCTCTCTCATAGATCCCTAAGGATACTATGATTTCATTAGGACTGATCCCTCTCGTGGATCCCTACAAAAAACTATGCTTTTTGCAGGACTGGTCTCCTTTTTGCAAATTATCTTAGGAGACAATGCTTTCCTTAGGATAAACCACCATGTGCATAGATCATATTTCAAGATGGAGTTGACTAGCATAATGTAGCTTTCTAGGCCATCAATTCCACCTTCACATTGATCTCTCTTATGTGATGAGTGAAACTAGCATAATACAACTTGTTATTCTTTCTACTCTTTCTTCCTTTTTCTCTTCTATGGATCACCCAACATAATACAAATTGCTAGATTGTTGGATTCATGGTCTCTCTCTCTTTCTCTCCATGCTCTCGTAGCTTTTATAGTGTGTTAAATCATGGAGTGTTGTCTTGTCCTTGCATATTCCCTTACCCTTTCTATGTGACCATTTATTCTTTGCAATAGATTTTTAAGCATGAATACTGGTAGTTGGGACTTTCTCGATCAAGGTCTCTTCAACTAGTTGATTTGGAGTTTTTTTTTTAGTACTAACCCTTTTTTATATCTTTTGTCTTTTTATTTTTTGTGTGCCCTTGTACATGGCTATTTGAGTTAAGATCCTTAACTTGGGGGCTTGTGTCCTTAAACTTAGTAATGTCTTTTCTCTTTGTAGTTTTTCCCTTGATCATCACTCTCTCTCTCTCTCATTTCCTTTACTATGAGCATGAGGTGGACTCATAATCCCATTAAAGTGGGGGCTCAATGTACCATCCTAAATTGTAAGAACCTATAATTAGATGCTCAATTATGCTCCATTTTATCATGCATGGGCTTTCACATTGATTTATGGTACTCCAACTCTATATTTCCTATATTTATGCCTTTCTCTCTGCATTCCTAACTCCCAAAACAAATATCACCTATTTTTGAGGGGAATAGATGCCCAAGATGACCTATTCCTTGGTTTTTAGCTCAAAATTAAAATTGGGGGCATGTCTCATTGGTTAAGTAAGTTTTCCATAGGCTGAATTTAAATTTTGAGCCCTGAAATGTTGTGAGAGTTATAAAAGAAACCTAGCTCTCCTCATTTTGATATAGAATGATAAGAATTCAAGAGCTCTCCTAAAATTTCACATCCAAGCATTGTCAAGAAAGTTCTCAAGAATTTTAAGGAATTTTCAAGGTAATCTTCTCCATGGATCAAGTTTCTTTCCCTCATTGAAGGACAAGTAAAGGAGTCTACCATCAAGGAAGAAGATCATAACACAATCATCTATCTACATAAATTCAATCATTCAAGTATTCAAATCTTCAAGTCATCCTTCTCCATCTCTCCCTCCATCAAGCATTATGGAAAACTCTAACATCCATTATGTAATATTTTATTTTTCATGATTTCCTTTTGGGTTTTTTTGTGAAGTCAAAAGTTATTGTAACATCAACATAATTGATCACATTGAAAGAAGCATCTACATTTCCAATGTATAATACACTTCATTTTTTAGATCTAGCCTCTTCCCTATGATAACTCACTTTCATTTATTTTATTTTATTTTAGAGTTGATTCCAAACCAGGGTTTGATTGAGGAAAAACCCTCCCTACATAATAATTCCCCTTATTTTCTATGTTTAGGTACAAGTGACACTCACACCGGATTAGACCTAGAATGTTTAGGACTTGATAGAAAATCTGCAAGCGAGTTCAGTTAAATGTACAGGGAACGAGTCACCCCAAGTAACCTCTTCATGGGAAGAGGTCAACCCAAGAGACCTCTTCCCTCCAAAACAACACCAAATTAAAATTATAAGCTTGTTATAGCTTCTGGTTTCTATTTTTGGCATCTTCACTAAGTTATCTATTTTTTGTCAATGAATATGTGCAAAAAATCAATCATTTCCTCCATTTCATCTTAGCATGTATCCCTATCAATTTTCCAATTTAGTGAAGGATATTGATACCCATTTAGTTCTTGGGTCCTTATAAGCCTATTAGGTTATCTCTCCTTCCTAATGTGCAATAAGGAAATAGGATTGGTCCACCCTTAATAATAATCCTCATCATTTTCTTATTGTATGCTCTTAAAATTCAAAGAACAAATAAACAAGTAATCTTGGTTATGTGAATGTAACATTTTTTGCCCCTACAATTCAAACAAGATCAACAAAAACCTTAGGTGGAAACAAAGGTAACACACCACAAAAGAAGGATAAGATTCTCGAGAAGACTTGGAGAGGGTTCAAAGTGTAGTACTATAAAAAGGGAGGGAAATAAAAAAATCTAAGATGCTAGATGCAAAGGAAAGGGAGGAGATAAAGGAAAAAGGGTAGTTAATAAACGTGATTACTTGGAGACAAAAAAAGACTCTAATCATGAAGGAAATCTAAAAAATGATGAGTCTGATTCCCGCTTCCCATTTAATTTCCAAAATGTTGAGAGGAATCCTCAAGTAAAGAGAGCCCTATTATTTACCCCCTATTCTTTAAGGAGTGAAATTAGAACACTCTCTTTCCCATCATGGATAGAAGCATCCCCATCAAAGAAAAGGAAATTACACTCTACTAAAGTGTCAATAGGTGATGTAGTAAATAACTTATTATAGTCTTCCCTTGTTCCTTAAGCCAAGAAGCTCAAGCCCACCTCTATAATTGTAAAGGATAAAATATTAGATCACTTAATGTTCCTATAGATTTACCATTCCATTGCACATAAAGTACCAAGTCAAGCCACAACTATGATTTTAGTATGACATGCATAGACATGGGGCCCCTTAGTAAGGATGCAGACAAACAAAATTTCAATGCCATAGATACAAAATTGATAGAGAGAACAAAAAGTGACAAATATGAAAAGCAGGATTTGGAAATGATAGTAATTTTTATATCAGATTGTTTGAGGTCATTATTAGGCCCATTTTCATAGTGTTCTATCTCATTATATTTCATATTAAATCCAAAGCTAGATGGAAAAAAGGAATTAATCACCATAGTACAAGCCAATAGTCACCTCCAAGGGTGGATGAAAAAGATAAATGAGAAAGGGAGACCTTTCATTTTTAACTTGAGAAAAGTAAATATTGAGTTCATCCTAACAAGGAATGTGAGTATTGTTATACACTAAGTTTGCGCCTTTGTTTCAAGCTCTCTTGGTCTTGATAACCTAGTATAACATAGGAATCATCTCAAGGTTGTGGGACCTTTGCTAACCGAGATGAAACCTCTAAGTTCTAGACTGGTTCCTCTTGGATTATCACCCTGATTTGCTTCTTAACAGGAAAGTAAACTTTGGATGGAAAGGGATAGAAGGAATGCATGAAAGGAATTGACTGAAAGCAAATCTACCTACTAGGTGATGCACCAAGACTAGGGTTTGGATCTCAGTATAGAGGAATGAGATCAATGGAGGAATCAGGTCTAATAAGTCACAACTCTCTAGATAGGCTTGCATAAGTGTTTCATAGGAAGGCCGAAATAGAAGACTCAACCTATGACCTACAAATAAACATCCTATTCTACAACTCGGTGTAGGAATGAGACAAGACTACTAGGGGCTATAGCATACCCACAAAACATCTAAGTTAGATTAGACATAGTAACACACAAAATCACAAAAAGTGAGAGGGACTAGGAACCCCAATTTCCATTGAAAACATGCATAAACCTTAATCCAATAAGAGATAAACAAAGACAAGGAAGCATAAGGACATGAAGAACTATCACAAAATACCTCTGCAATGTTTTTATCTATCAATGGGAATTACAGAATGTGGGAAACCAAGGGGTAGGAAGAAATACCATGGATAGCTTCCCAAGAAAGAGTCTTTCTTTTTTACAAAATGTGAATTCTGAGCTCTACAAGCTCCAAAAAACACTATATACATCCCTCAACTGCACGTAAGCAGGAGTCAAAAAACTAACTAGGGTTATAGATTTTACAATAGAATAATCAACCCCAGGTCAAACAAGACTGATTAAATCTGATCATGAATACACTTCTGCAACATCCCAACCGATCAGATAAATGGCCCATCCCTGTACTTGATCATGCTTGCAGACAAGCAACTTGGACTCATCAACTTTTCTGCACAAAAGTCTCGACATGAATGCTAACTGGTACCCTACAAAATCCATGGCACCGTCAACCAGATCATCCATCATCATGCTCATAACCAGAAAATGTCCTCATAAATCAATTCTGAGCTACCCCGCCACTTTGCACACGTCCTCTGTAGAAGAAAAGCCCGTGAAAAAAAGTTGCACCGCCTGAAATGAACATTGGTCGCATGATCGCATGAGCCCAAAAGGCTACATGTGATCAGGTGAATAGCCACTTAAAACTATCTCCACTACCATGTAAGACATCTGGGTCCGCAAGACCGCACTGCAAGATTAACCCTGGCTTACCTCAAGTTCATTTCTTCCTAGTCGCCTAGTCGCTTAACTTTTTCTTAACCTCGGTTACATCCATAGACCACACGAAATCTCTTAACCGTGCAACCGTGCATCTACTTTACCAACCCTAGGCCCACCTTGACTGAGATTCTAATCTAACGGTGGGTGTGTGATCTCATGGGGTTAGAAGATCCGATGAGATCATGCGACTGTTGTTGATCTTCACCGCACGGTCATCATAGACTGAGACTGCATCTGACCCACGAGCCATTGAGATCCTCATCGGACAGTTGTTGCATGATTGCATGGGGTTAGAAGATCCCGTGTGAACATGTGACCACCGTCGGATCTTTACCACACTTGCATCCCAGGCCCACCTAAAACCTTGTCACCAACCGGCCAATGAAACGTGGGCACGTCACCAAACTGCAGGCCCCTATCAGCGTGGCTAATGGTTTGTTGCATGTTCACATAGCCTAAAAAGGGGCTATGTGATCATGTGATAGACCGCTAGTGTTCTTCAACAGGACCATCAATGATTAGTCGCATGGTCACATAAGGGGAAAAGGACTTATGTGATCATGCGACAACCCGCATAACAGCTTGCCGAAAACCAATTGGGCCCCACTTGTTAGAGTTGCGCACTTATGAAATGAATGCCACCAGAGGAAGAAGTGAAAAGTGCAAGAGTCGAAAACATAGAGGGTCTTCACACCAGAGGTAAAAAACACACTAAGTTTTCAGAGTGAAGGTCAAAAACATGCTGAACTTTCAGACCAAAAGGCAGAAAACACAGAGGGTTTTTGACACTTTGAACAATTTTTGAACCCTTCAACACCAGTATTTCTTGCAGTCACTTAAACTTGAATATCTCTATGGTTTTTGTGAATTAAGTGATGTGATCTAGATTGGAGCATGACATTACATTGAAGAACATGGGGCCAAGAGCACAAATCATAAAACTTAGTGGATCTATTTCTCAAGTGAAAACAAGCTACAACAGGGCGGGATAAAAATAGAGACCTGGAAACTTGGCCAAATTTGTGAAATGGAAATTTTGGGCAACATTTTGGCTACTTCTGTGGGATGTCAGCCTGCTAAACATTAGACAGTGGCCTTTGAAGCAATCCATTGGGCATGGAGTCATCTCAGGAACACAGAATTTTTTTGACAGGGAGAGGGACAAAAATTGTGCTCGAGCACTTCTTGGAAAGCATGAAAAACTAATCTAGAAAGTAGGGAAGCTAACCTAGCCTAAACTAACCAGTGCAGGGACCTGGTCAAACAAAACCATTCACTAGTTGTGAAAAGTAGCTACCCTTCCTCATTAGGATATTTTGCATCGGGCACATGAGGATAGCTACGAAGATAAGAGGCATACAAAGATTTGGAAAATGAGGATGCACTGCCTCTACGAAAACAAGATCAAGTTCACTCACCTCAAATGGATCATATGGAGGTGTCTCAGTGAACTCCTTCTGGGCCAAGTATCTGATGGGGTAGCCTCTTGAGAGTCTGAAGGCAGGAATTTCCTTGATTGCTTCTTCTTTATCTTCATGGTTACCCTCCATCATGGATAGCCAGGTCAACTCATCATCCACAATTAGGGGACTGTCATCCTCCTCTTTTAAACCAGCCAAGAGGTCATCAAAGTTGTCAATATCCTAAAGATCTCTAGGATTTACTGGCTCTTCACAATTAGGCTCCATACACAAGTCTCCTATGATGCTTCCGAAATAATCCTCCCCAAGGCTCTGGTTATCCTCTGCACATTGGGAAGTCTCCTCCTCAAAGATGAGATCAAGCTCATGAATCAGCATATCCTCGGGATCAATCTCTTCTAGCTGTTGTACCTTCAAAGAGGTGGCTATGATCATAGCCTTATCATCCTACTCAACAAAATTGGGCAGCTCATCCAACAAGGACAAGGCATCCTCTTCTATAGCAACCTCCTATTGATGGTGAACCTTTTGTTCTAATTGACCTTTAGCCATAGGCAATGGCATGGTCTCTTCTTCATCAGCAACAAAGAGGGGAAGCTCATCAAGAAAATCAATCAAGAGCTCAGGCTGAGCATCAACCTCTACCTCCACACTTTTTTACTCCATGTCACCATAGTCATCACTCTACACTGCCACCTTAGATGTCTTGTCCTCTTGATCACATGAAAGTTCATTCACCACAGGCCCTTGCTTAGACACTAGACTAGTGTCCTTGCAAAGGCTTGGCATCTGACAACTAGGAGGGAGAGTCCATTGGGGTATCCACATCACCTCATCATCCTAAGAGACTAGAGGGGTCTTTTGGGATAACTCACTTCTTTGGATAGGCTGCTCTTGTAGAGTGGTGGCTGCATCTCAAGCACAGGCTCTTGAAAGGAATTTTTTGCCTTGAAACTTGGGATATGAAATTGAGGAGGCTTAGAGGGAGACATAGAAGGCATACCCATCTTGAAGCTTGGAGATGAATGCTTAGTAGGCTCCTCATGTGTAGGCTCTTGAGGCAAATGGGTCCTCCAACTTGGGATTTTAGGTCTAGGAGCCTCTTGTTGAGCAATTTGTGATCTTAACTTTGTTGTCTCAATTTCAGCTTGACGTTTGATCTCCTCTTGAAATTGCCTTACTTTTTTCTCATCAACAAGAGCCTCTATCATTTGGTAAGGAACTACCTCCTACTCATAATAAATTTGAGCCTCCAGCTCTTGGTAAGGAGCTGATTCTTCATAATAACTTTGAGCCTCCAACTCTCTCTGCTCCTTGAGCTCAGACACTTGCTTAATCAAATCAAGCAACACACTCTCTGCCTTTTCTTGCTCCTTCATGAAGTTTGAGCTTAGAGTCTGCATCTATTGCTGAATAGGCTGAGAAGGGGAGGGTGGGTGGTAAACAGGATGGGGCAACTAGCTTTGCATTTTTTGTTGTGCCTCTTGTGCCCATGATCCATCTTGTCGGAGGGCCCTCTCATAACTTTGCACAAGGGAAAACTCATTTGGGGCATACTGGATATATTGATACCCTTGAGAAGTATAATAGCTTGGGGTAAAAGGAGGCTTTAGGCTTTGATAGGGCTGGGAACCAGCCCATTGAGCATTATTCTCATGATAGGATGGTGAGTAACCTGACTGTCCATAGAAACTTGACATGTCTACTCATGTATTTAGCTGGAATTTAAAAATGAAATATTTGAAAAATACCAGCATCTGATCTTTGAAACCAGTAGACTTTCCAAAGTCACCAGATATGCAATAGAATGACCTCTTCTAGGTCTGTAGCATGCTACTAGCATATCAAAGATAGCATACCTTGAACATGAATCTGAACTTTAGTCCCACTGGGCATGCCAGAATTGTTATACATTGAGTTTGCGCCTTTGTTTCAAGCTCTCTTAGTCTTGATAACCCATTATAACATGGGAATCATCTCAAGGTTGTGGGACCTTTGCTAACCAAGATGAAACCTCCAGGTTCTAGGCTAGTTCCTCTTGGATTATCACCCTGATTTGCTTCTTAATAAGAAAGTAAACTTTGGAGGGAAAGGGATAGAAGGAATGCATGAAAGGAATTGACTGAAAGCAAATCTACCTACTAGGTGATGCACCGAGACTAGGGTTTGGATCTCAGCATAGAGGAATGTGATCAATGGAGGAATCAGGTCTAATAAGTCACAGCTCACTAGATAGGCTTGCATAAGTGTTTCATAGGAAGGCTAGAACAAAAGACTCAACCTATGACCTGCAAAAAACATCCTCTTCTACAACTCAGTGTAGGAATGAGACAAGACTGCTAGGGGCTGTAGCATACCCACAAAACATCTAAGTCAGATCAGACACAGTAACACACAAAATCATAGAAAGTGAGAGGGACTAGGAACCCCAATTTCCATTGAAAACATGCATAAACCTTAATCCAATAAGAGATAAACAAAGACAAGGAAGCATAAGGACATGAAGAACTATCACAAAATACCTCTGCAATGTTTTTATCTATCAATGGGAATTACAGAATGTAGGAAACCAAGGGGCAGGAAGAAATGCCATAGATAGCTTCCCAAGAAAGAGTCTTTCTTTTTTACAAAATGTGAACTCTGAGCTCTACAAGCTCCAAAAAACACTATATACATCCCTCAACTGCATGCAAGCAGGAGTCAAAAAACTAACTAGGGTTACAGATTTTACAATAGAATAATCAACCCTAGGTCAAACAAGACTGATCAAATCTGATCATGAATACACTTCTGCAACATCTCAACCAATCAGATAAATGGCCCATCCCTGTACTTGATCATGCCTGCAGACAAGCAACCTGGACTCATCAACTTTTCTGCACAAAAGTCTCGACATGAATGCTAACTGGTACCCTACAAAATCCATGGCGCCATCGACCAGATCATCCATCATCATGCTCGCAACTAGAAAATGTCCTCAGAAATCAATTCTGAGCTACCCTGCCGCTTCGCACACGTCCTCTGTAGAAGACAAGCCTGCAAAAAAAAGTTGCACCGCCTGAAATGAACGTTGGTCACATGATCGTATGAGCCCAAAAGGCCGCATGTGATCATGCGACTAGAAACTTAAAACTATCTCCACTACCATGTAAGACATCTGGGCCCACAAGATTGCAGTGCAAGATTAACCCTGGCTTACCTCGGGTTCATTTCTTCCTAGTCACCAAGTCGCTTAACTTTTTCTTAACCTCGGTTACATCCAGCAACCACATGAAATCTCTTAACCTTGCAACCGCGCATCTGCTTTACCAACCCCGGGCCCACCTTGATTGAGATTCTAATATAACAGTGGGTGCATGATCTCATGGGGTCAGAGGATCCCATGAGATCATGCGACCACCGTTGATCTTCACTGCACGGTCATCACAGACTGAGACTCCATCAGATCCATGAGCCATTGAGATCCTCATCGGATGGTTGTCACATGATCGCACAAGGTCAGAAGATCCCATGTCAACATGTGACCACCATTGGATCTTTACCGCACTTGCATCCCAGGCCCACCTAAAACCTTGTCACTAGTCGACCAATGAAATGCGGGCACATCACCAAACTGCAAGCCCCTATCAGCGCGGCTAACGGTTTGTCGCATGTTTGCATAGCCTAAAAAGGGGCTATGCGATCATGTGAAAGACTACTAGTTTTCTTCAACAGGACTGTCAATGGTTAGTCGCATGGTTGCTTAAGGGGAAAAGGACTTATGCGATCATGCGACAACCCGCATAAAAGCTTTCCGGAAACCAACTAGGCCCCACTTGTCGGAGTTGTGCACTTATGAAATGAATGCCGCCAGAGGAAGAAGTGCGAAGCACAGGAGTAAAAAACATAGAGGGTCTTCACACCGGAGGTCAAAAACACACTAAGCTTTCAGAGTGAAGGTAAAAAACACACTGAACTTTCAGATCAAAAGGCAGAAAACACAGAGGGTTTTTGACACTTTGAACAATTATTGAACCCTTCGACACCAGTATTTCCTGCAGTCACTTAAACTTGAATATCTTTGTGGTTTTTGTGAATTAAGTGATGCGATCTAGACTGGAGCACGACATTACATTGAAGAACATGGGGCCAAGATCGCAAATCATAAAACTTAGTGGATCTATTTCACAAGTGAAAACAAGCTGCAGCAGGGCGGGATAAAAATAGAGACCTGGAAACTTGGCCAAATTTGCAAAATGGAAATTTTGGGCAACAAGTATATCTCAAGTAGAGAACACAAATCATGAAGTAACCAAATGTATGAAAAATATTGGAGATCTTAAGGAAATAGTGGCTATGGGAATAGATGAAAGATCATAATAGATGCCCAAGATAACCAGTGCATCATTTGTATGGAAAGTCTGAGGTGGAAACATAACTTCTTGAAACAAAATATAAGAGAAAAAAATAGGTTTCACAAAGAAGAAAACAAAATATTGGAAATAATTGTAGAGTTTGTTGATATTGACTATCATGTGAAAAAAAAAGATATTTTAGGAGATACTATAGAAGATGAATTGGAAAGTAAGTATGCTATTTTGTCCTAATAACTCAAATGCAGGTAGTTTAAACAATTTATCCTGGATGGATTCCTCATTGACTTGGTATATAAATCATGCACAAATTTTTTCTACCAAGAATGCTACAATCAGATCCAATAAGGCATTATGGAGGCTTAGAACATAAAACATTTGTATCCTAAGAGAATAGGAGATCCCAATAATCCTAAGGGCACTAACTGATTACAGGGAGATGATGGTTCTACACTGCTAAATGCACCAAAATGACCCCCAATTAGATTAGTCAAAGGAGCCAACCAATTGTTATGATGTGTTTTGTCTTATATTTATTATTTTCTTCTAGTTATTTCAAAAAGACTTTATTTTAAAAATGATTCTTTAAAGAATTGGTTTTCAAGAAATTGTTGGCAGTTATCTATATGTAGGCATTATAAATACCAATTTAAAGGATTGGAAAGGGGTCTGATTTTTGGTTCCCCTTATCTTTTGGTGTAAGAAAAAGACTCAATCAAGCAAAAGACAAATACAATTTTTTTGGTTCCTCCATTTGAGGGATCAACTGCCTGTGTGCATTTTATATTGGATTTTCTTTATGTTCATGATAAGTTTGTGAATTTATATGGGTTAATGAATATTATTATTTCTTTTTGGGTGGAATGTTTATGTTGAAGAAATTTCCCTTCTCTTTCTGTAGTCCTAAATATATGTATTATTTGATCACATTAGTATTGCTTATCTGCATATATGTTATGCTAAGTTGGTCTCAATTCATGATATGAATGGTCTTTAAATCATAAAGTTAAAATCTTTACTTATAATTTACTTTTCAATTTTGTTGTTCATGCTTATTGTATAGTGAAACACAAGTAGTAGTTTCCTTTCCTACTTTCTGGTGAAAAATATGTCTATATTTGTAATTATTTAGAAATTTGATTATACATGTTATATGAAGGGAGGTGTACATTGGAAAAATATAGAGGGAAAAAAATTAATAGTTTAGCCAACTATTGATTAATGGTTTGATCTTGTTTGTGTGAAATAGTCATTTTAAGAGTTATTTTCAAGAGGTCCAATTTTTTAACCAACAAACACCATTCTACACCTATTTCCAACAATATCCCCACATTTTGAAAACCACAATACTGAACATATCATCAATGACAACATACACAAGCTGAGGGTTGACCACAAGGGTTTCACTTAGTGAACCTAAATCACAACACATGCATTCATGGCATACTAAAGAATCCCCCTATTTTCAAAAAATATTGCCCCAAACACTTTTTTTGTCACCCCCTCCAATACCCATCTAATACACCCATACCCATTTTACTATATAAACCCCAACTACCCCACCCAACCCCCCCTATTTAGGCAATATATTGCCTCCTTTTTTTACCCATTTTAAACCACCCAATATGAATGGAAAATTTTCAGAGGAATCCTCGAGTAAAGAGAGCCCTATTATTTATCCTTGATTATTTAAGGAGTGAAATTAGAAAACTCTCTTTCCCATCATGGATAGAAGCATCATTGTCAAAGAAAAGGAAATTAGACTCTACTAAAGTGTCATTAGGTGATGTAGTAAATAAACTATTATAGTCTTCCCTTGTTCCTTAAGCCAAGAAGCTCAAGACCACCTCTATAATTGTAAAGGATAAAATCTTAGATCACTTAATGTTCCTATAGATTTACCATTCCATTGCACATAAAGTCCCAAGTCGAGCCACAACTATGATTTCAGTATGGCATGCATAGACATGGGGCCCCTTATTAAGGATGTAGACACACACAGTTTCAATGTCATATATACAAAATTGACAGAGAGAACAAAAAGAGACAAATATGAAAAGGAGGATTTGGAAATGATAGTAATTTTTATATCAGATTATTTGAGGTCATTATTAGGCCCATGTTCATAGTGTTCTAGCTCATTATATTTCATATTAAATCCAAAGTTAGATGGAAAAAATGAATTAATCACCATAGTACAAGCCAATAGTCAGCTCAAGGTCACACAAGGGTGGATGAAAAAGATACATGAGAAAGGGAGACCTTTAATTTTTAACTTGAGAAAAGTAAATACTGAGTTCATCCTGATAAGGAATGTGAGTATATCTCAAGTAGAGAACACAAATCATGAAGTAACCAAATGTATGAAAACTATTGGAGATCTTAAGGAAATAATGGCTATGGGAATAGATGAAAGATCATAATAGATGCCCAAGATAACCAATACATCATTTGGATGGAAAGTCTAAGGTGAAAACATAAATTCTTGAAACAAAATATAAGAGAACAAAATAAGTCGCTCAAAGAAGCAAACCAAATGTTGGAAATAATTGTAGAGTTTGTTGATATTGACTATCATGTTAAAAGGAAAGATATTTTAGGAGATGCTATAGAAGATGAATTGAAAAGTAAGTATGCTATTTTCTCCTAATAACTCAAATGAAGGTAGTTTAAACAATTTATCCTGGATGAATTCCTCATTGAATTGGTATATAAATCATCCACAAATGTTTTCTACCAAGAATGCTACAATCAGATCCAATAGGGATGGAGACTTAGAACATAAAACATTTGTATCCTAAGAGAATAGGAGATCCCAATAATCCTAAGGGCACTAAATGATTATAGGGAGATGATGGTTCTACAGTGCTAAATGCACCAAAATGACTATAGTTAGATTAGTCAAAGTAGACAATTGTGATGATGTGTTTTGTCTTATATTTATTGTTTTCTTCTAGTTATTTCAAAAAGACTTTATTTTAAAAATGATTCTTTAAAGAATTGGTTTTCAAGAAATTGTTGGCAGTTATCTATGTAGGCATTATAAATACCAGTTTAAAGGATTGGTAAGGGGTCTGATTTTTGGTTCCCCTTATCTTTTGGTGTAAGAAAAAGACTCAATCAAGAAAAAGACAAATATATATTTTTTGGTTCCTCCATTGAGGGATCAACTATCTATGTGGATTTTATATTGGGTTTGCTTTATGTTCATGATAAGTTTGTGAATTTATATGGGTTAATGGACATTGTTATTTCTTTTTTGGGTGGAATATTTATGTTGAAGAAATTTCCCTTCTCTTTCTGGTAGTCCTGAATATATGGATTATTTGATCACATTAGTATTGCTTATCTCCATATATGTTATGCTAAGTTAGTCTCAATTCATGATATGAATGGTCTTTAAATCATAAAGTTAAAATATTTACTTATAATTTACTTTTCAATTTTGTCATTCATGCTTGTTGTATAATGATACACAAGTAGTAGTTTCCTTTCCTACTTTCTAGTGAAAACATGTCCATATTTGTAATTCTTTAGAAATTTGATTATACATTTTATATGAAGGGAGGTGTACATTGGAAAACTCTAGAGGGAAAAAAATTAATAGTTTAGCCAACTATTGATTAATGGTTTGATCTTGTTTGTGTGAAATAGTCATTTTAAGAGTTATTTTCAAGAAGTCCAATTTGTTAACCAACAAACACCATGCTACACCTATTTCCAACAATATCCCCACATTTTGACAACACGATACTGAACATATCATCAATGACAACATACACAAGGTGAGGGTTGACCACGAGGGCTTCACTTAGTGAACCTAAATCATAGCACATACATTCGTGGTATACTAAAGAATCCCCCTATTTTCAAAAAATATTGTCCCAAACTCTTTTTTTGTCACCCCCTCCAATAACGACCCAATACTCCCACAACCATTTTCCTATATAAACCCCCACTCCCCCACCCAACCCGCCCTATTTAGGCAATATATTTCCTCCTTTTTTCACACATATTAAACTACCCAATATGAATGGAAAATGTTGAGAGGAATCCTTGAGTAAAGAGAGCCCTATTATTTACCCCCGATTCTTTAAGGAGTGAAATTAGAACACTCTCTTTCCCATCATGGATAGATGCATCCCTATCAAAGAAAATGAAATTAGAATCTACTAAAGTGTCACTAGATGATGTAGTAAATAAATTATTATAGTCTTCCCTTTTTCCTTAATCCAAGAAGCTCAAGACCACCTCTATAATTGTAAAGGATAAAATATTAGATCACCTAATGTTCCCTATAGATTTACCATTCCATTTCACATAAAGTCCCAAGTCAAGCCACAACTATGATTTTAGTATGAAATGCATAGACATGGGGCCCCTTAGTAAGGATGCAGACACACAATTTCAATTTCATAGATACAAAATTGACAGAGAGAACACAAAGCAAAAAATATGAAAAGGAGGATTTGGAAATGTTAGTATTCTTTATATCAGATTGTTTGAGGTTATTATTAGGCCCATGTTCATAGTCTTCTAGTTCATTATATTTCATATTAAATCCAAAGCTAGATGGAAAAAAGGAATTAATCACCATAGCACAAGTCGATAGTCAGCTCAAGGTCACATAAGGGTGGATGAAAAGGATATATGAGAAAGGGAGACCTTTCATTTTCAACTTGAGAAAAGTAAATACTGAGTTCATCCTAACAAGGAATGTGAGTATATTTCAAGTAGAGAACACAAATCATGAAGTAACCAAATGTATGAAAACTATTGGAGATCTTAAGGAAATAATGGTTATGGGAATAGATGAAAGATCATAATAGATGACCAAGATAACCAGTGCATCATTTGGATGGAAAGTCTGAGGTGGAAACATAACTTCTTGAAACAAAATATAAGAGAACAAAATAAGTTGCTCAAAGAAGCAAAATAAATGTTGGAAATAATTGTAGAGTTTGTTGATATTGACTATCATGTTTAAAAAAAAGATATTTTAGGAGATGATATAGAAGATGAATTGAAAAGTAAGTATGCTATTTTCTCCTAATAAATCAAATGAAGGTAGTTTAAACAATTTATCGTGGATGGATTCCTCATTGACTTGGTATATAAATCATGCACAAATTTTTTCTACCAAGAATGCTACAATCAGATCCAATAGGACATTATGGAGACTCAGAACATAAAACATTTGTATCCTAAGAGAATAGGAGATCCCAATAATCCTAAGGGCACTAAATGATTATAGGGAGATGATGGTTCTACAGTGCTAAATGCACCAAAATGACCCCTAGTTAGATTAGTCAAAGTAGACACCCCCATTGTGATGATGTGTTTTGTCTTATATTTATTATTTTCTTCTAGTTATTTCAAAAAGACTTTATTTTAAAAATGATTCTTTAAGAATTGGTTTTCAAGAAATTGTTGGCATTATAAATACTAGTTTAAAGGATTGGAAAGGGATCTGATTTTTGGTTCCCCTTATCTTTTGGTGTAAGAAAATGATTCAATCAAGAAAAAGACAAATACTATTTTTTTGGTTCCTCCACTGACGGATTAACTGTCTGTGTGCATTTTATATTGGGTCTTCTTTATGTTCATGATAAGTTTGTGAATTTATATGGGTTAATGGATATTATTATTTCTTTTTGGGTGGAATGTTTATGTTGAAACAATTTCCCTTCTCTTTCTAGTAGTCCTGAATATATGTATTATTTCATCATATTAGTATATCTTATCTGCATATATGTTATGCTAAGTTCATCTCAATTCATGATATGAATGGTATTTAAATCATAAAGTTAAAATCTTTACTTATAATTTAATTTTTAGTTTTGTTGTTCATGCTTGTTGTATAGTGATACACAAGTAGTAGTTTCCTTTCCTACTTTCTGGTGAAAAATATGTCCATATTTGTAATTCTTTAGAAATTTGATTATACATGTTATATGAAGGGAGGTGTACATTGGAAAAATATGGAGGGAACCAAATTAATAGTTTAGCCAACTATTGATTAATGGTTTGATCTTGTTTGTGTGAAATAGTCATTTTAAGAGTTATTTTCAAGAAGTCCAATTTGTTAACCAACAAACACCATGCTACACCTATTTCCAACAATATCCCCACATTTTGACAACCACGATATTGAACATATTATCATGACAACATACACAAGCTAAGGGTTGACCACGGGGGCTTCACTTAGTGAACCTAAATCATAGCACGTACATTCGTGGCATACTAAAGAATCCTCCTATTTTCAAAAAATATTGCGCCAAACTCTATTTTTGTCACCCCCTCTAATACCCACCCAATACTCCCCACACCTATTTTCGTATATAAACCTCAACTCGCCCACCCAACCCTCCCCTATTTAGGCAATATATTGCCTCCTTTTTTCACCCATTTTGAACCCCCCAATATGAATGCACATGGTAATGTATTGCCTCTTTAGTGAAGACCCGTGGGGTTGACATCAATGTAAAAAACTACCAACAATATGAGACAATCTAATGTATATAAATTGCTACCCGAATAGTTGTACACATAGAATTGTATTATTTCACATAATAACATTAAATGTTTAGAAGAACACCTTATTTTAGAAATGACCCATTTATAGTAGATAGTTATGATATTCTATATGAAGAAAAATATATTTATTTCTCTTGTTAATGAATGTATTGATTATTTTTTAAATGAAATTTATATGTTCTCATTTGTTCTTGCAAGCATCCATGTTACCCAAAATTTGGTCATTTGTTGATTTAACTATGAATAAATTATTAACAATCTATAGTATAAATACGCTATAAGAATAAATCATACAATTAAAAGTGAGTAATACAAACAATAGGAGCTTTCAATATTATTGGCTCATGTCCCTTGGAAGTGTCAAGTTTATAGATATAATTGCAAGTGGATTTTCCATGAAATAATTGGATTATATAGAACTTAGAATATCTAACCTTTGAACAAGTGGATTACAATACGATGAGTAAGAATACATCCAAATAAAAAGTTTTCCTTTGAATCAAAAGTCATGAGGAGAGACTCCCTTTCATCAAAGTTATCTAGGGATCAAACCAAGATTGATCACACCTCTACGATTTGGACCTTAGTGGATGGTTTATGCAACATATCTCAAGTTTTACCTCAAATTTACCACTACTTTTTCGTTGTTATAATTTTAACTAACATTATAAAGTGTTAATTTGTCTATATATTCAAGAACTTCTATCTAAAAGAGATATGCATTTGTCCATATGGACATGCATCTATCTATATGATATAGTTATTCCTTTATCCATTCAGTATATGTTCTATTTAAATGAGATAGACATACATAGACATAGACATAGACATAGACATACACATACGCATACGCATATGATTTTAGGTAATCCAACTTTCGGAGGCCATAAATTTTTAACTGTAAGTCCATTTTTCTATTGTAACCACTTTTCGAAAATGCCATGACAAGATCTACAACGCCTGACACGCGCTGGCACTAGTCAACTAGGGGTTGATCGCGATCCAGAGCCTCTAAGGCCTTCAAAATTGACCTGAAAGATTTCCTACCCAAAAACCTCAATAACTTCACCAATACTGATGATGTGGCAATGAAACCCAACTAGTAGGCTGAAATGACTAGGATGAACCTCCAACTATGAAATCAAAATATTCTGAGATCATATGACCAACTTACTAAAAATAGTAAGTTTCCATAAATAACAGCTCTGCAAAAGATAGTCCTTATTGAAAAGCAAACAGAAATATTTTTTTGGGTGATGCAAGATGATGCAGGAGCATCCTGGGTGTAAGAGCAATCTTGCATCACCCAAAAATATTTCTATTTTTGTATTCAATAAGGGCTATTTTGTGCAGAGCTGCTATTTATGGAAAGTTACTATTTTTGGTAATTTTTGTATGTGCTCAGAATGATCTTATTTCTTTCTTGGAGGTTCATTTTGGTCATATAAGTCTGCCAGTAAAGTTTCATTGCCAGATCAGGTGGTATCAGAGCAGGAGTTCTTGAGTGTGTAAACAGATCGCCGACTATGAGGCAGTTTGCACCAGGACCGTGGCTAGGGTTTCAGCGCGCATCGCAAAAATGCCTCCACGAAGGGAACATGGTGGAAGAGCTGGTGTTGTAACACCTGAGGTTAGAGAGCTGCAGAGACAAGTGCGAGCATTACAAGAAGAGATTCGTAGAGGAATGAATCTTAATGTAAGAGACGAAAGCGAGGATGAAGCCGAAGAAGAATATCAAGAAAGAGAAGCTGAAATTGTGAACCAGGAGGAAGAAAGACTTTTTCGGGCGATTTCCAAGATTGGGAAAAGACCTAAGATTGAGGTTCCTACATTTTTTGGAAATCTTAACCCAGAGGAATTGATCGACTGGATCAATGAATGTGAGGAATATTTTGAGTATGAAGATGTTGAGGATCCTAATAGGGTCAAATTTGCGAAGGCCAGACTGAAAGGTCATGCGAAAATATGGTGGCAAGAAATTCAATTGGAGCGAAATAGAAGAGGAAAAGATAAAATCACAAGATGGGATCGGATGGTGGATAAATTGAAGTGACAGTTCATTCCTGTTGATTATGAGCTTGATCTACTAAAGAAAATGCAAAGTTTGAAGCAAGTAGGAAGATCTGTTCAGGAGTATACAGAGGAGTTCTATCAACTCCTCATCAGAAAAGGCCATGCAGAAGCTGATAAGGAGAAAGTTGCCTGATACCTTAATGGGTTAAGGCCAAGCATTCAGGAGGAGTTGAATCTGGTTCAAATGAGCAGTATTGAGGAGGCATACCAATTTGCCCTAAATGTAGAAGAAAAGTTGAACAAGAAGTTCGAGAGCAGACAAAACGAAAGAGATCGCGGTGGACGATCTGGTGGACGGTCATATGGTGGCTGAAATGAAGATCTGAAAAAGAAGGATGAGGCCAGTAGCAATCAGAATTAGTGTGGAAATAATTCCAATCACTTCCAAGATCAGAATAATAGAGATCAGAGAGGAAGAGGAAGAGGACAAGGATTTGGAAGAGGAGGCTTCCGTGGAACATGTTTTCACTATGGAGAAGAAGGTCATAGAGCATTTGAATGTCCTCAGCACCAAGGCAGAACAGATAGAAGAAATGAAGGCCAGGCCAGAGTTGCACATGTAGATGAAGATGCCAGATCATCAAATTCTGAAGATGCTGAAAGAGGAGAAACGTTGATTAACAGAAGAGTCCTGTTGAGTGGTGAGAATGAACCTGAGCAAAGGAGGAGCCTGTTTCGCACCAGGTGCAAGTGTGAAGGTAAATGTTGTGATGTGATCATTGATAGTGGAAGCACTGACAATTTGGTGTTAGAAAAGATGGTGACAAAGTTGAAGCTCAAGAGATAGAAACACCCACATCCATATCGGATTGCCTGGGTACAGGATGACCACAAGGTCATGGTCAATGAACAATGCCTAGTGAAGTTCAAGATTGGTGGATACCAAGATGAGGTATTGTGTGATATCATATCTATGGATGCATGTCATATGTTGTTGGGTAGACCATGGCAGTTTGATAGATGTGCTGTACATGATGGTCGTGCGAATACCTATTCCCTGACAAAGGATGGAGTGCGACATAAGCTAAAACCATTGAAGGAGATTGAAGAAAAGGTATGTGGTAATGCAAGGATAACTTTTGTTGATGGAAGAAATTTCCTAGATGGTATGAGGCATGAGCATGTATGTTTTGCTTTAATTCTAAAAGCTGGTAAAGAGAAAGTAGAAGATGTTCCTGTAGAAGTTGCAGATTTGTTGAATGAGTTTCAGGATATTGTATCCGATAACATGCCTGATGGATTACCACCGGTCAGGAAGATCAGTCATCAGATGGACTTGATCCCAGAAGCAAGTTTTCCGAATAAGGCAGCACACAGAATGACACCTACAGAAAGTGAGGAGTTGAACAGACAAGTACATGAACTATTACAGAAAAGATTGATCTGTGAGATTCTGAGTCCCTGTGCTGTACCAGCGGTATTAGCCCAAAAGAAGAATGGAGAATGGAGGATGTGTACAAATTCCAGAGCAATAAACAAGATCACAATCAAGTATAGGTTTCCATTGCCACGAATGGATGATATTATGGATTGTTTGAGTGGAGCTGTGTATTTCTCAAAGATAGATCTGAAGAGTGGATATCACCAGATTCGGATCAGAAAAGGAGATGAATGGAAGACTGCCTTCAAGACAAAGGAAGGATTATATGAGTGGTTAGTCATGCCTTTTGGGCTAACCAATGCATCGAGCACTTTCATGCGGCTCATGAACGAGGTTCTGAAAGAATTTCTGGGTAAGTTTGTCATTGTTTACCTAGATGATATTTTGATCTTTAGTAAGACATTGGATGAGCATATGATGCATATTCGTATGGTATTTGAGAAGTTGAGAGAAGAGAAATTATTGATTAATTTGAAGAAGTGCAATTTTGTGAAGAAAGAGTTAGTGTATTTGAGATTTGTAGTTTCAGTAGAAGGTCTAAAAATGGACCCAGAAAAGGTACAAGCTATCCTTGAATGGCCTACTCCAAGGAGTGCTACTGAGGTAAGATCTTTTCATGGTCTAGCTAGCTTTTATAGAAAGTTTATCAAAAATTTTAGCAGTATTTGTGGACCCTTGACTGAAACAATGAGAGGGGATAGAAAAGAGTTTAAGTGGACTAAAGGAGCAGAAAAGAGTTTTCAATTATTGAAACAAAAAGTTACCGAACAACCTGTTTTAGCACTTCCAGATTTCAATAAGGTGTTTAAAGTGGATTGTGATGCTAGTGGTACTACAATAGGAGCTGTTATGAGCCAAGAAGGTAAACCTGTTGCTTATTTCAGTGAGAAGTTAAATGATGCCAAGAGGAAATATTCTGTTTATGATCAAAAATTTTATGCTATAGTTCAGGCATTAAAGAAGTGGAGACATTATCTACTTCCTAAGGAGTTTGTTTTGTATACTGATCATCAAGCTTTGCAATATTTGAATAGTCAAGGAAAATTGAATCAAAGGCATTTGAAATGGGTTGAGTTTTTGCAGAGTTATACATTTGTTTTGAAACATAGGAGTGGAAAGTCTAATAGGGTTGCAGATGCTCTTAGCAGAAGGAAACTATTGCTGACAGAAATGCAGATTGAAGTGGTTGGGTTCAAAGAACTCAAGAATTTGTATCCAGAGGATCCTGATTTTGGTGAAGCTTGGAAAGCTTGTACATAACCTGTTACTCTAGACAGGGAAAAATGGTTGGATTTCATCATCTAGGATGATATGCTATTCAGAATGAGTCAGTTGTGCATTCCATGAAGTTCTATGAGGGAGAATCTCATCAAGGAGAAACATAGCAGAGGATTGGCTGGACATTTTGGTCATGACAAAACCCTTGGTTTGGTTAGTGAGAATTATTATTGGCCACAGTTGCAGCAAGATGTGAAGAAGTTTGTACAGAGTTGCAGAGTATGTCAGATGGAAAAAGGAGTGAAGCAGAATACAGGGTTGTATCAGCCATTATCTGTACTAGAGAAGCCTTGGGAGGATATCAGCATGGACTTTGTTCTTGGCTTACCGAGGACACAGCGGGGACACGATTCAATTTTTGTGGTAGTTGATAGATTTTCAAAGATGACACATTTTATTCCCTGCAAGAAGACTAATGATGCTGTTCATGTAGCAGAATTATTTTTCAGAGAAGTAGTGAGACTTCATGGTTTGCCAAAGACCATAGTTTCAGATCGGGACACTAAGTTTGTTGGATATTTCTGGCATACATTGTGGAAAAAGTTGAAGATAGATTTGAAGTTTAGTTCATCACATCATCCACAGACTGATGGACAGACAGAGGTGGTGAATAGGAGCTTGAAAAATTTGCTGAGATGTTTGGTTGGAGATAAGCCAACAGGATGGGATTTGATTTTATCACAGGCGGAATTTGCATACAATAATTCTATCAATAGAAGCACTGGTAAATCACCATTCCAGATTGTATATGGAAGTAGTCCAAGAAATGCATCTGAATTGAGGAAGATAGATAAAGGAGAAATAAGTAGTGCTGAAGCTGAGGATTTTGCAGAACACTTGAAGAACATCCATGAGGAGGTGAGGAAGCATATTACCAAGATGAATGCACAGTATAAGGCTAAGGCAGATGAGAAAAGGAGGTATAAGGAATTTCAGGTTGGTGATGAAGTCATGGTTCATTTGCAGAAGGAGGGGTTTCTAGTTGGTACATATAACAAGCTAAAAATGAAGAAGTTTGGACCATGTAGGATACTGAAGAAACATGATTCAGGAAACGCATATGAGGTAGAATTACCTACTTAGCTAAATTCATCATGGCTGACAAAGGAGGAGGTTAGCTGTCTTGGTTTTCCTCTGCACACCTGAGTCGTGACAAGGTCACTTCTATAATTACCTCGGGTGTCTGATGCAGGAGCATCCTGGGTGTAAGAGCAATCTTGCATCACCCAAAAATATTTCTATGTTTGTATTCAATAAGGGCTATTTTGTGCAGAGCTGCTATTTATGGAAAGTCACTATTTTTGGTAATTTTTGTATGTGCTCAGAATGATCTTATTTTTTTTTGGAGGTTCATTTTGGTCATATAAGTCTACCAGTAAAGTTTCATTGCCAGATCAAGTGTATATTGAAAGATATTGAAGATTTTCGGTATTGGCAGCAGGGTACAGAAACTTTGAACTCAGTTTTGAAGGCTTTAGAGGCCCCAAATGAGGTCAAAAATTTGGGTGACGGGCGCTTGCGTGGGTCAAGTCTATAGAGCGCTTCATGGCATTTTTGAAATGGGGTTATAATAGCCGAGCGGGTCAACTGGTGATGACTTATGGTCTTTGAAAGTTGGGCCACCTGAAATGGCAGAAAATAATTTTCTTCAAAATTTCTGTTCGGGTTTCAAAGGTTATCTTGAGCTGAATATGATGTAATAAAATGTAAAATAAAATAATTCTAAGTTGGTCGGCTTTATTGGCTAAAATTCTGGAACCTTCCCAGGCGGTGGAAAATTGCCTATAGAAGGAAGACTATATTATTGTCTTAGGCAGTTCAGAATAGTTTTGGGTAGTAGATCTGGGTATTGATTCGAGACTTTGTCCTAAAGAATATTGTAAGGGAATGCCCATGTGGCTTTGCATATTGTAATTCTGAAAGTTTGTAATTCCACATTTGTGGAGATAATAAGAAGCCAATTTTCTGTTCTTGCATACTATTGTTGTTGTTTCTCTATTTCTGTTATGTGTTTGTGGCATTAAGGGGAGCACCCTAAAGAATATTGTAAGGGAATGCCCATGTGGCTTTACATACTGTAATTCTGAAAGTTTGTAATTCCACATTTGTGGAGATAATAAGAAGCCAATTTTCTATCCTTGCATACTATTGTTGTTGTTTCTCTATTTCTGTTATGTGTTTGTGGCATTAAGGGGAGCACCCTTCATCACAAGATTGCTCTTACACCTAGGATGCTCATGCATCAGACACCCGGGGTAATTTGAGAAGTGACCCTGTCACGACTCAGGTGTGCAGAGGAAAACCAAGATGATTAACCCCCTCCTTTGCTAGCCATGATGAATCTTCAACAGGTCATCCTTTCCATTTGACCAAATACTCTTCATATGTCCTATTCCTTGTGCTTCTGCCAACATGACTATCCAGTATGTCTTTAATCTCCTTGATATCTAAACTGATTGCTAGAATACTCCACTGTGCTGCTGTAACCTCATCTTCAACACCTCCTTCATGATACTCTGTCAGATCTGAAACATTAAATACTAGTGAAATATTCAGCTCAGTAGGCAACTCGACCTCATATGCATTTCCTAAATCATGCTTCTTTAGTATCTTACATGACCTAAACTTCTTCATTTTCAACTTGTTATATGTACCAATCAGAAATCTTTCCTTCCACAAATGAACCATGACTTCATCTCCAACCCGAAATTCCTTATGCCTCCTTTTCTCATCTGCCTTAGCCTTATACTGCACATTAATTTTGGTAATATATTTCCTCACCTCCTCATGGATGTTCTTCAAGCATTCTGCAAAATCTTCAGCTTCAACACTACTTATTCTTCCTTTATCTATCTTTCTCAACTCAGATGCATTTCTGGGACTACTTCCATATACAATCTGTGGATGATGTGATGAACTAAACTTCAATTCTATCTTCAAATCTTCACTTTCTGCTAGTGTCATTCTATGTGCTACCTTATTTGGCAAACTGGCTCCTGCAATCAAGTCCATATGATAGTTGATCTTTCTTACTGGTGGCAATCCATCAGGCACATTATTGGATACAATATCCTGAAACTCATTCAATAATTCTACAACTTCTACAGGTACATCTTCTACTTCCTCTTTCCCAGCCTTTGGAATTAAGGTAAAACACATATGCCGCATACCATCTAAGAAATTTCCTTTATCAACAAAAGTTATTCTTGCATTACCACATACCTTTTCTTCTATCTCCTTCAATGGTTTTATCTTATGTCGCACTCCATCCTTTGTCAGGGAATAGGTATTCGCATGACCATCATGTACAACACATCTATCAAACTACCATGGTCTACTCAACAACATATGACATGCATCCATAGATATGATATCACATAGTACCTCATCTTGGTAACTGGCAATCTTGAACTATACTAGGCATTGTTCACTGACCATGACCTTGTGGTCATCCTACACCCAGGCAACCCGATATGGATCTGGATGTTTCTGCTTTTTGAGCTTCAACTTTGTCACCATCTCTTTTGACACCAAATTATTAGTACTGCCACTATCAATAATCACATCACAACACTTACCCTCACACTTGCACCTGGTGCAAAACAGGCTCCTTCTTTGCTCAGGTTCATTTTCACCACTGAACAAGACTCTTCTATTAATCAACATTTCTCCTCTTTTAGCATCTACAAAATGTGATGATCTGACATCCTCATCTATATATACAACTTTGGCCTAGCCTTCATTCCTTCTATCTATCCTTCCTTGGCATTGAGGACATTCAAATGCCCTATGACCTTCTTCCCCACAGTGAAAACATGTTCCACAGAAGCATCCTCTTCCAGATCCTTGTCCTCTTCCTCTTCCTCTCTGATCTCTATTATTTTGATTTTGGAAATGATTGAAATTATCTCTTCTCTGATTCTGACTGTTACTAGCCTCATCCTGCTTTTTCAAATCTTCATTTTGATCTCCACATGACCATCCACCAGATCTTCCATCATGACCTCTTCCGCTTTGTCTACTCTCAAACTTCTTGTTTAGCTTTTCCTCTACTTTTAGGGAAAACTGGTATGCCTCTTCAATACTGTTCATTCGAACCAAATTCAGCTCCTCCTGAATTCTTAGCCTCAACCCATTAAGGTAACGGGCAAATTTCTCCTTGTCAGCTTTTTCATGGCCTTTTCTGATGAGGATTCGATAGAACTCCTATGTATACTCCTGAACAGATCTTCTTGCTTGCTTCAAACTTTGCATTTTCCTCAGTAGGTCAAGCTCATAATCAACAGGAATGAACTGTCACTTCAATTTATCCACCATCCCCCCCCATCTTGTGATTTTATCCTTTCCTCTTTGATTTCGCTCCAACTGAATCTCTTGCCACCAGATCTTCGCATGACCCTTCAATCTAGCCTTCACAAATTTGACCCTATCAAGATCCTCAATATTTTCATACTCAAAATATTCTTCACATTCATTGATCCAGTCAATCAACTCCTCTAGGTTAAGATTCCCAGAAAATGTCAGAACCTCAATCTTAGGTCTCTTCCCAATCTTTGAGATAGCTTGGAAAAGTCTTTCTTCCTCCTGGTTCACAACTTCGACTTCTCCTTCTTGATCTTCTTCTTCAGCTTCATCTTTGCTTTCATCTTTGACATTAAGATTCATTCCTTTGCGAATCTCTTCTTGCAATGCTCACACTTGTCTCTAGAGCGCTCTAACTTTAGGTGTTACAACACCAGCTCTTCCACCACATTCCCTTTGTGGAGGCATTTTTGTGATGCGTGTTGAAACCCTAACCACGGTCCTGGTGCAAACTGCCTCACAATCGATGATCTGTTTACACGTTCAGGAACTCTTGCTCTGATACCACTTGATGAAGGGTGCTCCTCTTAATACCACAAACACATAATAGAAACAGAGAACAACAACAATTTGCAAGAATTGAAAATAGACTTCTTATTATCTCCACAAATGTGGAATTACAAATTTTTAGAATTACAATATGCAAAGCCACATGGGCATTCCCCTTACAATATTCTGCAGGACAAAGCCTCGAATCATTACCCAGATTTACCCAGAACTGTCCCGAACTACCTAAGACAACACTACAGACCTTTCTTATATAGACAATTTCCACCGCCCGAGAAGGTTCCAAAAATTTAGCCCTTTAGGCCGACTAAACATAGAATTATTTATTTTTCACAATTATTACAATAGGGTCGGCTCAAAAGAAATACAAAATATGATTTTAGGTAATCCAACTTTCAGAGGCCATAAGTTTTTAACCGTAAGTCAATTTTTCTATTGTAACCACTTTTCAGAAATGCCATGTCGAGATCTACAACACCTGACACGCGCTAGCACCAGTCAACCAGGGTTCAATCATGATCCGGAGCCTCTAAGGCCTTCAAAATTGACTTGAAAGATTTCATACCCAAAAACTTCAATAACTTCACCAATACTGATGATGTGGCAATGAAACTCAATTGGTAGGCTGAAATGACTAGGATGAACCTCCAACTATGAAATCAAAATATTCTGAGATCATATGACCAACTTACTAAAAATAGTAAGTTTCCATAAATAGCAGCTCCGCACAAGATAGCCCTTATTGAAAAGAAAATAGAAATATTTTTTTGGGTGATGCAAGATTGCTTTTACACCTAGGATGCTCCTGCATCAGACACCCAGCATAATTTGAGAAGTGACCCTGTCACGACTCAGGTGTGCAGAGGAAAATCAAGACGATTAACCTCCTCCTTTGCTAGCCATGATGAATCTTCAACAAGTCTTCCTTTCCATTTGACTAAATACTCTTCATATGTCCTATTCCTTGTGCTTCTACCAACACAACTATCCAGTATGTCTTCAATCTCCTTGATATCTGAACTGGTTGCTGGAATACTCCACTGTGCTGCTGTAACCTCATCTTCAACACCTCCTTCATGATACTCTGTCAGATCTGAAATATTAAATACTAGTGAAATATTCAGCTCAGTAGGCAACTTGACCTCATATGCATTTCCTAAATCATGCTTCTTTAGTATCTTACATGGCCTAAACTTCTTCATTTTCAACTTGTTATATGTACCAATCAGAAATCTTTCCTTTCGCAAATGAACCATGACTTCATCTCCAACCTGAAATTCCTTATACCTCCTTTTCTCATCTGCCTTAGCCTTATACTGCACATTAATTTTGGTAATATGTTTCCTCACCTCCTCATGGATGTTCTTCAAGTGTTCTGCAAAATCCTTAGCTTCAACACTACTTATTTCTCTTTTATCTATCTTTCTCAACTCAGATGCATTTCTAGGACTACTTCCATATACAATCTGTGGATGATGTGATGAACTAAACTTCAATTCTATCTTCAACTCTTCACTTTCTACTAGTGTCATTCTGTGTGCTGCCTTATTTGGCAAACTGGCTCCTATAATCAAGTCCATCTGATAGCTAATCTTTCTTACTGGTGGTAATCCATCAGGCACATTATCGGATACAATATTCTGAAACTCATTCAATAATTCTACAACTTCTACAGGTACATCTTCTACTTCCTCTTTCCTAACCTTTGGAATTAAGGAAAAACACATATGCCACATACCATCTAAGAAATTTCCTCTATCAACAAAAGTTATTCTTGCATTACCACATACTTTTTCTTCTATTTCCTTCAATGGTTTTAACTTATGTCGCACTCCATCTTTTGTCAGGGAATAGGTATTCGCACGACCATCATATACAACACATTTTTCAAACAGCCATGGTCTACCCAACAACATATGACATGCATCCATAGATATGATATCATATAGTACCCCATCTTGGTAACCGCCAATCTTGAACTTTACTAGGCATTGTTCATTGACCATGACCTTGTGATCATCCTGCACCTAGGCAACCCGATATGGATCTGGATGTTTCTGCCTTTGAGCTTCAACTTTGTCACCATCTCTTTTGACACCAAATTATCAGTACTACCACTATCAATAATCACATCACAACACTTACCCTCACACTTGCACCTCGTGGGAAACATGCTCCTTTTTTGCTCAGGTTCATTTTCACCACTCAACAAGACTCTTCTGTTAATTATGGTTTCTCCTCTTTTAGCATCTTCAGAATGTGATGATCTTACATCCTCATCTATATATGCAACTCTGGTTTGGCCTTCATTCCTTCTATCTATCCTTCCTTGGCATTGAGGACATTCAAATGCCCTATGACCTTCTTCCCCATAGTGAAAACATGTTCCACGAAAGCCTCCTCTTCCAGATCCTTGTCCTCTTCCTCTTCCTCTCTGATCTCTATTATTCTGATCTTGGAAATGATTGAAATTATCTCCTCTCTGATTCTGATTGTTACTAGCCTCATCTTGCTTTTTCTGATCTTTATTTTGATCTCCACATGACCGTCCACCAGATCTTCCATCATGACCTCTTCCGCTTTGTTTGCTCTCAAACTTCTTTTTCAACTTTTCCTCTACTTTTAGGGCAAACTGGTATGCCTCTTCAATACTATTCATTCGAACCAAATTCAGCTCCTCCTGAATTCTCGGCCTCAACCCATTAAGGTAACGGGCAACTTTCTCCTTGTCAACTTTTGCATGGCCTGTTCTAATAAGGATTTGATAGAACTCCTTTGTATACTCCTAAACAGATCTTCCTACTTGCTTCAAACTTTGCATTTTCCTCAGTAGGTCAAGCTCATAATCAACAAGAATGAACTATCACTTCAATTTATCCACCATCTGCCCCCATCTTGTGATTTTATCCTTTCCTCTTCGATTTCGCTCCAACTGAATCTCTTGCCACTAGATCTTTGCATGACCCTTTAGTCTGGCCTTCACAAATTTGACCCTATCAGGATCCTCAACATCTTCATACTCAAAATATTCTTCACATTCATTGATCTAGTCGATCAACTCCTCCGGGTTAAGATTCTTAGAAAATGTCGGAACCTCAATCTTAGGTTTCTTCCTGATCTTTGAGATAGCTCAAAAAATCTTTCTTCCTCCTGGTTCACAACTTCAACTTCTCCTTCTTGATCTTCTTCTTCGGCTTCATCCTCGCTTTCATCTCTGACATTAAGATTCATTCCTCTGTGAATCTCTTCTTGCAATGTTCGCACTTGTCTCTGGAGCGCTCTAACCTCAGGTGTTACAACACCAGCTCTTCCACAACGTTCCTTTCGTGGATGCATTTTCATAATGCGCGCTGAAACCCTAAGCATAGTCCTAGTGCAAACTACCTCACAGTCGGTGATCTATTTACATGCTCAGGAACTCTTGCTCTGATACCACTTGATGAAGGGTGCTCCCCTTAATACCACAAACACATAACAGAAACAGAGAACAACAACAATTTGCAAGAACTGAAAATGGACTTCTTATTATCTCCACAAATGTGGAATTACATATTTTCAGAATTACAATATGCAAAGCCACATGGGCATTCCCCTTACAATATTCTATAGGATAAAGCCTTGAATCATTACCCAGATTTACCCAAAACTGTCCCGAACTACCTAAGACAACACTACAGACCTTTCTTATATAGGCAATTTCCACCGCCCGAGAAGGTTCCAAAAATTTAGCCCTTTAGGCCGACTAAACATATAATTATTTATTTTTCACAATTATTACAATAGGGTCGGCTCAAAAGAAATACAAAATATGATTTTAGGTAATCCAACTTCTGGAGGCCATAACTTTTTAACCGTAAGTCTATTTTTCTATTGTAACCACTTTTTAGAAATGCCATGATGATATCTACAATGCCTAACATGCGCTAGCACCAATCAACCAGGGGTTGATCGTGATCTGGAGCCTCTAAGTCCTTTAAAATTAAATTGAAATATTTTGTACCCAAAAACCTCAATAACTTCACCAATACTGATGATGTGGCAATGAAACTCAACTGGTAGGCTGAAATAACTAGGATGAACCTCCAATTGTGAAATCAAAACATTTTGAGATCATATGACCAACTTACTAAAAATACTAAGTTTCCATAAATAGTAGCTCTGCACAAGATAACCCTTATTGAAAAGCAAATAGAAATATTTTTTTGGGTGATGCAAGATTTCTCTTACACCCAGGATGCTCTTGCATCACATATCCATATGCATACACATACACATATGCATACACATACACATACGCATACGTATACGCATACACATACACATATGCATACGCATACGCATACACATACACATTATATTTGAATCCTACATTGAAACTTCACCTGAAGCCTTGTAGACTTAAGAAATTCATTTGAGATTATTTTGAGTACACAATATGAATATATTTTATCTCATCTTTAGTTTTTTAATTTTATCATGCTTTTAGGTTTATTAATTGATACAATTGAGTGAGTAGTGAGGACAAAAAATTGAAGATGTAATACATTAATATTAGAATAACTAGAGGGCCTTTGTTACATTTTTGAGGGTCAAAGTAATGGACTTATCTTTGACTTTTAGCAAGATATCAAAGATAATTGAATTAGTACCTTTGCAGAGTTTTGAGGGTGGTTAAAATTAGATGCCTTATTGAGTATCAAATTTTTAAGAACTATGGTGTCTTGGGTATCAAATTTTGGGTAACTTCAGTAATTGAGGGTATTAGATATTGGATAAATTATATGAGTTTTGAGACCATTGATACTTGATCTTGGAGTTGGTAGAACTATGTTACTTTATTATCAAAGTTTGGAGAATTTCAATATCTCAAAATTAGAGTTGGGAAAATTTTGATACTTTGGTATTGATTTTGGAAGAACTCTAATACTTGTAGGTATTAGAGTTAGAGAAAATTTATTACCTCAAAAACTAGAGTTTGGAGAAATTTTAGGCCTTTGTAGGTGTTAGTAAACAGATTTGTCCTTCAAACATAAACAGAAAAGTTGACTCCAAATACCCACAATGAAGTAAAAATCACACTAACAGTTGGACAAATTATCGTGAGATTGATAATCTTCCTTTGAATTATTTGGGTATAGCTCCCCACGTAAGATCTCCAACGAATTCAGAGAACCACTTACAAAGATGCTTTTAACCTGAAAGCAAGAAAGACACCCAAACATCTACACGTAAACATGGAAAAGATGGGAAGAAACTAATGTAACAACCAAGCACAATAGATAAATGGAACAAATTCCATTTAGTCAGACCTACATAATAGA
This sequence comes from Chamaecyparis obtusa, assembly GCA_027943335.1. Taxonomy (NCBI): domain Eukaryota; kingdom Viridiplantae; phylum Streptophyta; class Pinopsida; order Cupressales; family Cupressaceae; genus Chamaecyparis; species Chamaecyparis obtusa. The sequence continues at coordinate 1,107,708 of BSBK01002251.1, read as the reverse complement.
GGAAATGGAAGAAGGAAGGCATAACATTCTCTTCCAAATACACGAATGACCAAGGCTCAAAGACCATGAAATAAAAGACATGCATGTAATTAAATAAGACATAATTAAATTCAGTGACAACCCAATCAATTCAAAGATTGATTTCAATCAAAAGACAAATGTTCAAACTCAAAGATCTGATATACAATTATCTTTCTTTTCTGAACATACAAAAAGATGACACAGATCTTGTTGTTTCTGCACTTACAAATTACAATTTGAAATCAAAATCTTCCCTTTCTCTCTGTAATTACAAAAAGAAAAAACCACCTCCTTGGAGCACAAATTTTTTTTTTGGAAAGAAGTTGAACCCCTTCCTCCAATGTTTTTGACAATAAATAATATTTCCCATCCTTTTACTGTAACTAATTCTTGAAAAGATTATTAATTAATCTTTTCTTTTTCTTTTCTCTTTCACATTCCTTTCGATGACTTATTCCTTTTATTATTTCTATTTATTAAGCTCAATGTTTTTATCTACATTATAGCTATAAGGCTGATAATGAAGATATCTATCATATCAAAATGCAGGTGTAAATATCCTTTGACATGTGGCATATGAATACATTAGTCATAAATAAAAATATTCTTGATGCTGGGTAGATTTTGCATGATAGTCGAATTGAGTCTTGGTATGAGGGAATAAATATTTATTCCACCATTGGATCTCCTTCATTTTTGGATATGTTGTTGAATTCCTAATTGTGTGCAACTTGACCAGAGTGATTGAGAAAATTATGTTAGAGGAAAAAGTTATGCAACTCTGAATAGAGGTATAGAAACCTGTCAAAACAATCAAACTTGCTGTGTTAATGTTACCACCGACTTTCACATCCTTTGCACTTGGTGATGAAGGAACTTTACCATTATTATAAAAAGAATATAAAATAGGCCAAGATAATACTTTTTAGCCTTGAATTTGGTTGACTATTTCAATACTGATTTCAAACTTTATCAGCTATATATAAATTGCAAGTGGAGTCCACAAATTGCCAATGCCTTCCTCCATAATTGGTATAAAATTTCCTTCATAATTTGTGACTAAACCACTTGTAAGAATGATTCTACCCTAAGATCTCATCATTTGAATTCATTCAATGTTTCTTGCATTTTGAGAATTGTGAATCCTTTAAAATTTTAAACTTTGAACATCAACCCGTACTATCAAACCTGCATCTTTGAATCTTCGAGCTCAAACCATTGAACTAGTGAACTACATTGAACCACCTTGAACCATCTCGAACCATTTGAACTGCATTGAACCATGTTCAAAGGGGTTCGAAGATTCTAATATTCCACTTATCAATATTAACATATGGATTTGGAGGGAAGGTGTTTTTCAAAGTGAAACGTTCTTGTCGAGACAAATTGATTTCAAAATTTTAAATAGGGGGGACCAATAGTGGGCCAAGATTGGCTCTACATGGGGACTATTTTTGACTAAAAAATAAAGAACTCCAACATTTTCTTGTTAAAAAGACAAGTGCCTAGCACGATTGGAAAATAGAGTCATAAAGAAATAGAATGTAGGGAGCTTATTGCAAACAGGCGGAGAGGCAATTGGGAAAACAAAAAGCCAAAACCAACACAATGCCAAAACTGAAAAAGACAACTTAAACTAACAACACACCAAAAATTATTTACAAGGAGTAGGGAAAATGACCCATACCTTTAGAGACGTATGTAGTTTCTCAAGTGAAGCCATTTACTAGTTGATAGAAGTAGCTACCGGTGCGGAAGAGTGGTTGAAATGTAAGAAGAACCATCACCAATATGCAGCCCACAACCACCGTAAGAATGGACCCAACAACAATAAACTGCAGAAGTTCTTCAAATAAAATATTAGGTCCAAAAAGACACCTTGCATCACATACTTCTGGCATCAATATATCAATACCATGCTTAATAGGATGGTTTACATTAGGAATACCAACATTTTCTGCATGATTCTTGGAAATACAAATCAGAATTTTGATAGAGCAACCCTCTTCTAAATTATGAGAATCATTTGCAGTAATTTTGTCATTAAAATCTGAATTTGCACTTACTAAAAATTTTCTCTCCAAGAATGCATAACCAAGATCATCTTTAAAACAAAAAGATTTCAATATGGGGTGACTACTAGACAACTCGTCTTCATAAACAAACTTAAATACCCCCAGTTTAGAATGTACATATGATGTCACAACATAAGTAAATAAGTTTTCTTTAGTTTGTGCTTCAATTTTCTCATAATTCTCTAGTGCTTTGAGCTGTAAAAAGTCATCATTATCTTGCATGAAATCAAATTGGAAAGATTCAAAATCTACCTGCACATCAAGATGAGGAATACCCTCTACTTTCTCACCAACATACATTTCTTGTTCATGCTTCTTCCCCATATTTTCTTGATCAAGATCGCTTGCTGAAACTGTGTCAAAAGTATCAAATGTGAAGGTTTCAAAATATGTAAAAGAAAACTCTTTCGACAAACTACCATTTGATCTTTCGTTGTCCAATCTTTTCTTAATAGGAAATGCATTTACACATGCCATCAAATTTTTTGATTTTGAGTCGTGAGCATCATCATCTTCAATATGCAAATGATAGGTTCTAGCAATACTATGAGAGATATTTCCAGCCATAAGACATGCATGAAAATATTCATCATTAAAGGCTGTTAGATTTTGGTGGTAAGAAATTGGTGATGTTGGTTTCGTTGCCTTCAATATAAGTTTCCTTTGCTGAAACTTTTCTATGGGTTTAAAATTCTGATCATGAATTTTTTTTTCAGATTTTGGGACCTTCATGACACTTGCTTCTATGCATTTCATCCCACTTAAAAACATATCATCATCTACCTCAAGAGCCTCTTTTTGTGCATCTCTCAAATTTTGAATCGTTTTTCTGTTTAAAAGAAATTTAATTTCAGTTTGTAATGCAACAATAAAAACACATAGCTGATTACTTTCATTTGGGTGGAAGACTTGAGGGATTTTACGAACACACCTATTAAATATATCAACAAAATATCTCATAGATTCATCCCTTTTCATCTAAATTTGAAATAAATTCATTAACAACTTATAAGTATAAACCACAGGCTAAAATATTCCAAGAAATTTTACCTTTAAATCATCCGAGTTGGTAATACATCCATCTTGCAAATTTTGAAACCATTCAACAGCGTTTCCAACAAGACTTTACACAAACAATTTGACAAACACATCCTCTTCTTGCACTCCAAGAATCCCACATGTAACAATAAATGCTTTAATATGATCATCCAGGTCTTTGGTTTTATCTCCAACAAACTTTTGAAGATATTCTCTTGATCTTTTAGACAGGGCTGAATATTGGGGCAATGCAAATGGGTCAATTTGTGCCCCCAATGGCTGAGTTGCAACCAAAGCCATAACTGTTGGAAACAATTGTCTGAAGGAAATTGATACTCAAATTATGTATTGTCTTTGATGTCACACAATGTCATAGTCCGCATCAATCAGTTCCTACCGAGCTCAGTCGGTCTGCCAGACAGGAAATTCAACATTTACCGAGTTTAGTCGGTCTGCCAGACAGGAAATTCAGCATTTACCGAGTTCAGTCGGTCGTCAAAGGAAATTTAGTGTTTACCGAGTTCAGTCGATCATCAAAGGAAATTTAGTGTTTACCGAGTTCAGTCGGTTATCGAAGGATTGTCGATGTTTACCGAGTTCCCTCGGTCTTCGAAAGATTGTAGAAAGTTATGGTCACCAAGCATTGTTGGCCCTTGAAGGATTTTTGCAAATAGAGTTTGCTTAATTTAGCCGACTGTTATACTAAATAATGTCGATTTGACAAATCTAAAATCATATAAATAAAAGGACAAATGTGAAAAATAAATAAGAAACACAGTAGAAGATTTACAGAAGAAAGATAGGAAAGGTGTGTGCAAATTTGTGAAGGATGTTCAGATATCCTTAAGGTGCAGTAGAGATTTATTTGATCAGGAAGGATCACACATATGCAGAATAGAGATCTGTAATCAGCAAGGCAGTTGCATTATTATACAGGTCATTTTCATTGTTACCTTCTTATCATTGTAACAGTGAATTCTAAATCTCTTAACCTAGTTGGTTTAACAACCTTATTGTAAATCCCCTAACAAGGTGACAATTCCATTGAATTGTTTTCAAGACCTCTTACCAGGCCACTCCTAGCAGGGTGATTAAATCCTCTAACAAGGTCACACCTAACAGTGTGTTTTGTAACTTTTTACCGGGTTGGCTTCTAATCGGGCATCACTTCAGAAAAGTGAAAATCAGTATCTAGATACATTGGTGGTTTTTCCCATATTGGGTTTCCACGTTAAATCTTGTGTCTCTTGTGTTCTTAATTACTATCTTAATCATACACTAGTGCTGATGAATATCTAAAAGATAATTTTGCTAATACTTTCTGCATCTTCAAAGTTACTGCAATCTATTTACCGAGTGCTAAAACAGATAACATTTTTAAGATATCCTAAGGAATCTAGAAATAATTAATTGTGAAGTGTTTTATGGTTGATTGATTCACCCCCCCCCTCTCAGTCACTTCATCCATATTCCATCAATAACACACTAGAACTCTTTCACCAAAATATTTATGAGTTAAACATAGAGTCACCAATCCCTTTAGATATAGAGATATTAATCATTACCGAGGAAAACAAATCTAGTACTATTTTTCATTTCTGTATCCCCAACGAAGTCGCCAAAAATATGTTAGTAAATAGATTTTTCCTTCAAACATAAACATAAAAGTTGACTCCAAACGTCCACAATGAAGTACAAACCGCACTAACAGTTGGATAGATTATCATGAGATTGATAATCTTCCTTTGAATTATTTGGGTACAACTCCTCGCGTAAGATCTCCAACTAATTCACAAAACCACTTACAAATATGCTTTTAACTTGAAGGCAAGAAGGGCACACAAACATCTACCCGTAAACACAGAAAAGATGTGAAGAAACTAATCTAAGAACCAAGCACAACAGACAAATGGAACAAAGTCCATTTATTCAAACCTTACATAATAGAGGAAATGCAGGAAGGAAGGCATAACATTCTCTTCCAAATACACGAATGGCCAAGGCTCAAAGACCAAATAACAAACATGCATGCAATTAAATAAGACATAATTAAATTTAGAGACAACCAAATCAATTCAAAGATTGATTTCAATCAAAAGAAAAATGTTCAAACTCAAAGACCTGATATACAATTATGTTTCTTCTCTGAACATACAAAAAGATGACACATATCTTGTTGTTTCTGCACTTACAAATTACAATTTGAAATCAAAATCTTCCATTTCTCCCTGCAATTACAAATAGAAAAAACCACCTCCTTCCTGGAGCACAAATAATTTTTTGGAAAGAATCTGAACCCCTTCCTCCAATGTTTATGACAATAAATAATATTTCCTAGCCTTTTTTCGGTTGCTGTAACTAATTCTTGAGAAGATTATTAATTAATCTTTTCTTTTTCTTTTCTCTTTCATATTCCTTTTGATGACTTCTTCCTTTTATTATTTCTCTTTATTAAGTTCAATGTTTTTATCTACATTATATCTATAAGACTGATAATGAAGATATATATCATATGAAAATGCAGGTGTAAATATCCTTTGAAATGTGGCATATGAATACATTAGTCATAAATTGATGCAGGAGCATCCTGGGTGTAAGAGCAATCTTGCATCACCCAAAAATATTTCTGTTTTTATATTCAATAAGGGCTATTTTAGTGCAGAGCTGCTATTTATGGAAAGTTACTATTTTTTGGTAATTTTCGTATGTGCTCAGAATGATCTGATTTCTTTCTTGGAGGTTCACTTTGGTCATATAAGTCTGCCAGTGAAGTTTCATTTCCAGATCAAGTGTATATTGGAAGATATTGAAGATTTTCGGTATTGGCAGCAGGGTACAGAAACTTTGAACTCAGTTTTGAAGGCTTTAGAGGCCCCGGATGAGGTCAAAAAATTTGGGTGACAGGCGCTTGCGCGAGTCAAGCCTGTAGAGCGCTTCGTGGCGTTTCCGAAATGGGGTTATAGTGGCCGAGCGGGTCAACTGGTGATGACTTATGGTCTTCGGAAGTTGGGCCACCTGAAATGGTGAAAAATAATTTTCTTCAAAATTTCTGTTCGGGTTTCAAAGGTTATCTTGAGCCGACTATGATGTAATGAAATGTAAAATAAAATAATTCTAAGTTTGGTCGGCCTTATTGGCTAAAATTCTGGAACCTTCCCAGGCGGTGGAAAATTGCCTATATAAGGAAGGCTGTATTATTGTCCTAGGCAGTTTAGAATAGTTCTGGGTAGTAGATCTGAGTAATAGTTCGAGGCTTTGTCCTACAGAATATTGTAAGGGAGTGCCCATGTGGCTTTGCATGTTGTAATTCTGAAAGTTTGTAATTCCACATTTGTGGAGATAATAAGAAGCCAATTTTCTGTTCTTGCATATTGCTGTCATTTCTCTATGTCTGTTATGTGTTTGTGGTATTAAGGGGAGCACCCTTCATCAAGTGGTATCAGAGCCAAGTTTTCTTTAGTGTGTAAACAGATCACCGGCTGTGAGGCAGTTTGCACCAGGACTGTGGTTAGGGTTTCAACGCGCATCGCAAAAATGCCTCCACGAAGAGAACGTGGTGGAAGACCTGGTGTTGTGACACCTGAGGTTAGAGAGTTGCAGAGACAAGTGCGAGCATTGCAAGAAGAGATTCGTAGAGGAATGAATCTTAATGTCAGAGATGAAAGTGAGGATGAAGCCGAAGAAGAATATCAAGAAGGAGAAGTTGAAATTGTGAACCAAGAGGAAGAAAGACTTTTTTGGGCGATTTCCAAGATTGGGAAAAGACCTAAGATTGAGGTTCCTACATTTTCTGGAAATCTTAACCCAGAAGAATTGATCGACTGGATCAACGAATGTGAGGAATATTTTGAGTATGAAGATGTTGAGGATCCTGATAGGGTCAAATTTGCGAAGGCCAGACTGAAAGGTCATGCGAAGATATGATGGCAAGAGATTCAGTTGGAGCGAAATAGAAGGGGAAAGGAGAAAATCACGAGATGGGATCGGATGGTGGATAAATTGAAGCGACAGTTCATTCCTGTTGATTATGAGCTTGACCTACTGAAGAAAATGCAGAGTTTGAAGCAAGCAGGAAGATCTGTTCAGGAGTATACAGAGGAGTTCTATCGACTTCTCATCAGAACAGGCCACGCAGAAGCTGATAAGGAGAAAGTTGCCCGATACCTTAATGGGTTAAGGCCAAGCATTTAGGAGGAGCTGAATCTGGTTCGAATGAACAGTATTGAAGAGGCATACCAGTTTGCCCTAAAAGTAGAAGAAAAGCTAAACAAGAAGTTTGAGAGCAGACAAAACGGAACAGGTCGCGGTGGACGATCTGGTGGACGGTCATATGGTGGCCGAAATGAGGATTCAAAAAAGAAGGATGAGGCCAGTAGTAGTCAGAATCAGCGAGGAAATAATTCCAATCACTTCCAGGATCAGAATAATAGAGATCAGAGAGGAAGAGGAAGAGGACAAGGATCTGGAAGAGGTGGCTTCCGTGGAACATGTTTTCACTGTGGAGAAGAAGGTCATAGGGCATTTGAATGTCCTCAGCGCCAAGGCAGAACAGACAGGAGAAATGAAGGCCAGGCCAGAGTTGCACATGTAGATGAAGATGCCAGATCATCAAATTCTGAAGATGCTGAAAGAGGAGAAACGTTGATTAACAGAAGAGTCTTGTTGAGTGGTGAGAATGAACCTGAGCAAAGGAGGAGCCTGTTTCGCACCAGGTGCAAGTGTGAAGGTAAATGTTGTGATGTGATTATTGATAGTGGAAGCACTGACAATTTGGTGTCAGAAGAGATGGTGACAAAGTTGAAGCTCAAGAGACAGAAACACCCACATCCATATCGGATTGCCTGGGTACAGGATGACCACAAGGTCATGGTCAATGAACAATGCCTGGTGAAGTTCAAGATTGGCGGATACCAAGATGAGGTATTGTGTGATATCATATCTATGGATGCATGTCATATGTTGTTGGGTAGACCATGGCAGTTTGACAGATGTGCTGTACATGATGGTCGTGCGAATACCTATTCCCTGACAAAGGATGGAGTGCGACATAAGCTAAAACCATTGAAGGAGACTGAAGAAAAGGTATGTGGTAATGCAAGGATAACTTTTGTTGATGGAAGAAATTTCCTAGATGGTATGAGGCATGAGCATGTATGTTTTGCTTTAATTCCAAAACCTGGTAAAGAGGAAGTAGAAGATGTTCCTGTAGAAGTTGTAGATTTGTTGAATGAGTTTCAGGATATTGTATCCGATAACGTGCCTGATGGATTACCACCAGTCAGGAAGATCAGTCATCAGATGGACTTGATCCCAGGAGCGAGTTTGCCGAATAAGGCAGCACACAGAATGACACCTGCAGAAAGTGAGGAGTTGAACAGACAAGTACATGAACTGTTACAGAAAGGATTGATCCGTGAGAGTCTGAGTCCCTGTGCTGTACCAGCGGTATTAGCACCAAAGAAGAATGGAGAATGGAGGATGTGTACAGATTCTAGGGCAATAAACAAGATCACAATCAAGTACAGGTTTCCATTGCCACGAATGGATGATATTATGGACTATTTGAGTGGAGCTGTGTATTTCTCAAAGATAGATCTGAAAAGTGGATATCATCAGATTCGGATCAGAGAAGGAGATGAATGGAAGACTGCCTTCAAGACAAAGGAAGGACTATATGAGTGGTTAGTCATGCCTTTTGGGCTAACCAATGCACCGAGCACTTTCATGCGGCTCATGAACGAGGTTCTGAAAGAATTTCTGGGTAAGTTTGTCATTGTTTACCTAGATGATATTTTGATCTTTAGTAAGACATTGGATGAGCATATGATGCATATTCGTATGGTATTTGAGAAGTTGAGAGAAGAAAAATTGCTGATTAATTTGAAGAAGTGCAGTTTTGTGAAGAAAGAGTTGGTGTATTTAGGGTTTGTAGTTTCAGCAGAAGGTCTAAAAATGGACCCAGAGAAAGTACAGGCTATCCTTGAATGGCCTACTCCAAGGAGTGCTACTGAGGTAAGATCTTTTCATGGTCTAGCTAGCTTTTACAGAAAGTTTATCAGAAATTTTAGTAGTATTTGTGGACCCTTGACTGAAACAATGAGAGGGGATAGAAAAGAGTTTAAGTGGACTAATGGGGCAGAAAAGAGTTTTCAATTATTGAAACAAAAAGTTACAGAACAACCTGTTTTAGCACTTCCAGATTTTAATAAGGTGTTTCAAGTAGATTGTGATGCTAGTGGTACTGCAATAGGAGCTGTTATGAGCCAAGAAGGTAAACCTGTTGCTTATTTCAGTGAGAAGTTAAATGATGCCAAGAGGAAATATTCTGTTTATGATCAGGAATTTTATGCTATAGTTCAGGCATTAAAGAAGTGGAGACATTATCTGCTTCCTAAGGAGTTTGTTTTGTATACTGATCATCAAGCTTTGCAATATTTGAATAGTCAAGGAAAGTTGAACCAGAGACATTTGAAATGGGTTGAGTTTTTGCAGAGTTATACATTTGTTTTGAAACACAGGAGCGGAAAGTCTAATAGGGTTGCAGATGCTCTTAGCAGAAGGCAACTATTGCTGACAGAAATGCAGATTGAAGTGGTTGGGTTCAAGGAACTCAAGAATTTGTATCCAGAGGATCCTGATTTTGGTGAAGCTTGGAAAGCTTGTACAGAACCTGTTACTCTAGATAGGACGAAATGGTTGGATTTCATCATCCAGGATGATATGCTATTCAGAGGGAGTCAGTTGTGCATTCCACGAAGTTCTATGAGGGAGAATCTCATCAAGGAGAAGCATAGCGGAGGATTGGCTAGACATTTTGGTCGTGATAAAACCCTTGGTTTGGTTAGTGAGAATTATTATTGGCCACAGTTGCAGCAAGATGTGAAGAAGTTTGTACAGAGTTGCAGAGTATGTCAGATGGCGAAAGGAGTGAAGCAGAATACAGGGTTGTATCAGCCGTTACCTGTACCAGAGAAGCCTTGGGAGGATATCAGCATGGACTTTGTTCTTGGTTTACCAAGGACACAGCGAGGACACGATTCAATTTTTGTGGTAGTTGATAGATTTTCAAAGATGGCACATTTTATTCCCTGCAAGAAGACTAATGATGCTGTTCATGTAGCAGAATTGTTTTTCAGAGAAGTAGTGAGACTTCATGGTTTGCCAAAGACCATAGTTTCAGATCGGGACACTAAGTTTGTTGGATATTTTTGGCGTACATTATGGAAGAAGTTGAAGACAGATTTGAAGTTCAGTTCATCACATCATCCACAGACTGATGGACAGACAGAGGTGGTGAATAGGAGTTTGGGAAATTTGCTGAGATGTTTGGTTGGAGATAAGCCAACAGGATGGGATTTGATTTTACCACAGGTAGAATTTGCATACAATAATTCTGTCAACAGGAGCACTAGTAAATCACCATTCCAGATTGTATATGGAAGTAGTCCAAGAAATGCATCTGAGTTGAGAAAGATAGATAAAGGAGAAATGAGTAGTGCTGAGGCTGAGGATTTTGCAGAACATTTGAAGAACATCCATGGGGAGGTGAGGAAGCATATTACCAAGATGAACGCACAGTATAAGGCTAAGGCAGATGAGAAAAGGAGGTATAAGGAATTTCAGGTTGGTGATGAAGTCATGGTTCATTTGCGGAAGGAGCGGTTTCCAGTTGGTACATATAACAAGCTGAAAATGAAGAAGTTTGGGCCATGTAGGATACTGAAGAAACATGATTCAGGAAATGCATATGAGGTAGAATTACCTACTGAGCTAAATATTTCGCCAGTGTTTAACATTTCAGATCTGACAGAGTATCATGAAGGAGGTGTTGAAGATGAGATCACAACAGCACAGTGGAGTATTCCAGCAACTAGTTTAGACACTAAGGAGATCGAAGATATACTGGACAGTCGTGTTGGCAGAAGCACAAGGAACAGGACATATGAAAAATATCTGGTCAAGTGGAAAGGACGACCTGTTGAAGATTCATCATGGCTAACAAAGGAGGAGGTTAACCGTCTTGGTTTTCCTCTGCACACCTGAGTCGTGACAGGGTCACTTCTCAAATTACCCCGGGTGTCTGATGCAGGAGCATCCTGGGTGTAAGAGCAATCTTGCATCACCCAAAAATATTTCTGTTTTTATATTCAATAAGGGCTATTTTAGTGCAGAGCTGCTATTTATGGAAAGTTACTATTTTTTGGTAATTTTTTTATGTACTCAGAATGATTTGATTTCTTTCTTGGAGGTTCACTTTGGTCATATAAGTCTGCCAGTGAAGTTTCATTTCCAGATCAAGTGTATATTGGAAGATATTGAAGATTTTCGGTATTGGCAGCAGGGTACAGAAACTTTGAACTTAGTTTTGAAGGCTTTAGAGGCCCCGGATGAGGTCAAAAATTTGGGTGACAGGCGCTTGCACTAGTCAAGCGTGTAGAGCGCTTCGTGGCATTTCCGAAATGGGGTTATAGTGGCCGAGCGGGTCAACTGGTGATGACTTATGGTCTTCGAAAGTTGGGCCACCTGAAATGGCGAAAAATAATTTTCTTCAAAATTTCTGTTCGGGTTTCAAAGGTTATCTTGAGCCGACTATGATGTAATGAAATGTAAAATAAAATAATTCTAAGTTTGGTCGGCCTTATTGGCTAAAATTCTGGAACCTTCCCAGGCGGTGGAAAATTGCCTATATAAGGAAGGCTGTATTATTGTCCTAGGCAGTTCAGAATAGTTCTGGGTAGTAGATCTGAGTAATAGTTCGAGGCTTTGTCCTACAGAATATTGTAAGGGAGTGCCCATGTGGCTTTGCATGTTGTAATTCTGAAAGTTTGTAATTCCACATTTGTGGAGATAATAAGAAGCCAATTTTCTGTTCTTGCATATTGCTGTCATTTCTCTATGTCTGTTATGTGTTTGTGGTATTAAGGGGAGCACCCTTCATCATAAATACAAATATTCTTGATGTTGGGCGAATTTTTCATGACAGTCAAATTGGGTCTCAGTATGAGGGGCAAAACTATTTATTCTACTGTTGGATCTACTTAATTTTCAGATATGCTGTTGAATTCTTAATTGCGCACAACTTGACCGGAGAGATTGAGTAAATTATGTCCAAGAAAAAAAGTTATGCAGCTCTGAGTAGAGGTATCAAACATGCTGTGTTAATGTTACCACCAACTTTCACATCATTTGCACTTGGTGATGAAGGAAATTTACCTTTCTTATAAAAAGAATATCAAATAGGCCAAGATAATGTTTTTGAACTTTGAATTTGGTTTACTATTTCAATACCAATTTCAAACTTTATCAGCTATACTTAAATTGCAAGTGGACTCCACAAATTGCCAATGCCTTCCTCCATAATTGGTACAAAATTTCCTTCATAATTTATGACTAAACCACTTGTAAGAATGCTTCCACCCTAAGATTTCATCATTTGAATTCCTTCAATGTTTCTTGCATTTTGAGAATTATGAATCCTTTGAAATTCTAAACTTTGAACATCAACTTGTACTATCGAACCTAGATCTTTGAACCTTCAAGCTCGAACCATTGAACTAGTGAACTGCATTGAACCACCTTGAACCATTTCGAACCATTTGAACTGCATTAAACCATGTTCAAAGGGGTTCAAAGATTCTAATCTTCCACTTATCAATATTAACATATGGATTTGGAGGGAAGGTGTTTTTCAAAGTGAAATGTGCTTGTGGAGACAAATTGATTTCAAAATTTTAAATAGGGGGGACCAATAGTGGGCCACTAGTAGGTATTTTAAAAGAATGACCTTTAATACCCTAGCGATGTATCATAAGTTTAAAGAAAGTATATTGCAAGGGTTGGTTGATGAATTTATTTAAGGTGTTAATTCTAAAATTATCTTTATTTTGTTTAGGAGGAGACATGTGTGGAAAGTTTAAGTGTTTGTAATAGTTAGATTTAAATTTGTTAGTATATATTGGTAAGTCCAACCTTTTGAAATTCCCTAATCCTGTTGCTCGAAAAAATTGTGGACTGGGAAACACTTTTCTTCACTATACTGCCTACATATTTAATTTCAAATGGGATCAAGGTGTAATATATGCAATTCTATTTTATAAACTACATTTTGTGTGAATCATTGAGTTTGAAGCCCTTTCTAGGTCCCCTTCCCCCATACAATTTCTCTTTTATTTCTACCCACTAAGGAGAGCATACGATTCAAAATTATTTAGTTATCTTGAATAATAATTAAGTAACTTTGGAAATCGCCCAATTTTAGTAAAATAAAACCTTCTTTGTACTTTATAACGAGAGTTCTATTTTATTTGAAAATATAAGATGATAACATCTTGTTTCCCTTTGAACTATATGATGATAATTATGGTTACCCTTGAAATTTATAGGAAAATAATTCTACTTTCTTTGAGACTATATGATAGTAACTTCGTTTCCTTGAAAAATAAATGACAATAGTTCATTTTCATTCAACATTATTTAATTTCTTTAATTGTCTTTCATTAGTTTGTTTTCAATTGAGGGAAAACAAGTTTTGAATAGGCATCAACATCCTTTCCAAAGAAAAAAACTACTAAGCTACAATAAACTAGAACAAAGGGACCTAAAGTCTATAAACCATAAAACAATTGAAACAAAAATAGGCAAATAGTAATTATACCCAACTTTTACTTACAATTCTTCACCTCCTTAACCAAGGGATGGTAGTTCTATACCAACTTAGGAAGACCTCTCTTCCTTTTTTGGTTGATCATCCAAGAAATACCTTCATCAAGATTAATCAAATGGTGAGAAGGGATTCCATCCTCACACTCACCACCTCTAAGAAAATTACATGTGAAAAGGACATTTAGGAATATTGAATGGAGTAGAGACCTCAATGACCTATGAAACTTCACAATACCTTTCAAAGTCCTCCAACAAGGTCATTGGGATAAAATAAGTTTTATCAGTAGCTGTGTACTCTCAAGGGGAAGTCACCAAAGGAGTACCGACTAGATCCATCATGAGGGAAGAAAAATCATCAACTACTAATGCAAGAGAAGTAGGGGTATCCACATTCAAATGGTCAAAGAAGGCATTACACCAAAAAATAGAAGACTTGACCTTAGTGACCGATAGATAGGGGATGGACCCATAGTCTAGTCCTCAAGTACTCAAATGTATCCTTCGGTAAGGGTTTAGTGAATATATCAGAAAGTTGCTCTTGTAATTTCACATACTCCAGTTTCACTTTCTTTTCTTATACTTGTTCCCTCAAGTAGTGATACTTTATAGATATATGCTTTGTCTTTGCATGCATCATCAGATCCTTAGAAATGTTTATTGCACTGGTGTTATCACAACATATTATCACTGGGTCAGTAATCTCTTCATTCATGCCTTCCAAAAGTTGTTTTATCCATGCAATGTTCACACAATTAGCAACAACAACACCATATTCTACTTCTGCAGTGGACTAAGAAATGCATCCTTGTTTCTTACTTATCCAAGTAACTAGTCTTTCTCCAAAAAGAATGCTCCACTAGTAGTGCTCTTTCTACCATCAATGTTTCTAGCCCAATCTACATCTGTGTAAACTTTTAGTTTGAAATTTCCTTCTTTCTTGTACCACAAGCCATAGTTTTCAGTGTTCTTCAAGTATCTCAAAATTATTTTTACAACAGTCATATGTGATTCTTTAGGATTAGCAAAAAATATTGCTACAATTCCAACTGCATGTGCAATATCTTGTCTACTATGTACAACATACATCAACTTACCAATCATTGATCTGTATAATATCTAATTTACCTCAGTTGACTAGTCATCCTTTGTCAATTTGCATCTAGTGACCATAGGTGTACCGACTAGTTTTGAATCCTCCATACCAAAGGTCTTCAATACTTCTTTTATGTACTTTGATTGAGTAATGTATATGCCTTCACTTTGTTGTAAGATTTGCAAGCCAAGAAATAATTTAATCTCTCCAAACATTGACATTTCAAATTCTTTTCTCATTTCATCAGCAAATGATTTGCATAGATTATCATGTCCTCTAAATATGATATCATCAATAAATTTTTTAGCAATATGAATCTTATCACCAGTTTCAACTTTCAAGTATAAATTGCTGTTGTCACTTGTTCTAACAAATCCAATGTTGATAAGGAAGGAATGCAGTCTTTCATACCATTCTCTCAGTGCTTGTTTCAATCCATATAGTACTTTGTGTAACTTAAATACCTTGTTCTTCTGATTAGGATAAAAAAAACCTTTAGGTTGTTCAATGTATACCTCTTCTTCAAGTATCCCATTCAGAAATGCAGATTTAACATCCATCTGATAAACTTTAAATCCTTTGTAAGAAGCATAAGAAAGCAATATTCTAACTCCTTCAAGTCTAGCAACTAGTGAAAAAGTCTCACCATAGTCAATACCTTCTTCTTGTGCATACCCTTTGCATGCAAGTCTTGCCTTATTCCTAGTGACATCTCCATTTTCATTCAACTTGTTTCTGAATATCCATTTGCTTTCCAATTACATTCCTATCATTCATTCTCAGTACCAATGTCCATGTTTTGTTTTTCTGTATCTGTCCAATTTCTTCATTCATGGATTTAATCCATTCATCATTTTCAAGAGCATCTCTAATAGTTTTAGGTTCAAATTCACAAACTAAGCATGTGTTGTTTCTCAACTTACTCCGTGTCATCATGCCAACTATCTTGTCTCCAATAATCTAATCCCATGGATGATGTATCCTTATGTATCTTGCAAGTATAGGTTCAGTTCTCTATTATAAATTGTGTTCTCCACTCAGTGTAGGATCATTATCTTCATCAGTAATAGTTTGCTGATTCTCGGTCTATATAGGCTGATACTCAGTAGTATTACCTTGATGCTTGGTAACACTAGCTAGTTTCTCAAGTAGAGTGTCAAGTTTCTCAATGTAAGTAAATCTACCATAATCTTTTTCTTCCTTTTGGCTTTCTTCATCATTCTTCTCAGCAAATTCATCAACTCTCACATTTGCACTTTCAACCATCTTGTTAGTAGCTTATTAAAACATTTGTAAGCTTTTCTCTTAGTTCTCTAGAATATCCTAAGAATATTCCTTCATCACATTTTGAATCAAATTTCCTATTTCTATCATCTTTCATAATGTAACATCTACTTCCAAATATTCTAAAATAACTTACATTAGGTGTGTAACCATACCATAATTCATAGGGTGTCTTGTTTGAATCTTTCTTCAGTTGAACTTAGTTCAATGTGTATAAAATAGTTTTAACAAATTCTCTCCTGTATATCTGTGCAACATCCTTTTCAATCATTAGTGTTCTAGCACAATAAAAAATAGATCTATTCCTCCTTTCAAAAATCTCATTCTGCTAGGTTGTCCTCAGTGTAGAAACTTGTTTCTTAATTCCATGCTCATTACAAAAATTAGTGAACTCATAAAAAATAAACTCACCACCTCTATCTAATCTCAATCATTTTAGTTCTTTACCACTTTAGCTTTAACCATTTAAACATCTTAAAATCTTCATATCTGTTTTTCAAGAACATGCCAGTCATCATTCTAGAGTAGTCATAAAAAAGGAAGATAAAATATCTGTCTCCTTAATAACTCTCAGTTCTCATAGGACCAAACAAGTCAGTATGAACCAACTCCAAGATAGCATTAGATGAATATTTTTTTCTCTTAAAACTATATTTTGACATTTTCCCCATTTGACATTGTTTGCACAGGACATGGTTAGGTTTAGATAAGCTCAGTAAACCTCTAACTCTCCTTTTCTTACTGATCTTAACCATGTTATCAAAATTCACATGACATAACCTTTTGTGCCATAACCATACATCTTTAGTTCTAACCAATAAACAAGAAGTTTCAGCATTATCAAGATAAAATAGATTACCTTTAGATTGTTCACCAGTGCCAACCAACTTTCCAGTGTCATCATAGATTTTCACCTTTCTATTCTTAAATGCAACTCGGTGACCTATGTTAGTCAGCTATGCTACACTCAACAAATTATAATTAAGTCCTCTCAACCCATATGAATTCTCACATATGATCTTATTTTTCAACAATATAGACCCTTTTCCCTTTACTAGACAAGGTGTATCATTTCCCATTTTAACAGATCCACCTTTATAATGTTCAAGGTATTCAAATTTTTCTTCATCACCAGTCATATGATGTGTACAACCACTATAAGTGATCCAAGTATCATTCTTGCTAACTTTAGAAATAAGTGTTGTTTCAACATACCTTTCTTCTTCTTTTGAATCTTCTTTCAAAGCTATGAATACCACCTCAATGTCTTCATTAGTGTTAGTATCAGTATCAACATCATCATCATCTTCAACAAGGTAACATGCCTTCTTTCCTTTGTCTTTGTAATCTCGGTTACTTCTTCTCTCATATTGTCAGTTTCCTCTGTGTTCTTAGTTATCTCTTCTGTCAAACTTCCTTTCACTAGATCTTTCATTATTTTTCTCATCTTCTTTCCTATTACGACATCTAGCTACGATATAGCCAATCTCTTTACAGTTAAAGCATGCCAAAGGTAATTTTCCTCTATATTTTCCTTTACCTTTCTACAGTCTTCTAGCCATTAATGCTTCAAGCTCATCAAGTTCTTCCTCATCACTTTCACTACCACTCTAATTTCTTATCATGTGTTTTCTACTTGATTTACCAATATTGAGAGATGACATAAGTGTAGATTTAATAATAGGAACAACACTATTATCAAAGTTATTCAACTTGTATGCAATCAATCTACCGATTAGACTATCAAGTGTAATAATATGATTACCTGAAGCTGATTTCATTTCATGAATTGCAAAAATTCTAATAGCATAAACAAGTGACAATGATATGAGAATTTTACTTACAATAGTGTCTTCTTCAATAATACCACCTTCTCCTCGGATAACATTCACAATCTCCTTGAATCGGTTGCTGTACTGTGATATGTTCTCTCCTTCTTTCATTTTTATGTCATCAAACTTTCCTCTAAGACTTTTAGCTTTTGCCCTTAGCACATTCACATCTCCTCTATGAACTAGTGCAAGCTTGTCCCACATCTGTTTAGAAAAAATACATGTCTTGACATTTGATAAGGAAGCAACAAGCTCTATCATTGTAGTATTGTGTTCATGTCTTTCTCTCATCTGATGAACAATCAAAGGTCTAGTATGCAAGATGAATTCATTATCCAAATAGTATATTGTAGATTCTCTAATTCCTGATAGATAAAATCTCATTCTAATTTTCCATGTCGAGAAGTTGTCTTTTTTCAACTTTGGCTCCTCTCTCTTATACATCTTGTGATTTTTAGCTTAAGTCCTTCAAACTTTCCTTCCAAGCACTCTATGCTTTGATACCAATTGTTAGATAACTGAGAGGGGGTTGAATATGTTAAGTACAACTATCCTATAGTCCCACATACTCTAGATGTATATAATTTTTTTTAAAAATCAAATAATCAACTCGGTAAAATATCAATTGTGCCTTTCTCTTCATTTACCGATTACCAATAAATTAAATACTGTGTTTACCAATCTATCTAGTCATAGTAATGTGTAAACTAAAATAACAATTCAACACATCCATACACATATAACACATATATTTTTAATGTGGAAACCTTGTTAGGGGAAAAACCACTCGGGATCGGTAACCCCAAATAATTCACTCTTCTGAAGTGAGCTCGGTTAAGAGCCAACCTTGTTAAAGGTTACAAAACACACTGTGAGGTGTGACCTGGTTAGAGGATTTATCACTAACAATTCTCCCTTGACCAATCATTTACTATGGGGTCAACAAGAAAACAATCAACATTCATTGAATGTCATATTGAAATATAAAGACTATTAAGTCCCACTCATTTAAGAGATATAACTGTAACAATGGTTAAACTGATACAGTAATGATCTGATTCAAATACAACTTTGATTTTCAAATTTATCATATCTATGCTAAGGTCCAAAAATACCTCTAATCAATAATCAATTAAATATCTCCATTTCCTCTAACTCCGTTGAACTATTATTCTCAATAATTGCTTTCTTTGACACTCGGTGTTGTCTGTAGATTTTCTCGGTTCTGTCTTCAACCTATTGGATTAGTGTTGCATGAAAATAATATTTTCACACAAATTATCCTACAACATACTCAATAATGAATGTCATGTCTCTTTATATAGACATCATAAACCATTTTATTTACATCCATAGATTTTTCCTCTTAATCTTCACCGTAGATTTTTCTGCTTAAAACTTCCTCGACAGTTGTGTTAATAAAATGTTTCATTCTCCTTCATCTTATGATCCTTGAATTTTGTCAGCCATTTGATCATCATAACAAACATTATCATTTAGCTCAGAATCATAAACAATTGAATTATTGAAAGGTGTAAACTGAGAGGGGATGTGTGAATTAGTAACCTTAAAAATTTTCATACTAATCCTTGTAAATATCAACATCAATAACCGTATGTGTAAATTAATTTCACCATACATTCAATAGTATAACTGAAATGTAAATGCATGAAAGTAAATTAATAAAAAAATCATGAAATTTTAATACACATGACACATGTATTTTGGTATCACAGAAACCCTTGTTAGAAGGTAAAAACTATGGTGGGGATGGAACCCACAAAGCTTCACTTCTGCAGAAATATAGTTGTTGATTAAGGCATACAAGAATGATCACTTCTGGTGATCTTACCCTGTTATGAGTAACAAAAGAATCAGCTAGATCTACCTGGTTAAAGGATTTTAGCAACACAATTCATGTGTGCACTCGGTTAAGAGATTTAACTAAGAACGGTTAAGTCCACTTTGTTAGGAGATTTTGAATATGCTACAATTATTAGAGAGTAACAATGATATGTGACCTGAATGAAATACAACTCAAATTGCTGATATCAGATCCTTTAAATACAATAAAGATAATACCTTCTTGTGATGAATATATCCTTCTGAACTACTCGGTAGCCTTATAACTATTCTGATAAACTGAATACTTCTATAGAAATCCTTCTATCAAAACCTTGTCTAAACTTCAGATGTCCTGAGTGTGGCTACTTCTCAAAGATACATGTCAAAATGACATCCTTAAAATTTTTATATCAAACTAACCTTGACCTAATTAGGGTTTAACATTATTTTAGAAAACTTGAGATCAACGGTTCATAAGATTAACCTAGATCATCATTACATAGGAATCATCATTCATTAAATGATTACATCTGCAATAAATATTCACCTCAATCTTGGTAAACCATTTTCTTGCTCAGAAAAAAGTTATTCACCTTGAACTTTGTGCCATTCCAAAAATTTATGTGAACTCTGGATTACTTGGTAAATGTTGTCTCTTGGTCTCGATGTTCACTGGCACTTGGTAATCATGTGTACTTAGTAACTGTTACACTTAGTGATCTCTCTTCTTGGTGACTACTATGTATTGATAACTGACTAATCTATCTTCCAGTGTTTACCAACTTTACAACTGAATACTAATGACAAGACTCAATCCATTTAGGAGTAACATTCTCCCCCTTTGGAATTAGTATCAAAAACTTATATGTATGCCGACTATAAAAGTTTGAACTCTCAAAAAATTATCAAAACCAAAAATGTGTAAACTTAGTGACTCCCCCTATGAACATGCTCTCGGTAGAGATACATATGTTTCCCATTTTTTTGAAAATAATGACAAATAATATAGTTACACTTTGTCAAAAATCTTAGGATGGGTTTTCTTAAGATTGTCCATAAGCTTTTCCCATTCTTCCTTTAGATTTTATAGAGCCAACTTCTCTAAGCTTACTTGAGCATGCATATCAAAAATGTTCTCAGTGATAGAAATCTCAGGGGTGTAAACAAATTTCTTTGCTTGTGTCACATGATTTTACATCACTGCCAGATGTGGTAGTAACTCATCTTGTAGCTTGGTTACCTCTTCTCTGATTGGGTCCTCTTCCTTTCTCAACTCAAGTCTTAAAAGCTGTATGTGTGTCACTTTGGAATAAGGCAAATAAAATGCATGTTTCTCAGTTGCAAGATGAGTATCACTGTCTTTTAGATCCGCATCTAGTTTTATGATCTTTTCACTAACCTCGATAGTGAAGTGATCTAAAGTGCATAGCTGTTTCAGAATTGCGAGAACTTTTTCAATGATGCTTTCTAATTCAATTACAACTTCTAAAATCTTTACCTTGTTTACTGCCACTGCATGGCTAATATTTTTAGTTAGCTTATACTGAATCTTTTGTTTGGCTCTCTCTTCAATCATTTGATTGACGTCTATAGTGGGGCCATTGATTGTTTCAGTGAGCAGTGCAAATTGATAAATAATGGGGGTAGATTCATCAATAGTTACATCAGGAGCAACTTACATTAGGATCTCCTTGACATCGTCTAGCACCTTTATGTTTTTTTTTTCTTGTCTCAGCTTTTCTTGTGCTACCTTTCGGGTGCATAGCTCTCCATATTTCCTGAGAGCTTCAAGATCAAGTGTCCTCGGTTCACATGCTAGAATTTCAATGATTTTATCAAGTGTAATCGGATCCTTAGTTCCTCCATTCCTCCTCTTATTCTTCTCTTTCACACTAGATGATGGGGATCGTGCAATAGAGAGTTGAGCCTTGTGCTAGGGATCTACCTTTGGAATCTTGGTGGATTTGATTTCCTCATTATTTTGTCCAATAATTGATTCTGCAATCTGTGGTGCAGGGTTTTTGACCTTATATCTATGGTAGAAGTGTCTACCATTGACTCTATTTGTACTTGGACATTTTCTATCATTTCAGTGGTCTTTTGACCTATCTCCTCACCCTTGTCTTCAATTGCATATGTGACTTGTTTGGGTGGAGTGTTATCATTTTGTGCTTCAGTGGCTATCTCAATAGCTTGTACCAGTATGGGTAGATTACCTGGTACCATTGCTCAGGCTACCTTGGTTGTTTCTTCTTCTTCACCAAGGTTCTCAGTAGCTCTGGTGATTATTTCATCTTCTTTAGCTTCATCATTAGGGCCGCCTTCTATTATATCTTCTATCATTATTTGTTCATCCCCTAGAGTAGTCAACATCTCCAAAATTCCTTCCATCACATTGTCAGCAACATCTATGGATTCTTCTTCATTAGTTTCTTCCTTGGGCTGCTCAGTATCCAAGATGTGAATGGTCTCATCATCAACATTAATAGACTCTTCTTCTTGTATGATCGGTTGATGATCCTCGATATTGACTTTCTTAGTTAGACTGAGGAGTTTAGTCCAAATGTTCCTACTCTCATCATCTACCTCTTACAATTTTCCTTGTAGGATTTTGAATGCTCTAGCCTTCATAAATAATTTATTTGCATGTTGTTTTAAAGCTACATCTATCTGATCAACATAATAGTCAGATTTTACCAAAATAAGTGACCTTTCTCTCATCCTTTTCTTAGTTGTGAGCACATAAGTCCATCTAGAAAAAAAATTACCATATGGTTCTTTGGGTATGCTGCTATAAAATTCAACTGGGACTATTTTGAAGGTGATCATCATACTTATTACAGCTTCTTGAAGCTTATCCTGCTCCTCGATGCTTAGTTGAGGATACCTTTTAAGTTTGGGTTAACTTAGATTTCCAGTAGTTCTTATTCTTTTTGCTAGCTCATCAATGGTATGAGGTCTTGTATTCACCACAAATCAAAATTGATTTGTGTCCTCCTCCTCTGAATCTTTGTCATCCTTTTCTCTTATCATTTCTTCTCCACTTTGGTTCAGGGATCTTGGTGGTGGTCTTTGATTTCCTCTTCTAATATGTACAAGTCGGTGTAGGCCTAGTTATTTTTGAAAAACCTTTCTTCAAAGGTGGTGAACTAGTAGTTTCTAACCTAGTACTATTCTTGACCTTTTTACCTTTCTCTTTATCAACCTTACACTAGTACATTTTGCACCATTTTTCAACGCACTATTGGTCAAAGTTTCTACCCAAAGTAGTTGAATGGTCGACCAACTGGTTCGTCAATATTATTTGCATCAAAATATCGACCCATTGCTACAACAGTCAAAAGATTGATGAAAATATTAGTCAAAAATGAGGGCAATCTAGGCTGAAAATAACATTGGCAAGTGTTGGTGTATTGGTCGATCTTTTGACCAATATAAATTAATATTGGTTGAAAACTTTGTCACTTCGACCAGGATGCCAAACTCGTGATGGTCATATTTCAACCACATTTGGTCAAAATATTTAGTGGCTCTGACCAGGATGCCAAACTTGGGATGCCACATTTTGACACAGAATGGTCAATTTTAGGCCAGACTTTTGACACAGGTGGGTCAAAATTTTGATGAAACACAGAGTGTTTAAAAAAAAATTGAAGATAAATATCCAGACTAATCACCAACGACATCTTGATTGGTGATTAGTCTAGATATTTATCTTCGGATGTCCATACTCATTCTACTACTTATTGCCAGCAGGTCCCTACTTGTTCTATTTTCCAGACTGATTTGGGCTCTAGCAATCCATCTGCTTTGCTCTACGTGAAATTGTGGGTTTTTTTCATTTTGTTTGAACTATTTGAGAGATAGGCTTTGACTTGTGATTTGTGAATTGGTAGAGCTTCCTCTTAGATGCCCACAACTCTTCAAATATATTGGTGTGAATCCCCAAAGGGTATTCTGCTCTATGGGCCTCCTGGTTATGGGAAAACTTTAATTGCTAGGGCAGTGGAAAATGAAACCACTGCCTTCTTTTTCTATATCAATAGACCTGAGATCATGTCAAAGTTGGCTGGAGAAAGTGAAAGAAATCTCTGAAAGGCTTTTGAGGAGGCTGAGAAGATTAATGCCCCATCCATTATATTTATTGATGAGATATTACAGAGATTTGTTAGCGGGCTTGCAAGTATGCTATTAGAGAAAATATTGAGAAGGTGAGTTTCAATTGTGGCGGCTTTTACAAACTAGATTTGGTTATGAATTTCTTAATGGTTTTTTTTGAGCTGGTTTGTTAGAATTTTACATTTTTTGATTCAATTTTCCTCAACTTCTATCTTATTATTTTAATTTTT
Organism: Chamaecyparis obtusa; assembly: GCA_027943335.1. Taxonomy (NCBI): domain Eukaryota; kingdom Viridiplantae; phylum Streptophyta; class Pinopsida; order Cupressales; family Cupressaceae; genus Chamaecyparis; species Chamaecyparis obtusa. Next base: position 1,083,509 of record BSBK01002251.1, on the reverse strand, counting down.
CATGTTCTCTTTCCTTTGCACCTTTACAGGATAATATTGAACATGAAAGAAAAAGAAGTGAGAACCCCGAGGCAATGGATGAGGATGATAGTGATGAGGTAGCTAAAATAAAGGTTGCGCATTTTGAGGAGTCAATGAAATATGCCAAAATAAGTGTCAGTGATGCTGATATTCAGAAGTATCAAGCCTTTTCACAAACACTACAACAATCTCAAGGCTTTGGTTCTGAATTTTGATTTCTTGGTGCTTCTATTGGTGCTTCGGATGTATTTACTATAGAAGATAATAAAGAAGATGATGACTTATACAGTTAGGAAACTTAGTACACAATTGTTATCTTAATGAAGTGACAAATGTGTCTATTCTAGCAGGGACCTTCCGCTGACAAATAGCCAATGCTATTCAATTTGGCTTTGGCTCTTGCTTGTATGAGTTTTATCTGTTCATATGTTTGAAACTTTATTTAATTTATTAGCCCTTTAGTCGAGGACTTACTAACTTGTAAGTCTTTAGAGGAATATTAACTGTGGCAAGGAAATTTAGCTATGGAAACTTTTACTCAAGTGGTCGATAATGCTACAAAAACCTTGCTTTTAAAAAAAAATCCTGCTGGAAAATATTCTATACTAAATCAATTCTAGTACAACAAAGAAAGTCTAGTTCAACTAATTCTGATTCATGATCTGTGAATTGGTAGAGCTTCCTCTTAGATGTGTGTGTGAATTTTGTACCTAGCTGTAAACACATCACTTCAGTAAAACATTAGAGGTTAGCAAAAATCAAAATATGCAAATAAGAACAATATAGCTAACCAGGTGATTTATTGCCTTCTAGTAGGTGCGAGTATGGTATTCTCAGATTAGATTGAGATCAGTGACAATGCAACACCTAAACAAAGGATTTAAATGATGAAAGCAATAAAATATGAATGTAAATTAATCTTTTTTTTTTTTTTTTGATGCAATAAGATGAGAAAAACTGATAATAAATTAATCTAAATGGATTGAAATGATATGCAAATTAAGCTAACAATGATATCAAATATGAAACTAGAATGAATTGAAAACAAGATTGATCTCACAAAATGCTGATTCACAAGAAGCTTGATGATTCCATTGATGTCAATTCGCTAGAGTAAGTATGCAAATTCTGTGGATGATTTGTAAAGAGCTGAGCTTTGATTTTATAGAAATCTAGGGCTTGAGGGTGCATGGAAAAAGTCATAAATCACTCTTGATGAACTTAGGTTGATTTTTGAGTTAACAAGAAATTAGAAATAGATAACTCATAAAATCATGCAAGAACAACTTTTTAACTCAAATCAGAAGTTTAGATCAACTTTGAACTCAAAATAGATGTTGAGTTTTGAAAAGATAACAACTTGAATTGATTTTCTGATTTAAAGTTTAACTACTCTTTGAATGTGCACAAATAATCATGAATTAATTAAATAAATAAAGTGATTTATCCTCAACTTAACTGATTTTAAATTTAAAAATAATTGATTTGTGGGTTAATCAATTATTTTAATCAAACTTTTATTCAAAACTATATTATTAAATATTGACAACTTGGATTTAATCAATTAAATAAATATTTAATCAATTATTCGTAGGAGATTTGATTTATTGTCAAAATTAAATAATATAATTAGGAATAAATAGAATTAAATCTAATTAAATAATTAAGTGGCAGAATTAAATTAATTAATTAAATATTCATCATATTCAATTAATCAACTTTAGGATAAATATGATTTATCACCAAATAATAATTAAATTAAAGATAATTAGATTAAATAGGAATATTGCTAAGAATATTCCTCGATGCAGAATTTATGATAAAATCAATTAGGATTTTGATAATGTGCAGATGTGCCTTAGGTTAGGACTTCGATGTCGATTTCATTGGAATTGAAGATGTAGGAGGTTAATGAACCTATAGCCCATTTTTGGGGTATTACATTTTGCCCCTCTTTGAATCACTGTGCAAAGCGCAGTGGTTCAAAGAAGAGTTTGTGTATGATATATGTATGAAATTGATTTGAAAGATTAACCAATTCCAAGATAGAAACCGATTGAAAGATTGGAAAAAGATGCTGACCTAGGCCTAGAATGACCAAGAATCGAGATGACGCTAGCTATATCAACAATGAACTGGTGATTACGAAAAAGTGCCAAAACACTTGATTCTGAACCTTATGATTGCGAAGAAGTGAGTGATCGATTCCAAACTTCAATGTCCTTGTATGAATCATATTGGTATCACATATTGAACCCATCAGTTATGAAGAACCAAGGAAATAACACTAATGAACCAATGGTTATGAAAAGTTGATACAGTTTACAAGATAGATTTAGGATACCAGATTGCAATAGATTTCTATGAATCTGATATGCCCCAAGGATCAATAGATTTTCCCCAAGCTATAAGGACTTTAGATGAATGGGCAACTAGATGTGGTTGTTGTCTTGATCACCGAGGAAAGATTGATTACAAATTTAGATTTACAGACTTGAATAATGTGCAATAACATGCCCCCTTCGGGATGAAAATGGAAATCTGACAAGAAAAGTCAGTGTTATAATTTAGAAGCATGTTAATTGATTTGAGAAGTGGTTGTGCACATCTGAGAACACGTTCTACATCATTTAGAGGTCCTGGAGACCAAGTTTGACTAGGTTAAACCATGAGTTGACCATAGTTGACCTAGTTGAAATTTTGATAGTTTGATGTAAGATAATTAGTTAAGTTGAATTCTATATTTCTATGAAGATTGAAGGTTGATTGTGCAAGAAGTTGACAATATAAATGATCTCAGATTTTAATTTTGATCTCGAAAAAGGATTCTACTTGTTATTTCATTGGATGGACCTTCTTGTAGGATTCAACTCTTTTTAGATTCGAAGATGTGATTGAAAAATAAAAATAAATTGTTTAAGTGTTCAAGCAATCTGTGAGACCATGCAAACATGCAAAATGAAAAGAGATATGCAAAATGAAATGCAAACCTAAGACCTAGGACCTAGTCACTAATCATGTGTTGTTCATTCTCATCATTGAATTTTTAGGTAACTGGATAAATCAATATAATGCCCACTAGTTATGAAACCATAGACATATGAATATTGATTTTTATGCTCAAGAATCAATACAAGGCCCACTGGCTAGACAACCATAGACATATGAATATTGATTTTGTTTTCGGAATGTCAGATTAGATATAAGCACCAAGGCATAAGTGCTAGGATGACTTGAATATCATGTCCATTTTGATATAGCAATTTGTATAAGCATCAAAACATAGATGTCGTGATGACCTGAATACACCTTGCATAACAAACACATCAAACAGTCAAGAGATCATTCTAAATCCAATGTGAATTACCCGTAGTGACCCTTTATCATTCACATCCTTAGGTAAGATCGCATTTCACAATAGGAGAAAGAACTCACTCAAAAAAGACATTAGTTAGATCAAACTTCCTTGAATTTTCCAGGAATTAATGGTTGAGGTACATATGGCCATCCAATTCAAGATAGAGGCTCTTACAATCGGACACCATTTCAATCCAGAATTTCCAAAGTTGTTAGATTTTCACATACAAGAAGAAAACAAAGAAAAGATTATGCCCCCAATCATCACTCTGTAAATCCTGTAAAGGACATCATCGAAGAGCTCGTGGGAACAAAATATGCAAAAATCTCAATGTGAATCAGTAAGCATACAAGGAGATAAAAGCATGTAAAAAGCATAGATTGTTTTCAGTTTATCTTTGATGTTTGATTGTGTTATTGTAGATGCAAAATCCTTTCTAGAGACGAGACAGACTAATTGACTCGGATGAAGCTTCAAAGAACTCTAATTGGATATGATATGTCTAAGATATATTGGAGGCCATAGGATATGACTTTGATTTCCCCCAAGTTGAACATTGATAGGATACATATGCTTTAGCTTATTGGTGTACAGACTAACTTATTGAAACTAGGAATGCAGGAACAAACCAAGAGATATGTACAAACTAAAACAAGACTGAAAGCTAGGAAAGACCAAGATTGCACTGATAGATGGAGTGGTTTGAAACAAGTGGTGCCCATTTGCCGGGTTTTCACCATCTTGGTAGAGATTATATTTTTGCTACCAAGGTGCCTGTTTCCAGGTTTTCACCAAGGCACTTTTTCTTTTTCTCATTTTTTTGTATTTTTATTTTTCCCAATTTTTTTTGTACTTTTGATATTTTTTACTTTTTTTGTGAATCATCAAGGTGCCTATTGCTATATTTTCACCAAGATGTTCATTTTTTTAGGACTTTTTCCAATTTTAAAGATTTTTTCAGGATATTTTACCATAGACTGAATGCCTTAGGCGTAGAATTTCTTCAGATGGAGAATGTTGATTGGTTCTCAGAGCTATTCTCCTTCAGTCATTGAGAGTTGATAGGCACCAGAGCCAAAAGTAGCAGTGATAATAAAGGGACCCAGCCAGTTGGGCTCAAACTTCCCCTTGCGCTCTCTATGTGATTGATTTTTAGGATTCTCTCTCAAGACTAGATTGCCAACTTGAAATTCTCTGTGTCTGACTTTCTTGTTGTAACCTCTAGACATTCTCTTTTTGATATACTCTGAGATGATCATACGCTGCTTGTCTGCACTCATCTAGTAGTTCAAGTTCTTGCAACCTAGACACTCTGTAGTCATCATTAGTTATTAGACCATGCATTCTGATTCTTAGTGATGGGATTTCAACCTCAATAGGTAGTACTACTTCAAACCTATAAACTAAAGCAGAAGGTGTAGCCCCAGTGGGCATTCTGATACTTTTTCTATAGGCCTAGAGAGCTAGATTGATCATGAGATGCTAGTCTCTTCCTATTTTATTAACTATACGGTGTAAGATTTTCAATAGATTTTTATTAGAAGCATTGGCTTGTCCATTCCCTTAAGGATTGTAGATAGATGACCAATGTTGTGTAATCTTAAATTTGGCACATAGATCATCCAAGTGTTTGTTCTTAAATTTCCCACCATTATCTATGACTATAGAATGTGGAATACCATACCAGCATATGATGTAGTTCAAGATGAACATAGATATTTTCTTACCAGTTGCTTTTGTCAAAGGGACTTCATCTACCCATTTTGTAAAATAATCTATAGCCGTGATTATATGGGTATGTCCATTAGAAGAATGAGGATGTATGGATCCCATAAGATCAAATGCCCATTGATGAAAAGGCCATTGAGTAGTGAAAGGAATTAAATCTCTCCCTGGAGCATGAATTAAGTTGCCATGCACTTGGTACTTTTGACAGTTCTTAGCAAACTTGATAGACTCTTTCTCCATTGCCGGCCAATCGTACCCAACCCTAATAAGTTTTTGAGCTAGTGTTAAACCATTTGAGTGTGACCCACATATACCCTCATGGACTTCCTCTAACACACATTGAGACTCTTCCCATTCTAAACATCTAAGGAGCATACCATCTAGACCTCATTTGTAAAGATCATGGCCAATGATGACATGCCGGGAGGCATGGCGGATAAGGTATCTCTTTTCATGACGGTTAAAGGTATCAGGGATGATTTGGTCTTTGAGATAGGAGAATAGGTTTTTATATTTGGATGAATCATGACCTACAACAGTGCAAATCATGTAGGTTTCAGGGGAGTCATATGCAGGATAAGATAGTGCTTCCACCAGGAACTCGTAGCATAGCTCATGTTCAGGCTACTGTAATAAAGTAGATAATGTTGCCATTACATTGGTAGCCTATTCTCTGTTCTAGGTATTTTCTCAAATATGATAGATATGAAATACTTCTTTAGATCATCTACCATTCTCTTGTATGGAACCAACTTTTCATCTTTAGTTTGGTACACATCATTGACTTGATGGATTACAAGTTGTGAGTCTCCATGAATGTGTAATTTTGTTACTCTCCCCTCAATTACCATTTTCATGCCATTAAGAAGGGCTTCATATTCAACAATATTGTTTGTGCAAGGAAACTTGATTCTAAATGATTTTGGGATTGAGTATCCTTGAGGAGTTATGAACAATATGCCTGCTCCAAATCCATTATGTGTATAGGAGCCATCAAAGAATAACTGTCATTCTCTAAAAGAAAGATTCATGATAGAGGAATCTGGGAATTCCATTTGCATTGGTGTATCATCAAATAAAGGTGCATCTACTAATTGATCAGCAATAACTTGGCCTTTAATAGCTTTTCTTTCAACATATTCAATGTCAAATTCACTTAAGAGCATGACCCATTTGGCTAATCTACCCGTGAGGGAAGCTTTGCTTAGTAGGTACTTTAGTGGATCAATCTTAGATACTAAATGTGTAGTATGAGCCAACATATAATGTCTTAGTTTCTATGATGCAAAGACCAAAGCTAGACAAGCTTTCTCAATCATTGAATAGTTCTTTTTGTATGCCACCAATGTTCTACTGATATAGTATATAGCTCTTTCCTTCTTTTTCTCATCATGTTGTGCAAGCAATGCCCCCAGTGATGTATCTATAGTGGAGACATATAAGATCAAAGGCTTCCCTTGAATGGGAGGCATCAAGATAGGAGGATTTGATAGATATTTATTGATATGATTAAAGTTCTTTTCACATTCCTCATTCCATGCAAAGGTCATACCTTTATGTAATGTCTTTGTAAAAGGTTGTGATATGTTTGCTAGCTAAGATATGAAGCGTCTAATAGATTTTACTCTCCCTTATAATGTTCTCATTTGACTGATGTTCTTAGGGGGTTGCATCTCCATGATAGCTTTAAATTCTGCTAGATCAACTTCAATTCCTTTCTTTGAAACAATGTAGCCTAAAAGCTTTCCAGAAGTGACACCAAAAGCACACTTCTTAGGGTTCAGTATAAGACTAAACTTCTCCATTCTATCTAGTGTCTTGCTCAAGTCATTTAGATGTTCAGATCTTGTCATAGATTTTGCCAAAGTATCATCAACATAATCCTCCATAGTTCGGTGCATCATGTCATGAAAAATAGATGTTATAGCTCTTTGATATGTAGCACCAACATTCTTAAGCCCAAATAGCATGACATTCCAGTAGAAGGTACCCCATGCAATTTTCTCTTGATCCTTTGGAGGAATTTTTATTTGATTATATCTAGAAAAACCATCCATTAAAGAATACATCTCAAAGCTCGCAGTCATGTCTACTATCATATCAATGTTAGGTAATGGAAAATCATCCTTAGGGCATGCTTTGTTTACATCTCTGAAATTGGTGCACACTCTTATTGATTTTTCTAGTTTAGAAATAGGTATAATATTAGAGATCCATTCCACATAATTAATAACTCAGATAAATCTAGCTTTTAAGAGCTTCTCTAATTCAACTTTTACCAAGAGTGCAACATGTGGATGCATCTTTCTCAATTTTTGCTTAACAGGTTTACCGTTTGGAGCTATAGATAAATGGTGCATTATAAGATCAGAATCCAACCCTGGCATATCTGAATATTTCCATGCAAAGTTGATCTTCTTCTTTGTTAGGAATGTTGTAAATTTTTTCTTTTCTTCCTCTGATAAAGATTGTGCTAGATGGATCAATCGTGGTTCTTTTGCTATTCCCAAATTGATAGATTGAGTGGGCTCAATTAGAACTGGAGATCTATCCTGTAAATGACTCAGAAGGACATCAAATATCTCATCCTTAGGTGCCTTAGAGATGTTTTCACCTTTGAATACATCTTTTATTTTTACTTTTGTAGGTTCTGAGACTGCCACAAAGTGGTTTTCACCCTCAGAACTCCTTTTCTTTTGATTCTTATTCTTATTTTTCTGACTAAGATACTTGATGTCTGACTCCATCATGCTAACACTTGGTTCACTTATGGAAGTCATCATAGGCTCAACTACATTTAGATAGAAAGCAAGGGCATAATCATTGGGAAAGGTATAAATACCTTGGTTCAAGTTGGTGGATGTTATGTCAAGAAGGTCAGGGCATTGGATAGTCAAAGTGGTGAAAGATTAGGAAAGAGTGTTTATGGATATGGATCTATCATCATTGGTCCTAACCCAAAACTTGAGTTCAAAGGTGATATTACAACTTAAGACATTCAATTCATGAATAGGCTCAATGTCATTGTGGAAATCTACTTCAGCCATCGTTGGATCATACTTGATAAGTTCATCATTTTGCTCTAGAATTACATTAGGTTGAGGTGCATATTGGTGAATAACATCAACATGCTTTTCTATAACAAGTTCATCTGGTTCTAGAATGACACCCCATTCATAGTCATTTGATTCATCTTCTATTTCTTCATCTAGACCTCTAGGAAATCTAAGAACATGAGTAAAGTCAGGATGAATAGCCCAAAAAGGGTTACCCTCAAATTCTGATTTGAATTCATACTCATGGGAATCTGTCTCATAATAACTACCACCTTCCTTTTTTTGATTACCTTTGAGATTAGCTGTTTCTTGTGTTCCAACTATCTCTTTCTCTATAGTAGGTTCTTATGTTTCTACTACATTAATTCTTTTTATTGGATCATCTTCAGCTTCAAGGAGGTCTTTTATTTCTTTAGGAAAATGCTCATAAGGAATGAGCTCATCAGTGGTTTCTAAATCATCACTATTAGATTGTTCTGTTATTCCTCCCTTTAGTTGATTTGCTACTGAAGGCTCAATCTATTCTAAAACATGTGGGGAGTTTTTGCTAAGATAGAAAGGTTCCTTCATGTATCCTAGACCTATGGTATTCTTTTTTTCTTTGCCATGATGATCAAGAGGTGATAGAAGACCTTTACCCTGTAGTCCTAGAGGTCCTTTTCCTTTATATCCCATCTTTGTGATCAATTTATCCCCTAGGCCATATGACTTAGAAGGGATACTTGGTATTTTAGCATCACATTTTTGGAAAAATTGAGACTTAGGTTCATCTTTGTATAGCCATGCAAGCACAACGTCATCCTCTTCAAACTCCTATTTAGATACTTTTTTTGCAACAAAATTTCCTTTATATGCTTCAAGAGGTTCTTTAAATTCAAGCTTGGATTGTTTTAGATTTTGTCCATAAGACTTAGGAGAGATAGGGAGAGATGTCAAAGATAAGACTGGCTCTATAGCATATTCTCCCATAACATTTTCTTTGATTTTAACCTCTTTAGCAATGTCTTCCATCTTGGAGGTTGAAGCAACATCTAGCTACTTAGTGGAAGATTCTCTATTATTGGGAACAAGTTTATCTGCACTCTCTTTCAAGGTATTGCAAGTTGTATACAGATAAATTGGAATTGTCACCTCAACTCCTTCATAAGGAAATTTCAAACACTGATGGAATGTAGAGGGAATGGCTTTCATGTCATGTATCCAGGGTCTTCCTAAGAGGATATTGTAAGCCAAACGTAGATCAAGAACTTGACATATAGTATCTCTGATGACAGGACCTGCTCTGATAGGTAGGACAATAGTTCCCTTAGAAGATCTTTCTTGCTCATCATATGCTTTGATAGTTATCTTCTTGGGATCAATGGCCATTTCTAAAAATCCCAATTGTGTAATCAAGCTGAAAGAATAAATGTTTAGGTCAGCACCTCCATCTATCAACACACGTTTGACATGATGGTTTTGGATCAAGACTTCAATATGCAAAGGCTGGCTATGTGGATGACTCAAGGAGTTATCATCTTCCTCTAAAAAGGAAATGTACTATGGAGACGTAAGATGACCAACCATAGTTTGGAATCTGTCTAAATCAAGGTCATCAAGAACATTGGATCCGATCAGAGCTTTGTCTAGAATGGCTCTATGAGCTGGAGATATCTGAAGGAACTCAAACATGGAGATTTTAGCATTTGTGTGTTGGAGTTGTTGGACAATACTATATGAAGTAGACCTTCTGTCTTTAGGATTTGAAGATTTAGATGTAGCCTTTTGTTTAGAAGAAGATGAAAGATTGAAATGCACCTTAGGGACATTTGATGAATCTGGTATTTTTCCTTGTAGGTGTGCCTGAGCTTGTGATCGAGTAATTGCATTAGCTGATTGATTATCTCTATCTCTTCTTACAATTGTGATGACATTACAACGCTCAGATAGGCATGGTTCAACCATATTGATAACAACATAGTTTCCTGAGTAGGCATAATTGACTTTAGCACCCATATTAGGTTGAGAAGAAGAATCTTCTTTACCATGTTTAGGAAATGGTTATGTGAAAGATGTATGATCATTATTTCTCTTATGATCATCAATCATGATGTCACCATTATCAATTTTGTCTTGTATAATGTGCTTTAAGAGAATATAGTTATTAGTCTTATGACCTTTATTGTGATGGAATTCACAAAAATCATTCTCTCTCCACCATTTCAGTTTAGGTTCTGGATCAAAGACTTTCATATCAGGCAAGTAGATAATTTTGTTTGCCAATAGAGTTTTCATGGAAGATTCCAAGGATTCTCTGAGAGGAGTGAATTTGCAATTAGGATCTATAGCCCAAGGTTTGTAATCATATGAATTTTTTTTGGACTCTGTGGCTTTGGCTTCAGAAGCTTTGATGGCTTGGGTACCAACATTAAGATTGAAAGTAGGTGCCTTAGATGGGGCATGGATATTATCAACAACACCATCTGTGACAATGCCTTTATTCTTGTTCCAATTTTTGTTCTTGTCCTTAGAACTAGATCCAGATTCATAGTTGTCTTTTTGAAGTGATATGTCTCCTTTTTGCATAAGTAATTTCTCAATTTTGATCACATTATCTACCATCTTGTAAAAAGACGTATGATTTTGCATTTGTAAAGGGTAGTTGATTTTTGGAATAAGATTGTTGATGAAGATTTCCAGCTTCTCAGTTTTTGGAATAGGTCTAGCATATAGAGAAAATTTCTTCCTCCACCTCTTGAGAAATGTCAGGAATGGTTCTCCTAGATATTGTTTCAGATTGTAGATGTCGATCATGGTGACCAGATGTTGAATATTGTAGGAGTATTGTTGATAGAACAGTTTGATTAACTCCTCAAAAGTTTTGATAGTATGGGGAATTCTAGGGAACCAATGAATGGCCACTCCTCCTAGAGATCGAGGGAAAAGACACATTAAGTAGGTTGGTTCATGCATAAACTCCATAGATTGAGTATATAATTCTTTGACATGATCTTGAGGGTCAGAGTTTCTATCATACTTATCATATTTAGGCATCTCCAATATTTTAGGGAATGGCGGCATGTACAAGTCTTTATCAAATGAAAAAGGACATAGAGCCTCCATGGAGAACTCTTTAGGTTCCTTTTCTTTCTCAAGTTTGTTAAGTTTGACTTGCATGACATGCATTTGTTTCATCATAGCCATGATAGGAGTTTCTTCCTCATGTGTAATGATATCTTCCACATGAAAGTTTGGAGGAAGTTTAGCTCCTTAATGAGCTAACTCTATAAAGTATGCTTCTCTATCTTCCTTCAAGAAATGTTTCATCATTCTTTTGAAGTCATCATCATTTTGATATCAAACAATTTTGGAAGGTGTAGGTTCTCGATCCATACTGTGTTGAGATTGGTGTCCTTGAGACCCATGATGTGTCCCTCCGTGAGACATGTTAGGAGTTTTAGGGCTCCCTGGATTAGATTGAGGTGGAGTTTGTTGATTACCTCTGTGAGTTGATGGAGGGGGTACGTAACCAGTTTTCAATTGAAAATTGCCAAGACTGTCATCTTCGTAAAGACCAGAATTGTAGAGTTTTTTAAGAGTTGGAGCCTGGAGAGTATTTAGAGGTATTGTATGGTATACCTCTCTAGATTTCTTATGTGACGAAGCTCTAGTTTCCACCATTAACCTTGGGTGAAGTGAAAGAATAAGATGAAGACAACTGAAGAATGAATTGATTCTAAAAGATCAAATGATGCAACCTTGTCAAGATTGAAGTGATTAAAGAATAGACCAGATGTAAATGAAGGATACTGTTCCATAGTAGTGTGGGTAGACACCCAATAGATGGTGGGCACGAGCTCACAACACTTAGCTGTTTAGTAAAAAGATTGAATTTTGAAGATAATTTTGACAAGGTTTTGACACAAGATGAAAAAGACTCAAATCGATAAATTAGAAGGCTAAATCAGACTCAAGTGACCACTTTAAGAAAATGAATGTATTCATTATAGGTTCTGCTTTTTTCCTGACACAATGATTTGTTTGACAAATTCTAGAAATAGGTTGTAAAATTGGATTTCTGACAAATTTGACCAATCTCTGACAACTTTGACTTTGGCTTTGATACAAGTTTTGAAATTTTAGGATGACTTTTGACACCAGAAAGGATTTTTGCTTCAGATTTGCAATTTTTTAGTTTTCAGTACCAGTTTGTTTGCAAATTTTTTTGTCCAGTTTTTGAAGATCTGTGTAAAAGTTTGTCTCAAGTAACCAAGAAGATATCAAGCATGCAAAATAGAAAGCAAGGGAAGAAAGCAATCATCTAAAAATAATGAGCAAGGGAAAAAGAAACCTTGCACATGAACAAACAATAGTGACTTATTGTGCTAATCCCTAGAAGTGCTAATTGTGTATGTTCCAAAATTTTTTTCAATAATGCACATATTCCTATAAAAATAATTTTTTTTTGCCTCACTAGGGTTTGTAGTAATGGTCTAACTCTACAACTTTTGTGATCTCAAGAGGGAAAAATCCAATCTAGGCACACTGGGGTTTTGACACAGTCTGAGAAATTAATCAATCAGGAGCTGCTAGGGAGATCTGATAGCCCAACAAGAGACCACACTTGTGAAGATTTCCTCCACAAGGACATTTATATAGCGGCTGCTGCTACCATGATGAAAATGACTATTACCACTTGAGGTTCTATCCATGTGGTTGACCCAATTAAAGGAATGTCCACTACGGTTAATCCTCTCTAAAGGTGACTCACAAAAGATACCACAGGGGGACTAGATCAGATTCAAGGATCTGGGTTTCTGGTACTATCCAAAAAGGCAGTAGAGCATAATCCCCTAACCTCTTCACTTCACCAAGACAAAGAAGATAGATTAATCTGACATGCTAAGACTAAGATTATCTCACAAAGATCTATGACATCAACCGTTTATGATCTATCAACCTCTCCGAAGAGAAAATGTATCAATCAAAAGTTGAAGACACATGAATCTAGTAGAATGTGAGACTTTCTCAGTACTTGCCCTACCTACAAGGGGATCCTTTGTCAAGAGGAGCTTTGCATGAATAAAAAAGTGAAAGAAGCTCAATCTCTCAAGATCATCCAAAAATAGTGTTCATAGGGCCTATTTACTATGTGTAACAGATATGCAAAAAGAAAATCTATGTTCGTTTTATAGCCCAAAATTGAAGTCTGATTTATGAAAGCAGGAAAGGCACTCAAGCTAGACACGTGAGATATTCATTTTATGTCCAAATTGAAATATTTTCAGATGTAGTAGAATACCTAAATTCCCTCGCAATGCACTTAGTAGATTTTACCTGATTTTTAGCTTTGTTAAGCAATCCCGCGCAAGTAAGCCACAAACTCTCTAACAAGAAAACAAGTAAACAAGATATGCAATGTATATTCAACTTATGAAACCCCTAGGGTTAGATCTGAAAATCAATTATTAGGAGCAATAATAACCATCAACTAATCCAAATGACAACTCATATCATTCATTGAACCATGTGAAAAATAAGTGCATACCCATCACAAAATTTTATTTTTTGTTGCATTTGACCTAGTCAACAAGATCTAATTTTTTTGATATGATTTCGACCACAAAAATAGAAATGAAAAATAGAGATCCCTACTAAAAAATAGAGAGCTTTCCAAAAATGTAAAATTTTTAAAAAAATCTCTTCATTTGTGCGCTAGAGACCCATTTTACGAAAATAGACTAGTTTTTGTAAATTGACTATTTGAGCTATTATATTGCATCCAAATTTAAAACACAAAGAATGGACCCCCTGTATAATTTAAAGAGATTTCCAAAAATATACAAATTTCTAAAAAATATGCTAATTTGGGTCAGAAATTAATTTTTTTCATAAAATCAAGAAAAAAATTATTAAAAATTCAAAACATCTCAGAAAATTCTAAATTTTTTATTGAAGCTTCCCTGATATGTCTCCAACCTAAAAAAAAAAATTTAGACCAAAATCTAAGCTGTTAGGGAGATAACATGAAATCTTTAAAACTTTAGGATTTTAGCTCCAAAAAAAAAAATCAAAATCAGCATGTAAAGGTGGGTTGCCCCATGGTGGGCTCCAAAAATGTGTGTGTGAATTTTGTACCTAGATGTAAACACAACACTTCAATAAAACATTAGAGGTTAGCCAAAATTAAAATATGCAAATAAGAACAATATAGCTAACCAGGCAATTTACTACCTTCTAGTAGGTGCGAGTATGGTATTCTCAGATTAGATCAAGATCAGTGACAATGCAACACCTAAACAAAGGATTTAAATGATGAAATCAATAAAATATGAATGCAAATTAATCTATTTTTTTAAATTTTTGATGCAATAAGATGAGACAAACTAAAAATAAATGAATCTAAATGGATTGAAATGATATGCAAATTAAGCTAACAATGATATGAAATATGAAACTAGAATGAATTGAAAATAACATTGATCTCACAAAATGCTGATTCGCAAGAAGCTTGATGATTCCTCTGGTGTCAATTCACTAGAGTAAGTATGCAAATTCTATGGATGATTTGTAGAGAGCCGAGCCTTGATTTTATAGAAATCCAGGGCTTGAGGGTGCATGGAAAAATTCATAAATCACTCTTGATGAACTCAGGTTGATTTTTGAGTTAACAAGAAATTAGAAATAGATAACTCATAAAATCATGCAAAATCATGCAAGAACAACTTTTTAAATCAAATCATAAGTTTAGATCAACTTTGAACTCAAAATAGATGTTGAGTTTCGAAAAGATAACAACTTGAATTGATTTTATGATTTAAAGTTTAACTCCTCTTTGAATGTGCACAAATAATCATGAATTAATTAAATAAATAAAGTGAATTATCCTCAACTTAACTGATTTTAAATTTAAAAATAATTGATTTGTGGGTTAATCAATTATTTTAATCAAACTTTTATTCAAAACTATATTATTAAATATTGACAACTTGGATTTAATCAATTAAATAAATATTTAATCAATTATTCCTAGGAGATTTGATTTATTGTCAAAATTAAATAATATAATTAGGAATAAATAGAATTAAATCTAATTAAATAATTAAGTGGCAGAATTAAATTAATTAATTAAATATTCATCATATTCAATTAATCACCTTTAGGATAAATATGATTTATCGCCAAATAATAATTAAATTAAAGATAATTAGAATAAATAGGAATATTGCTAGGAATATTCCTCAATGCGGAATTTATGATAAAATCAATTAGGATTTTGATAATGTGCAGATGTACCTTAGGTTAGGACTTCGATGTCGATTTCGTTGGAATTGAAGATGTAGGAGGTTAATGAATCTATAGCCCATTTTTGGGGTATTACATTAGACGCCCACAACTCTTCAAATGTATTGGTGTGAAGCCCCCAAAGGGTATTCTGTTCTATGGGCCTCCTGGTTTTGGGAAAACTTTAATTGCTAGGGCAGTGACAAATGAAACCAGTGCCTACTTTTGAGGAGTCTGAGAAGAATGCCCCATCCATTATATTTATTGATGAGATATTAGAGAGATTTTTTGGTGGGCTCTAGCAATCCACCTTCTCTACTCTGCATGAAACTGTGGGTTTTTTCATTTTGTTTGAACTATTTGAGAGATAGGCTTTGACTGGTGATGCATAATTGGTTTTCATGTTTGCAACATGGAAGCAATGTTTGGGATGCTGGTGGTGCTGCGGACAGAGTCCTTAACCAGTTCTTGACGGAGATGGATGGTATGACAACTAAGAAAATAGTTTTCATTATACCTAATGGCATTGGCCTGTTATACCCAAGGATTCAATGAAGCTGATATTAAAGAGATTTGTCAGCGGGCTTGCAAGTATGCTATTAGAGAAAATATTGAGAAGGTGAGTTTCAATTGCGGTGGCTTTTGCAAACTAGATTTGGTTATGAATTTCTTAATGGTTTTTTTTAACTAGTTTGTTATAATTTTACATGTTTTGATTTAATTTTCCTCAACTTGTATCTTATTATTTAAATTTGTCATGTTCTCTTTCCTCTACACTTCTATAGGATATTGAACGTGAAAGAAAGATAAGTGAGAACCTCGAGGCAATCAATGAGGATGATAGTGATGAGGTAGCTGAAATAAAGGCTGCTCATTTTGAGGAGTCAATGAAATATGCCCGAAAAGTGTCAGTGATGTATTTGCTGCTGTTGTTGCTGCTACTGCTTCTACTACTGCTTCGGATGTATTTGCTAAGATGATTTCCCCTGCCAAGATGATGTGCATGCATTTTATGGAGATCTGCTAAATTTTTATATGATAAAGATCACTACAAGTTGGCCCTTGGCCAGATCAATATTGCTCGCAATCTAATTGCCAAAGTGGTGAAAGACTATGTTAGGCTGATAAAATATGGGGATTCTCTTTACCACTACAAATATTTGAAGGTTGCTGCATTTGGATGGATATGTACCATTGTTAAGAGAATTGGACTGAGTTTGGCTTACCTCAAACAGGTGAGGCAACATATGGTTATGTTCTTTTTTCTATCTATTTGGTTTTCACTACCTGTCATTCCTTGGGATATCTTGCAAGGGTTCTATAAATTGACGGTCTATATTTTGGTGGGTGTCTTGTATGGGCCTATGAACTTTTTTATCTTGTCTTTTTTTTCAAGCCTACAATAATATTTTGATACGTGGATTATTTGTAAGGAACTTTGATACCACCATTTCAATAGTTCTTCATATGATAGTTTTCTATGCAGTCCCCAGTCTAGGCTTTATTTGTAGATTTTTTATCTCAATATTAAAAAAATTAATTTAGTTAAATAAATCTTTATGTCCCAAACATAATGACAACTAGGATGTGAATTTAATCTTTCTGGCAACTAAAGAGTCAAAAAAGATAACAGATGGTTCAAAATAAGCTACAACTTTGTCCATGTAAGAGTTGAACTCTAAAATTTATGGTATGAAGACCTGCAACTTGCTGCTAAGAATATGATACAGAATAATTATGACTTATTTTAAAAATTCAGGAAAACTTAACCATTTCTATAGTGATTACTTAAAAAAAAGTATACCTGATTGATGACTCAATATTTGTAACCTCTTAGAAACTTTTCCTTTCCACTTCAATATCTTTCCTTGATAATTCTTCATCTCCTCAGAACCACTAGAAAAAAGACAATGACAACAGAACTTGCTACTTTAGAAAATTGCATCAATACTTAACTTAAACATTACAGTCATGAAGGGTGTAACAAAATCTGATATGCTAATAAACAAACTCATTTTGCACAAAATGGCATTAAGCATGGACTTTGGTTTACATGTGGTACATCAATTCCTTCATCGATGACATTATCTATTACATTTATAATTGTTTATTTAGGTTCCATAGCACTAGCATATACACAAAAAGAATTTGTATTAAAAAAAACATGGACACTACATATATATAAAAATACCTATTAAAAAAAAAGAGACCACTGAGGAAAATTGCATAGGTCTCTAGAAACAACATTACCCAACACTTTCTCTCAAGCCAAAGACTCAGTGTATTCAATTGCCCAGACTAGCAGTTAATTCTATGTTGAGTATATCTGTCAAGCCCTCCTACACTTTGAATGAATTAAGAGTAGAAGATAGGAACTGATTTAACACTTCACCTACTCAAAAAAAAAAACCAATGAAATAATCCACATTAGGCCAAGAGAGGTTGATGCATTCAATATGAGAATACTTACAAAAAATGAAGCTGAATCATGCCAGACAATGACATTGAGAAGTTGACTATTGGCCCTTCTAGTTTTTTATTGGATAGTTGCCTGACAATGACACATTCAAAATGCACTTATGAGAAAAGACCTAAAATGAATTAAATTGATTACATAATGAAGTTATGTTAGTTTGAGCTTCACTTGGTTTTGAGAATACTTTAATATTCTCTACTTAACAAGGCCAACCACATGAAGGTGGAAGCTCATCTGGCCTCACCTCCCCTTCCCCTAACATCAATCTAAATTCCCCATTAATATCTAATTACACACTTCATTCATCCATTTATGAACTATAACATTCAATCAATACAATCACATAACATCCATTAATATGATATAAAATTCATTAATACACAACACTAATCAAGAATTCATTAACACATAACAATATTCATTAACATGATATATAATATAATTAATTGATGAGGATATCCCAGAAATTCCTAATATAATAAATATGGTGAAGAAAAAATTAAAGAAGAGTCAATGCAGAAATTATTACTATTTTGCATGATGCTACTACTAGCCTCACCACAATGTCCATGACTAGGTAATTGAGCAAGCAAAAAATCCCATAACAAGAACACATGCATATTTTAGTTCACGACATAAAAGAGTATAAAATATAAACCTTTATTGAAAATTTTTTATAACTAAAGATTCATTACTACTTACTTCAAAAACACGTGCTTGTGCCATCAATTCATCTGTCCTCTTGAGCATCTCCTCGGTTGGATTTGCATCTTCCAAAATAGTAATAATTTCTACATTACTCTTTTTAGTTATTTCTTCACCGTATTTAATATATTAGGGATTTATGGGATATCCTCATCTGTATCTACAGCTATTGCCTCTATTGTTGCAGGTGCTTTTCCCCTATCTAATATTTATCTTTAGGTGTCCACACTCGTTCTATTGCTTATTGCTAGTGGGTCACAATTAGTGATTGGGAGAGCCTTGTTTTGGCACTAGTCATGTAGTACAAGCACTAGAATTGAGTTTTTTGGCACGGGCTAGGAATTTCTTGTATATCAACATGCGATAGAGTTTGGTAGTATTTAAATACATCTGTGGGTTGTATTTTAGAGTTCAGATTTATGGGAAGAATGGTTGTGAAAAAGATATTTCTTTTTTTCATTCTAAGAAGATCCAGAGTGATTTTGAGTCACAGAGGAAATGACCTAATCCTTCAAAAAGTGCTATTTCGATGAGTTTTGATCACTTGAGGGACAAAACATTATCTATTGAGTTGAAAATAAAATCAAGTAATCAATAGATAATTTTTTCTCCCTCAAGTGATCAGAACTCATCGAAATAGAACTTTTTGAAGGATTAGGGCATTTCCTCTATGACTCAAAATCAATCTGGATCTTCTCAGAATGAAAAATAGAAATATCTTTTTCACAACCATTCTTCCCATATATCCGAACTCTAAAATACATCCCATAGATGTATTTAAATACTAAAAAATCCCCAAACTCTATCGCATGTTGATATACAAAAATTTCCCAGCCCGTGCCAAAAAACTCAATTCTAGTGCTTGTACTACATGACTGGTGCCAAAACATGGCTCTCCAAAAACTTTTTTGTTGCTTCAACTTCTTCTCCATCATATAATGATGGTGTGAGATGTCTTTCCACTAGGATGCCCTATCTGAATACACCTCCCACACCAGAATGGAATCCCTTCGTAATCCCTTTATTAAATTATTGAGCTTCTCTTTGTTTTGAGAATAGTTTAACATTCTCTACTTAACAGGGCCAACCACGTGAAGGTGGAAGCTCACTTGGCCCCTCCTAGGAGCCTCTTATGACCCTTTATGACATTTTAAGACCTCTAAGATGTATTCTTAGGGATTGTAAATGGTCTTAAAGGGTCATTAGGGGTCTAGGGACACAACAACTAAGAAACATAATTGTAGGCATCATGGTCACATTTTTTTGGAGACAATGTAATTGCATGGTATACCCAGATGATCGAGAGAAACTTCTACACCTCTGGTTCCAAGTTGTTCTACATCTCGCAGTGTCAACTTGGAATCAGAGGAGTAGAGGTTGCACTCCATCGTCATCGGTATACACCTTAATTATGTTGTCTCCAAAAAAATGTGACCATGATGCCTACAATTATGTTTGTCAGCTATTGTGAAATATTTTGCAGTGTGGCCTTTGTTGCCTTTGATGTGTTCTACAACCTGTAATACCCCAAAAATGGGCTATAAGTTCATTAACATCTGAATATCATCAAATCAAATGAAATTGACATCAAAGTCCTAATCTAAGGCACATTTGAACATCATCGAATCATAATTGATTATCTTAAATTCTGCATCAGAGAATATTCCTAGTAATATTCCTAATTATCTTAATTATCTTTAATTTTATAATTATTTGGCAATAAATCACATTTATCCTAAAGTTTGATTAATTGAATATTTTCATATTTAATTAATTAGATTTAATATTTGCCACTTAATTGTGTAATTAAATTTAATTATATCTATTATTAATTGTATTATTTAATTTTGACAATAAATCTAATATCATATGAATAATTGATTAAATTCTTATTTAATTAATTAAAGCAAGTTGTCATTATTTAATAATATAGTTTTTAATAAAAGTTTGATTAAATAATTGATTAACCCATAAATCAATTGTTTTATTTTTAAAAGCAGTTAAGTTGGAAATAAATCACTTTATTATTAAATTAATTCATAAATAAAACATGCACAATCATAAAAGCAGACAACTATCAATTATCAATTAAAGCTAAACTCTATTTTGAGTTAAAACTTAGCTTTTGCATGTTTTTGTGAGTTAATTATCTTTTATTTAAAAATAACTCAAAAATCAAGTTGAGTTATTTGAGTGATTTATGGCTTTTTCCCATGCACCTCCAAAGCCCTGGATTTCTATAAATTAAGGCTTTAGCTCTTCACAAATCATCTCATATTTTGCACAATCACGCTGGAGAATTGGAATTGAAGAATCAAAGCTCTTGCGAATCGACATCTTTGTGAGATCAATCTTATTTTTGCATTCATATTACATATCATTGTTAGATTCATAGCATATCAATTTTCAATAGCATTCATAGCATATCAATTTCATTTAGCATAGATTTCATATCAGTTTTTACAATTATTATTGCATAGAAAATATCAAAAATATAGATTAATTGCATTCAATTTCATATCCATCTTTTGCATTCAAATCCTTCATTTAGGTGTCGTCTAGGTCACTGATCTCGATTACAGTTTGAGAACATTAATCTCGCACCTATTAGAAGGCAGTAAATCGCTTGGTTAGATAGCTTTCAATTTTGCACGATTTTGATTATAGCTAACCTCTAATATTTTACTGAGTGTTGTGTCTACAAATTAGGTACAATTTTCACACACACATTTCTGGCGCCCACCGTGGGGCAACCCACCTTTGCATGCTGGTTTTGATTTTTTTGGGAGCTAAAACCCCAAAGTTTCAAAGATTTAATTTTATCTCCCAAATGGCTTAGAATTTTGGTCTGAAATGTTTTTTATAGGTTGGTGACATGTCATGGAAGCTACAGTAAAAAATTTAGAATTTTTTAAGATGTTTTAAATTTTTAATAATTTTTTCTTGAAATTATAGAAGAAATTAATATCTGACGCAAATCAGCATATTTTTCAAAAAATTTTATATTTTCAGAAAGATCTTTAAATTCTACAGGGGGTCCATTTTTTGTGTTTTAAATTTAGACATGATATCATAGCTCAAATAGTCAATTTATAAAAACTGGTCTGTTTTGATAAAATGGGTCTCTAGGGCACAAATGAAGAGATTTTTCTAAAATTTTTGCATTTTTGGAAAGCTCTCTATTTTTTAGTAGGGGTCTCTATTCTGAATGTCTATTTTTGTGGCCAAAATCATATCAAAAAAATTAGATCTTGTTGACTAGGTCAAATACAGCAAAAAAAAATAAAGTTTTGTGATGGGTATGCACTTATTTTTTTACATGGTTCAATGAATGATATGAGTTGTCATTTGGGTTGATTGCTGGTTATTATTACTGATAATAATTGATTTTTAGAGCTAACCCTATGGTTTTCATAAGTTGAATATATTTTGCATATCTTGTTTGCTTGTTTGCTTGTTGGAGAGTTCGTCACTTGCTTGCATGGAAAAGCTCAACAAAAATTGCTAAAAATCAAGTAAAATCTACTAAGCGCATTGCAAGGATCCCAGGTATTCTCTTTCATCTAATAATGTTTTGATTTAGGACTTAAAATAAATCTCTTATGTGTCAAGCTTGTGTGCATCTTTTCATGCTTTTGATCTATTTCTACACACTTGCATAATTGATACTAGGTTGTGAACCCTTAAGGATTCATTAAGTAGTCTTAGAATACTTGTGATTGATCTTGATTGCTATCTTGGGTTATTGGACTCGCTAATCTACCGGCCCCTCATTTCCGCCCCGTGGTTGCAATCTCAGCGCCATAAAGGGGAGGGGTCAACAGGACAGAAGCATTAAATGTTCCACTTGGCAACCATTTTGTGCTTTTAGGAACTCACTTATTTTCTAAGTTGGGGACTCATTTTCAGCTTGTGTGAGGTGTTAAGTGTTCCACCTTGTGGACTCATCTCATATTCGCTTTAAGCGTTAAGTGTTCCTCTTTCTACTTTTTGGGTACTTTTGGTAGATTTACTTTCGGAAATATATCTGTGCTCACATAGTAATTAGGCCCTATGAACACTATTCATGATTCTTGAAAGATTAGATTCCCAGTGAAATCCTTCTTGACGACAGAATCCTTGTAGGTAGGGAGGATACTTAGTGCGTTTCACATTCAACTTGGTTAGTGCATCCTCTCTTATTGATCGACACATTCTCTCTCCGGAGAGGTTGATAGATCACGTAGGGTTGATATCACTAGCTTTGGTGAATCAAAATTAGTTAGTGTGTCTTCTCTTATTGATTGATATATTCTCTCTCCGGAGAGGTTGATAGATCACGTGGAGTTGATATCACAGACCTTGGTGGAACAAAACTTTGTCTTAGCGTGTCGGATTAATCTGCTTGTTTTGTTTGGGTTAAAAGTGAAGAGGTGTCAAAACCTTGAATCTGGAGCCAAGTCCCCTTGTGGTATAAATCTGTGAGTCATCTTTAGAGAGGGTTAACCGTAGCGGATAATCCCTTCACAGGGCAAACTGCGTTGACGGAACCTTAAGCGGTCATAGCCATTTTCGCCGTGGTAGTGACAGCCGCTATATAAATGTCCTTGTGGAAGAAATCTCCACGGGTATGGTTCATTGTTGGGTTGTTAGATCTCCCTAGCAGCTCTTGAAGATTAAGTTCTCGGACTGTGTCAAAACCCTGGTGCACCGGGATTGGAGTTCACCCCTTTGAATCATAAAAGTTGCAAAGTCAAACCATTACTAAAAACACTAGAGAGGCCAAATTTTCATTTTCAGGTATATGTGTGTTATTGCAAAACTTTTCAGAACATACACAATTAGTACTCTCAGGGATTAGCCCAATTTGGTCACTTGATTGTTCATGCGCAAGGTTGCTTTTGCCCTTGTTCATTATTTTCAGATGTGCTTGGAATCACTTGCTTGCTATTCTGCGTGCTTATTTATCTACTTGGCTATTAAAAATGAACAAATCTGGTATAACCTTCAAAATCTAGACAATACAATTTGCAAACAATCCAAAACTGAGGACCTTACATTTTGCAAAAATTGACGCAAAATCTTTTCTGGAGTCAAAAGTCATTTCAGGAAGTCAAAAGTCGTACGAGTTTTGTCAAGTGTCATTTCAGTATTACCCAACTATCGTATGAGTTTAGCAAATGTCATTTCATAGACTACCTAGTGTCGTACGAGTCTACAGAGTGTCGTTTGGAAAAATTTGAGAAAGTTGTCAGAAATTGTCAAATTACAAGATATCTAATATTTTCAGCCTAGTTCCAGAATCTGTCAAAAATATCATTGTGTCAAGAATAGAGTAGTAGCTATTGAGAATCCGTACACATGTCTCAAAGAATCAGTACACATGAGGAATAAATTTTGATCGCCGCTATGAGGAAACAGTTGCATGCTATGCAAGTTGAACTTAACAATCTTAAGAAAGAGAAGGA
The DNA here is from genome assembly GCA_027943335.1 of Chamaecyparis obtusa. Lineage (NCBI taxonomy): Eukaryota > Viridiplantae > Streptophyta > Pinopsida > Cupressales > Cupressaceae > Chamaecyparis > Chamaecyparis obtusa. The sequence continues at coordinate 1,059,455 of BSBK01002251.1, read as the reverse complement.
ATCTAAAAAGTTCTCCATGGAATCTCTATACTCTTTTCCATTTGATAAAGACTTGTACATGTCACCATGCCCCCGAAAAAAATTTGAGCAATATGATACCTCTTCCACGGAGAGTGACACATCTAGCTTTGGAGACTATGATGACTATGATGACAGACAATGTAATGATACCTATGACACCTCTGTTCCTAAGAGTCCTCCTCATCATCCATTCCTGCTTACTACAAATGAGCCGTCACATTGGATAGATCGTGAGGGTGATCCATATGATTCTAATTATGAAAGAGACTTTGATGATTTCTATGCACAATACCTAGATGATCCATTTGTTTCACTTGAGGAAGAGAAAGTTTACCACGCTGATTATAAACATGCATACTATAAGGATCTCTCCTCTAAGAACTCTCAGACTAAAAATAAAGATTACACTCTCAAGCAAGATCATGTTAATGTTGGACCTTTGTCTTGTGATGGTTCCCTTCCATCCCCTACTTCCTCCAATACCCATACATTTTCTAAAGCTTCCGAGTATTTCAAATCTTTCACAGAACCTTCATCTGACACAAGCCCTGATACTTTTCATGTGGTTCCCTATAGTTATCCTCCAGGGCTACCTCTTAAAGAAACTCAAGCTAACCTTCACTTGGCTACAAATACTTTCAATAATGATAAACCTAAAGAGCCTAAGCCTTCATATGCTATAATCCCTACTTCAGCTAGTCCTCCACCATCTCTTCCAAAGTCATCCATACAATCCCAACATGCTTCCTTGTCCTTAGAAGTGGCTCCATGTCAAGAGGACTCTAAAAATAATGAAGAAAAGAACATAAAGAAAGATCAAGATCAAGAACCCTCCATGTCATCCAAGCCTTTTCATGATGTCTCTTATCTGTTTCATGGTTCTCCTAAGCAAGATCAAGCTACTACTTACACTGTTGAGCTTATTGATGATAGCACTATTACTTCCAATGTTAAGCCTATTGAAAATCAAAAAAAAAATTATGAACTTGTGCTATCCAAAGATCCTTGTCAAGATCAAAGTCTTCCATCTTCTTGTTCTACCACTCCATGTTCACTTTCACTTTCTACTCTTCCTAAGTCTTTGCAAGCTTTGAACAATCCTATCAAAGAAGGTGCTCATATTCAAGATGTCCATGATTCTATTGAAGATCCTAATGCTCACTCTAAAGATGCTGATATCCTTGGTTGTCATATAGATGCTGATGAACTTATTGATTATCCTTTTGCGTCTTCCACTTCCATCCTTGGACCTCTTCCACCACTACAAAGATCTTCACGCCTTCCTTCCATCTTGGGTCCTTATGTCCCTTCACTTTCCCCTCCTAACTCTCCTAATTTTCCATCCATCTTGGGTCCTTACATACCTCCATCTCCCATCTTTCCTCAAGATCAACATAGATGCATACCCTTGAATCCTTTTCATCCACCCAACCATCTAAACCAGTCGTATCCTCCCTCTTCCACAAATCCCAAGTCTTTTGGAAGTAACTTGAATGTTCAATACAAGAAAAAGAAGCAACACAAGAATCCATCAAAAAAATAATATCACCATGTCTCCTCTCATAGACATGGAAGCATAAAGTCAAAAGAGATATCTAAGAAAAAAACTACAAGACAAGTATGGGTTCCAAAATCCATCATTCAAGATATTCTCTCTAAGTCATCAAAGGGAAATAAAAAGCCTAAGGCTATATGGATTTCAAAGTCTCTCATAAGAGAGTCTCATGTTGAACAAAAAGTGAAATTGACATTCAAGCTTCCAAAGGCTTCCACTACATCTCCTTCCAAAAATATTCTTCCATTTCATGCGCCCAAACCTCAACCTCTGCTATCCATTCACCATATTCCTTCACGTATTCCTTCATTCATGTTTCCTCCACCCTCTTGCCACCCTTCAAGGTGTGTGTTTACGTTGATCTTGCCTTCCTTTCCATCTACCCTTTCACAATCCTTCCATTCATTAACCTTCTACCTTCTATCCTTTTTCCTCATTTGCCTATTCCTCCTATCTTCCAACCTCACTCGCTTTACATAAAACCCTATCCTCCATTTTTCTCTTCCATCTCCCTTTCCCTATCAGTATCTTTGAGTGCATCATTTTGAATCCTGGGCATATCATGGTTTGTCCTTTCAAGGAGCATTATTTAAAAAGTTTGCCTTCTTCTAAAAAAAAGAGAAATAAAAAAAATAAAATTGAAAATATGCCTTGGTGAAAACCTGGAAACAGGAACCTTGGTAGCAAAAGTAAAGAGAAATAAATTCATCCTATGGTGAAAACCACTTCCTTGTGGCACCTTGGATAAGTATCATGATGAAAACCTAGCAATCAGGCATCATGCGTAGTTCTTCTACATATTTCATCCATTCCATCTTCTCTCTTTGATCTTGACAATGTTGATCTATACACGAATATTTGACTATTTTGTCAGCTATCTTACGATGATCTTGCTTTCATTCCTTCCATGTTTAGCCTTCATATCCATCTTCCTCCATTCATTTTCGCCTATCGCTATCCTTTTCCCCTTTGGTCTTTATCTAATAAAAAAAAGAAAGAAAGAGTAAGACACAGTGCTATGAAGCCTCTTGACATGTCTACTCCTTTGGATTGCATTCTTTCCTACTCTTGCATTATGATTTTGTGCTTATCCTATGCTAGCCTTTCATTACTTGTCCAAATGTGCTTTACATGACAATTTTTCTCTAGCTTGGGTATTCTTGAGGAGTTTCCCCTTGAGGATTTCTTCCCTTCATTTTTCTTCATTCTCTTATCTTCCATCTCTTCCACCAGCTTGCTAATCCCTTTTGTTCTCCACCTTGCTAGACATTGGGACTGCACGATATGATCTTGCTTGGGAGTTTGCAAATGGAAAAAGATGCTATCAAGTATACCAAGTATCAAAACAATTATCAGAACAAGTATCAAAACTAGTATCAAAACAAGCATCAGAACCAGTATCAGAACCAGTATCAGAACAATTATCAGAATCAGTATCAGAATCAGTATCAGAACAATTATCAGAATCAGTATTAGAATCAGTATCAGAACCAGTATCAGAACAATTATCAGAATTAGTATCAGAATCAGTATCAGAACCAGTATTAGAACCAGTATTAGAACCAGTATCAGAACAAGTATCAGAATGGGCCTACAAAACAAGTATCAGAACGCCTACAGGGGCTACACCTTTCGCTTTAGTTTATGGGTCTGAAGCGGTATTGCCTATTGGGGTTGAAATCCCATCACTCAGAATCAGAATGCATGGACTTGTCACTGATGAAGACTACAAAGTGTCTAGGTTACAAGAAATTGAATTACTAGATGAGCGCAGACAAGCAGCGTATGATCATCTCAGAGTGTATCAGAAAAGAATGTCTAGAGGCTACAACAAGAAAGTCTGACATAGAGAATTTTAGGTTGGTGATCAATCACATCGAGAATGCAAGGGGAAGTTCAAACCCAATTGGTTGGGTCCCTTTGTTATCACTGCTACTTTTGGCTCTGGTGCCTATCAACTCTCAACAACTGAAGGAGAACAGCTCTGAGAACCAATCAACGTTCTCCATCTGAAGAAATTCTATGCCTAAGGCATTCAGTCTATGGTTAAATGTCTTGAAAAAAATCTTAAAAATTAGAAAAAGTCTTGAAAAAATGAACATCTTGGTGAAAACCTAGCAATAGGCGCCTTGATGATTCACAAAAAAATAAAAAAATATCAAAAGTACAAAAAAATTAAAAAAATGAAAAATACAAAAAAATGAAAAAAGAAAGAAAAAGTGCCTTGGTGAAAACTTGGAAACAGGCGCCTTGGTAGCAAAAATAGAATCTCTACCAAGATGGTGAAAACTTGGCAAACAGGCACCACTTGTTCCAAAATGCTCCATCTATCAGCACAATCTTGGTCTTTCCCAGCTTTCAGTCTTGCTTTAGTTTGTACATATCTCTCGGTTTATTTCTGCATATCCTGGTTTCAATAAGTCAGTCTGTACACCAATCAGCTCAAGCGTCTGTATCCTATCAATGTTCAAATTTGGGGGCAATCAATGTCATATCCTATGGTCTCCCATGTATCTTAGACATTTCCTATCCAGTCAGAGTCCTTTGAAGCTTCCTATTGAGTCAGTCAGTCAGTCTTGTCTCCAGAAAGGATTTTGCATCTACAACAATCAAACATCAAAACTCAACTGAAAATAATTTGTGCTTTTCATGCTTTTATCTCCTTGTAGGCTTACTGATTCGCATTGAGATTTTTGCATATTGTGTCCCTTCGAGCTCTTCGATGATGTCCTTTATAGGATTTAGAGAGTGATGATTGGGGGCATAATCTTTTCTTTGTCTTCTGCTTGTATGTGAAAATCTAACATCTTTGGAACTTCTGGATTGAAATGGTGTTCGACTGTAAGAGCCTCTATCTCAAATTGGATGGCCATGCATACCTCGACCATTGATACCTAGACAATTCAAAGAAGTTTGATCTAACTATTATCTTTTTGAGTAAGTTCTTTCTCCTACTGTGGAACGCAATCTTGCCTAAGGATGTGAACGATAAAGGGTCACTACGGGTAATTCACATTGGATTTAGAATGATCTCTTGACTGTTTGATGTGTTTGTAATGCAAGGCGTACTCAGGTCATCACAACGTTTATGTTTTGATGCTTGTACAAATTGCTATATCAAAATGGACATGATATTCAGGTCATCCTGGCGCTTGTGCCTTGGTGCTTATATCTGATCCAACATTCCAAAAACAAATCAATATTCATATGTCCATGGTTGTATAACCAGTGGGTGTTGTATTGATTCTTGCGCATACAAATCGATATTCATATGTCTATGGTTTCATGGCTAGTGGGCATTGTATTGATTTATCCGGTTACCTAAAAGTTCAATGATGATAACAAATCGACATATGATCAGTGACTAGGTCCTAGGTCTTAGGTTGCATTTCATTTTGCATGTCTCATTGCATTTTGCATGTTTGCATGATCTCACAATGATTAAATGAACTTCAATGCTTAAACGATTCTTCAAATCACCTCTTCCACTCTAACAAGAACTGAATCTCACACGAAGGTTCCTCCAATGAAACAGCAACTAGAATCCTTTTTCGGGATCAAAATTCAAATCTGAGATCATTCATATTATTAACTACTTGTATATTCAACCTTCAATCATCACAGAAATCTAGTATTCAACTTAACTGATTATCTTCCATCAAACTATCAAAATTTCAACTTGGTCAGCTATGGTTAACTCATAGTTTAACCTAGTCAAACTTGGTCTTTTGGGACCTTCCAATGATGCAGAATGCATTCTTGAATGTGTTTCACCACACTTTTCAAATCAATTAACATGCTTCTAAACTATAACGCTGACTTTTCTTGTCAGATTTCAATTTTAATCCCGAAGGGGGCATGGTATTGCACATCATTCAAAGTCTGTAAATCAAATTCTATCGATCAAATCTATCAATATCTTTCATCAGTGATCAAGACAACAATCACGTCTAGTCGCTGATTCATCAAAAGTCCTCATCGCTCGGGGCAAATCTATCATCACTTGGGGCATATTAGATTCATCAATCCATATCAATCTGGTATTCTCCTAATCTTGTAAACTGTATCAGTTTTTGCAACCATCAGATCATAGTGTTCTTTCCTTGGTTCTTCGACAACTGAAGGGTTTGGATGTGATACTTGCTAGTTCTGCTAAGACAATCGAGTCTAGAACGGGTCACTCACTTCTTATCAATCCTAAGGTTCAGAATCAGGTGTTTTGACACTTTTTCACAATCATCAGTTCATCGCTGCTACAGTGAACATTATATCTGGTCATTCAGGACCTCCTATCTCAATATCTTTCAATCGGTTTTTATCTTGAGATCGGTTTATCTTTTGAATCAGTTTCATATCTCTATCAAACACAGACTATCTTTGAACCACTGCACTTCACATAGTAATTCAAAAAGGGGCAAAATGTAATACCCCAAAAATGGGCTATAAGTTCATTAACATCTGAATATCATCAAATCAAATGAAATCGACATCAAAGTCCTAATCTAAGGCACATTTGAACATCATCGAATCATAATTGATTATCTTAAATTCTGCATCAGAGAATATTCCTAGTAATATTCCTAATTATCTTAATTATCTTTAATTTTATAATTATTTGGCAATAAATCACATTTATCCTAAAGTTTGATTAATTGAATATTTTCATATTTAATTAATTAGATTTAATATTTGCCACTTAATTGTGTAATTAAATTTAATTATATCTATTATTAATTGTATTATTTAATTTTGACAATAAATCTAATATCATATGAATAATTGATTAAATTCTTATTTAATTAATTAAAGCAAGTTGTCATTATTTAATAATATAGTTTTTAATAAAAGTTTGATTAAATAATTGATTAACCCATAAATCAATTGTTTTATTTTTAAAAGCAGTTAAGTTGGAAATAAATCACTTTATTATTAAATTAATTCATAAATAAAACATGCACAATCATAAAAGCAGACAACTATCAATTATCAATTAAAGCTAAACTCTATTTTGAGTTAAAACTTAGCTTTTGCATGTTTTTGTGAGTTAATTATCTTTTATTTAAAAATAACTCAAAAATCAAGTTGAGTTATTTGAGTGATTTATGGCTTTTTCCCATGCACCTCCAAAGCCCTGGATTTCTATAAATTAAGGCTTTAGCTCTTCACAAATCATCTCATATTTTGCACAATCACGCTGGAGAATTGGAATTGAAGAATCAAAGCTCTTGTGAATCGACATCTTTGTGAGATCAATCTTATTTTTGCATTCATATTACATATCATTGTTAGATTCATAGCATATTAATTTTCAATAGCATTCATAGCATATCAATTTCATTTAGCATAGATTTCATATCAGTTTTTACAATTATTATTGCATAGAAAATATCAAAAATATAGATTAATTGCATTCAATTTCATATCTATCTTTTGCATTCAAATCCTTCATTTAGGTGTCATCTAGGTCACTGATCTCGATTACAGTCTGAGAACATTAATCTCGCACCTATTAGAAGGTAGTAAATCGCTTGGTTAGATAGCTTTTAATTTTGCACGATTTTGATTATAGCTAACCTCTAATATTTTATTGAGTGTTGTGTCTACAAATCAGGTACAATTTTCACACACACATTTCTGGCGCCCACCGTGGGGCAACCCACCTTTGCATGCTGGTTTTGATTTTTTTGGGAGCTAAAACCCCAAAGTTTCAAAGATTTAATTTTATCTCCCAAACGGCTTGGAATTTTAATCTGAAATTTTTTTTGCAGGTTGGTGACATGTCATGAAAGCTACAGTAAAACATTTAGAATTTTATGAGGTGTTTTAAATTTTTAATAATTTTTTCTTTAAATTATAGAAGAAATTAATATCTGACGCAAATCAGCATATTTTTCAAAAATTTTTATATTTTCGGAAAGCTCTTTAAATTCTATAAGGGGTCCATTCTTTGTGTTTTAAATTTGGACATGATATCATAGCTCAAATAGTCAATTTACAAAAATTGGTCTGTTTTGATAAAATGGGTCTCTAGGGCACAAATGAAGAGATTTTTTTAAAATTTTTGCATTTTTGGAAAGCTCTCTATTTTTGTAAATTGACTGTTTGAGCTATGATATCATGTCCAAATTTAAAACACAAAGAATGGACCCCCTGTAGAATTTAAAGAGCTTTCCGAAAATATAATTTTTTTTGAAAAATATGCTGATTTGCTTCAGATATTAATTTCTTCTATAATTTCAAGAAAAAATTATTAAAAATATAAAACATCTCAAAAAATTCTAAATTTTTTACTGTAGCTTCCATGACATGTCACCAACCTACAAAAAAAATTTCAGATCAAAATTCTAAGCCGTTTGGGAGATAAAATTAAATCTTTAAAACTTTGGGGTTTTAGCTCCCAAAAAAATTAAAACCAGCATGCAAAGGTGGGTTGCCCCATGGTGGGCGCCAGAAATGTGTGTGTGAAAATTGTACCTGATCTGTAGACACAACACTCAGTAAAACATTAGAGGTTAGCTATAATCAAAATCGTGCAAAATTGAAAGCTATCTAACCAAGCGATTTACTGCCTTCTAATAGGTGCGAGATTAATGTTCTCAAACTGTAATCGAGATCAGTGACCTAGACGACACCTAAATGAAAAGTTTTCACACACACACAACCTATGAAAAGTTTGAAATATGCTACATGATATAGATATAAAGATCACTAATTAGTGCATTATTACATTATACTAGTAGTCAATACTATTGCATACCTTCTTCTCTCATTTGCTGGTGTAATTCCTGTTTGAGTATCCCCTTTCTCCTTTGCATCCAAAATGAACTCATTCCAATCCCTCACTAGAATAAAGGGAGGACGCTCATACTTTGGGTTCTGGACGAGACTCCTTCTATATGAGTCCCTCACAGTCTTAAGATGTTTGGCAGCTTTTTCTAAAATATTCTAAAATATTCTTTTGCTAGTAATTTTTGTATTGACTCTCTTTAGTTTTTTCTTCAACATATTTATTAGATTAAGGATTTTTGGGATATCCTCATCTGTATCTACAACTATTGCCTCTATTTTTGCAGGTGCTTTTACCCTATCCTGAACATCAAATTGTGATAGGAATATCAGTAAAACTATCATAATAACTCCAAAACCCTAAATAAAATAACATAATAATATAACATTTTTCAACTATCTAATTTGTACAATTTCAATAAGGTTTACCATTGCTGACAAATGGGTGGGAGGAGTATCCCTACAACCTCTATCATGTGGGGGATCCATGTCACCTGCTCTTGTATTTCAAACTTCAGCGAGACCTAATACCATGCAGTGTTCATAGATTACGTTCAATGCATTATTTACGCTTGTATTGGTGGGAAAACTCTTGAAAACGTGCAAAAGAGATTGCATTCAACCATGTTGTTTACATGACACATGTAGCTTACCTCTAGCCTAAATAAGCATTGCATACAAATCTACAGACAGTGCGTGGTACGAAGCCTCACTAAAGCTTGAAAATGATCCATGATCTTAGGAATATCATCTTCTTTCCACTCTTCTTGCCTCTCTTTTCCCATCTCCCAACTTGGGCATTGCAACATGAATCCTATTTTCCACAACTACTGATGGATCGTTAGGTGTAGTTGAAATTACCAAATGGCCTTCAAAGGTCAAGGAACAAATCAAATAACCAAGAAAACACTATGTTAAATCATGTGATTTGATAGTAGATTGGGGCTCACCTGAGCCTTAAACATGAAGAATTATTCTAAAAAAAGATGTAAACCATATATATGCACACTTGAGGCAAAGAGAAGTTACGTCATATCCATATTAAAATATTAGTTACAATATGAAAATACTAAACTAACTAATTCCTGAGTTCATCTCTGCATATGGTTGCAACAAAGACATGTGATTACAATACAAAGAAGGCATCGTAAAAATATAATTTCAAAATTTGCCCTAGCCTGACACGTTTTGCACTCAAATCCTTCATTGCAGATAAGTGGATATGGGTGGATAGATGCAGATGAGTTGTCATCAACCCAAATAAAGTATCCACAACTATTATTTCCCTGGGATGCCCAATCTACATTAGTTCTTATAATATAATGAATAATATGTACATTAGAAACATTAAATATACACACATTAGCAACCTTTTTTCTATTTGGGCAACACCAAAATTTTTGTCCAGGGTTGCTCTGTGTCTGTGAAGTCTTCAACACACACTGCCCACCACCACATTGATAGTTTGGCACATTGAAAAGAGCCATCAAGCCTATATCAATAATGTACTACACCATCATTACTACATTTATTATTTTTATATGGAATACACCAAAGAGTACCATCAAAAATATTAACCATTTACAATAATGAAAAGTAAACCTAAATCAAATAGCTCATTTTTTTTATCAACATGTGTAGTCTTTGTGTATATGAAAAATGAAAGAAATATGAAGCTGAAATAAAATAGTATTCCACATAGAGTGAATGAAATGTACCATCAAAATAAGGTGACAAAATCCCGTCACGAAGCATAGACATAGGAAATAAAAAAGGGACAAAAGATAAGAAATAAGAAAAATCATTACGAGTATAGAAAAATCATTTATACTATAATAAAAAAAAGAAACACTCTTTGTCAACAATTTTAAAAATCATTAGGACTATAGAAAAATAATTAAGACTATACAAAATCAAATTTTAGAAATGGACAGTTCTGATGCTTTGCCATTACAAAAATTGAGCAATCATCATTTGGTATTGTGTATTCCATTTAAGTATGTCAACAATGTTCAAGAAATTAGAAAAATCATTACGACTAGATAGAAAAATCAAGTTCTAGAAATAAACGGTTCTGATATTACTTTGCCATTACAACAATTGAGCATTCATCATTTGGTATTGTGTATTCCATTTAAGTATGCAACAATGTTCAAGAAATAAGAAAAAACATTAGGACTATAGAAAAATCAAGTTCTAGAAATGGGTGGTTCTGATATTGCTTTGCCATTACAACAATTGAGCATTCATCATTTGGTACTTCTTGGTTTATTCCATTTAAGTTTCTTGTTGAATCCTCAAGTTGAGTTGGCTTATTTAAGGTGATAGTAGAGGGCTCTGCATTAGCAGTCTACAAATTAGACCTTTATTTTAAATGCATTTAACACAAAAAAAAATTACAAAACTGAACCAATGGCATGTTTACAACAAAGAAATAGAATGATAATAATAGGCTAAAAATTTGATTATGTTTAATACACATCAAAGGACTAGTAGGAGAGAGAGAGAGAGAGAGAGAGAGGAATGACAAGGATATTGATGCTCCGCTTAGCTATTATCTTACAAAAATGAGCAAGAAACCAAAAAAAAAAAGATTGTAATTGACATTTTTTGCTAATCATTTCTTTTTTGGTTTCTTGCTCATTTTTCTAAGGTAACAGCTAGTAAGCGGAGCATCAATATCCTCATCATTCCCATCTCTCTCTCTCTCTCTCTCTCTCTCTCTCTCTCTCTCTCTCCTACAACAAATAGACTTGTGATGATTTTCACAATAGTACATGTGGCAGGAATGCTCAAAGTACTGCATAGGAAAATATGAATGTTCATCACCTGTTGCTGAAATAGATTTACATAAACCAATTAACTCAAAACAAAAACCTTTTTTTGAATAATTTAATTTTAACTTTGGTTGTTGTAATACCCCAAAAATGGGCTATAGGTTCATTAACCTCCTACATCTTCAATTCAAATGAAATCAACATCAAAGTCCTAACCTAAGGCACATCTGAACATCATCGAATCCTAATTGATTATCATAAATTTTGCATCGGGGAATATTCTTAGCAATATTCCTATTTATCATAAGTATCTTTAATTTAATGATTATTTGGTGATAAATCCAATTTATCCTAAAGTTTGATTAATCAAATATTCTAAATATTTAATTAATTAGATTTAATTCTGCCACTTAATTGTTTAATTGAAGTTAATTCTATTTATTCCTAAATCGTATTATTTAATTTTGACAATAAATCCAAAATCCTATGAATAATTGATTAAATTTTTATTTAATTAATTAAAGAAAGTTGTCAATTTTTAATAATATTATTTTTGAATAAAAATTTGAAAAATAATTGATTAACCCATAAATCAATTATTTTATTTTTCAAAATCAGTTAAGTTGGAAATAAATTAATTTATTATTAAATTAATTCATAAATAAAACATGCACAATTAGAAAAGCAGACAACTATCAATTATCAATTAAATCTAAACTCTATTTTGAGTTAAACTCTACTTTTGCATGTTTTTGTGAGTTAATTATCTTTTATTTAAAAATAACTCAAAAATCAACCTGAGTTATTTGAGTGATTTATGGATTTTTTTCATGCACCTCCAAAGCCCTAGATTTCTATAAATTAAGGCCTTAGCTCTTCATATCAAATCTCACAAGTTTGCATATTTACTCTGCCAAAATCCATCCACGAATTGCATACTCACACTGCTGAATTGGAGACTGAAGAATCGATCTTGAGAATTTGAGTTGTGAGATTTTCATTGTTTTTGCATAGTATCCATATCATTTAGAATATTATTGTTAGATCATTTTAGCATATCAATTTTCATATTAACATAGATTCATATCAAGTTTTCATTATCATAATTGCACGGAAAAACCAAAAAAAAAAAGAGATTAATTGCATTCATTCCATATCTAGATTTTGCATTCAAATCCTTCATTTAGGTTTCTTCAAGGTCACTAATCTCGGTATAATCTAAGAATACATACTCGCATCTACTAGAAGGTAGTAAATCACCTGGTTAGTTTAGTTTTTCATTTATTGCATGATTTCAATTTTAAATAACCTCTAATGTTTTACTAAAGTGTTGTGTCTATAGATCAGGTACAAAATTCACACACATATTTTTGGCACCCACTATGGGGCCTTGAAACGGGTTTCCCTTCAAATTTTATCAATTTGTATCATTTTCTTATCTTTTTCTATTCCAAGTTATGATTTTTATTCTCTGTCCGTACAATTTTCATATGAGTTTTGTCAGAAAATCATACTAGGAAATACCCACTATCATACGACAGTTGATTTGATCGAGGATCGCACAAGCAAAAACCCACTATCATCTGGAAGCTTGATTGTCGTATGATCTGATACCCATTATCGTACGAGCTTCTAGATTGTCGTCTAGGAGGTAACCCACTATCATACGAGTTTCAGTGCCAGGTTCAATTGTTGTTTCACTTTTTTAGGTAGTTTATCAGATTTGGTTTTCAGATTTCAACTAACAACTAACCCTAACAATTGAAATTCTCTATTTTCGATTGATTTTCACTGGTTTTTGATTGGAAAAAGTGCAAGAATTGCTAAAAGTAGGTAAAAATCTACTAAGTGCATTGCGAGGAATTAAGGTAACCTTCTCAGCTAATAACATTTTGATTTGGATTAAAACAAACATCTTGCATGTCTAGCTTGAGTGCCTTTCTTTTCCATATCACACATTTCATTTGGGCTCTAAAAAAATGAACATAGATTTGCTTTTAGCATCTTTGTTACACATAGTAAATAAGCCCTATGAACACTATTCATGGCTCTTGAGAGAGTGAGTTTCTAGCGAAACTCTTCTCAATGAAGGAACCCTTGTAGGTAGGGAGGATACTGAGGGCATCTCACGTTCTACTAGATCCGTGTGTCTTCAATTTTTAATTGATACATCCTCTCTTCGGAGAGGTTGATAGATCATAAGGGGTTGACATCATAGATCTTTGTGAGATAATCTTAGTCTTAGCGCATCAGATTTATCTATCTGCTTTGTTTTGGTGAAGTGAAGAGGCTATGGGATTATGCTCTACTTCCTTTTTGGATAGTACTAGAAACTCAGATCCTTGAATCTAATCTAGTCCCCATGTGGTATATCTTGTGAGTCACCTTTAGAGAGGGTTAACTGTAGTGGACATTCTCTTAATTGGGTCAACCACATTGACAGAACCTCAAGCAGTAATAGCCATTTTCACCATGGTAGTGACAACCGCTATATAAATGTCCTGTTGGAAGAAATCTCCACAGGTGTGGTCCCTTGTTGGGCTGTCAGATCTCCCTAACAGATCTTAAAGATTAAGTTCTCAGACTATGTCAAAACCCCGGTGCGCTTGGATTGGAGTTTGCCCTCTTGGATCATAAAAGTTGCAGAGCCAAACCATTACTAAAAACCCTAGTGAGGCCAAATTTTCATTTTCTAGGAATATGTGCATTATTGCAAAACTTTTTGGAACATACATAGTTAGCACTTCTAAGGATTAGCATAAATAAGTCACTTGATTATCCATGTGCAAGGTTGCCTTTGCCCTTGTTCATTGTTTTTAGACATGCTTGAAATCACTTGCTTGCTATTTTGTGTGCTTGCTTATCTATCTGGTTACTAAAAATGAACAAATCTGTTACAATCCTCAAATCTGGACATTGAAATTTGCAAACAATCTAAAACTGGAAACCCAAAAATTTGCAAAAATTGAAGTGAAATTCCTTTCTAGAGTCAAAAGTCATCTCATCAGGTCATAAAATTGTATGAGTTTTGGTCAAGATTCATTTCATAACCCCCTGAGTGTCATATGGTAACTTGTATGTTGTCGTATGAGTGTTTCAGCCAGTCATTTTCAAAAGTCAATTTTCTTGTTGTCAACTGTTGTACGAGCTTGTCAATTATCATTTCATGCTGTATCCACTGTCGTATGAGCCTGTAGAAAGTCATTTGAGAAGTTTTGAAAAATTTCCAGAAAGTTGTCAGAATTGCTGGATATCCAGCTTTTTCAGCCTATTTCTAGAATCTGTCAAACAAATCACTATGTCAGGAACATAGAAGAAAACTATTGAGAATCTAATCATTTTCCTAAAGTGACCTTTTGAATCTAATCCAACCTTCTATTTAATCAATTTGAGTCTTTTTTTTATCTTGTGTCAAAACCTTGTCATAGCTATCAATCTTCAATCAATCTTCAATCAATCTTCAAAAATGACTAAGTGTTGTGATATCTTGTCTGCTATCTTTTGGGAATCTACCCATACATTCAGGGCATAGTATCCCTCATCTAAGTCAAATCTATGCTTCAATCAATCAAACCTTGACAAGGTTGCATCATCTAATCATCTTGATTCAATTCATTCTTTAGTTGTCTTCATCTTATTCTTTTGCTTCACCCAAGGTTAATGGTGGAAACTAGAGCTTCCTCTCATAAGAAATTGGGAGAAGCACTTAACAAAAAAACTTTGTCTACTCATGTAGGTCCAAATCTTGAGCAACTCTACAATTCTGGTCTTTACGAAGATGACGGTCTTGGCAACTTTTGATTAAAAACTGATTACATACCTCCTCCATCAATTCACGAAGGCAATCAACAAACTCCTCATTGATCTATTCTAGGGAGCCCACAAACTCCTACCATGTCTCAAGTAGGGACAAACTTTGGTTCTCACAGAACTCAATCTCAACATGGATCAGATCAAGAACCCACACCTAAACAAATTGCTCGATATCAAAATGATGATGAATTCAAGAAAATGATGAAGCATTTCTTGAAAGAAGATAGAGAAGCATACTTTTTACAATTAGCTCATCAAGGAGCTAAACTTCCTCCTAACTTTAATGTCGAAGATATCATTACACATGAGGAAGAAACTCCACTCATGACTATGATAAAATAGATGCATGCCATGCAAGTCAAACTTAACAACCTTGAAAAAGAAAAGGAACTTAAGGAGTTCTCCATGAAGGCTCTATGTCCTTTTCCATTTGACAAAGACTTGTACATGCCACCATTCCTGAAAAGAGTGGAGATGCCCAAGTATGATAAGTATGATGGACACTCTAACCCTCAAGATCATATTAGAGAATTCTGTACATAATCTATGGAGTTCATGCATGAACCAACCTATCTGATGCATCTCTTCCCTCGATCTCTAGGTGGAGCGGCCATTCATTGGTTCTCTAGATTGCTTTCTACTATCAAAACTTTTTAGGAGTTGATCAAATTTTTCTATTAGTAATACTCCTACAATATCGAACATCCAGTCACCATGATTGATATATGCAATCTCAAACAATATTCAGGGGAACCATTCCTAACATTTCTCAAGAGATAGAGGAAGAAATTCTCTCTATATGCTAGGCCTATTCTAGAAACTGAGAAACTAGAAATCTTCATCAATAATCTTGTCCCAGAGATCAACTACCCTTTACAAATGCAAGATCATACATCTTTTGATAAAATGGTAGACAATGCGATCAAAATTCAAAAAGTACTTGTGAAAAAAAGAGAAATCACACTTCAAAAGGACAAGTACGAATTAGGATCCAGTTCTAGAGACAAGAACAAAAATTGGAATAAGAATAAAGGCATCATCACATATGGTGTTGTTGATACTATCCATGCCCCATCAAAGGCACCATCTTTCAATCTAACTATTGGTACTGAAGCCATAAAAGCTTCAGAACAAAAGGTGCCTGAATCATCTCAAAAGAAGCTAGAGTATAAAAAGTGGTCTGCTGATAATAAACAAACGTTCACTCCTCTTGGAGAATATTTGGAATCAGCTATGAGAACTTTGCTAACTAATAACATCATCTCCTTGTCTAAGATCTGACAATCTGATCTAGATCCTAAACTGAAATGGTGGAGAGAGAATGAATTCTGTGATTTCCATCGGGGTAAAGGTCACAAAACTAATAACTCCTTATGCTTGAAACATACTATTCAAGATCTGATTGATAAAGGTGACATCATAATTAACAATCATAAGAGCAATAATGATCACACAACATTCACAGAACCATTTCTGAAACATGGTCAAGAAGTTTCATCTTCTCAGCCTAATATGGGGGCAAAGGTTAATTATGCTTACCCTGGAAATAATGCTGTTATCAATATGGTTGAACCCTGTCTCTTTGAACATTGCAATGCCATCACAATTGTGCAAAGAGATAGAGATCATCCTTCAGCTAACGTAGTTACTCGATCACAAGCTTAGGCAAATCTGAACGAACAAATCCCAGATTCATCAAATGTCCCTAAGATGCCCTCCAATCTTTCTTTCACTTCCAAATAGAAGGCTATTTCTAAATCTTTCAATCCTAAAGATACAAGGCCAACATCTTATAGCATTGTTCAACAACTCCATCACACTAATGCAAAAATCTCCATGTTTGAGTTGCTTCGAATATCTCTAGTTCATAGAGCCATTCTAGATAAAGCTTTGCTTGGATCCAATGTTCCTGAGGACCTTGATTTAGATAGGTTCTAGACTATGGTTGGACATCTTACATCTTTGCAATATATCTCCTTTTTAGAAGAAGATGACAACTCCTTGAGTCACCCACATAATCAGCCCTTGCATATAGAAGTCTTGATCCAGAACCGTAGAGTCAAATGTGTGTTGATAGATGGAGGTGCTGGCCTAAATATTTGTTCTTACAGCTTGGTCACACAATTGGGATTTTTAGAAATGGCTATTGATCCTAGAGAGAAAATAACTATAAAAGCCTATGATGAACAAGAAAGATCTTCTAAAGGCACCATTGTCTTACCTATCAGAGCAGGTCCGGTTATTAGAGATACTATATGTCAAGTTCTTGATCTACCTGTGGCTTACAACATTCTTCTAGGAAGCCCATGGATACATGAAATGCAAGCTATTCCTTCTACATTCCACCAATGCTTGAAGTTTCCTTATGAAGGAGTAGAGGTCACTATTCCAGAAGACATATCTACCACTTGCAATACATTGAAAGAAGGTGTGGATAAACTTGTGCCCAATAACAAAGAATCTTCCATTAAGTCAACAAAAGAAGCATCCACTTCTAAAATGGAAGATATTGCCAAAGAGGTCAATACCAAAGAAAATGGTATGGGAGAATATACTATAGAGCCAGTCTTATCTTTGACATCTCTCCCTATCTCACCTAAGTCTTATGGGAAATCTTTGAAACAATCCAAACCAGAATCTAAAGAACCCCTTGATGCATATAAGAAGAATTTTGTAGCAGAACAAATCTCCAAGAAATGATTTGAAGAAGATGAAGCTATGCTTGCATGGCTATACAAGGATGAACCTGAGTCTCAAGTTGTTCAAACTAGTGACTCTATAGTATCCAAAATACCTTCTAAGTCATATGGGCCAGGGGATAAATTGATAGCTAAGATGGGATATCTAGGTAAAGGACCTCTAGGAATTAGAGGAGAAGGTCTTATGACACCTATTTCACATACTGGTAGAGCAAAAAAAGATACTGTTGGTTTAGGCCTTAAGAAGAAACCCTTCCACCTCAAAGGTAATTGTTCTCATGTCATAGAGAAAATCGCACTAGGAGAAGCCCTTCTTAAGAAGGAAAAAATTGAACCATCAAATAGTAATTTAGATAGCTCAGAACTTATCCCTTATGAGCATTTGCCTAAGGAAATTAAAGACCTCCTTCAAGCTGAAGATGATCCAATAAAAAGAATCAATGTAGTAGAAACACAAGAACCTACTATAAAGCAAGAGATAGTTGCAACACAAGAACTAGCTAATCTCAAAGACAATCAAATAGACAAAGAGGAAGGTGGTAGTTATTTTGAGACAGATTCCCATGAGTATGAATTCAAATCAGAATCTGAGGGTAACCCTTCTTGGGGTATTCATCATAACTTTACTCATGTTCTTAGCTTTCCTAGAGGCATAGATGAATAATCTAATGACTATGAATGGGGGGCCATTCCAAAGGAAGATGAGCTTATCATAGAAAAACATGTTGATGTTATTCACCAATATGCACCTACACCCAACGTAGGTCTAGAGAGAAGTAATGAACTTATCAAGTCTGATCCACCGATGGCTGAAGAGGACTTCCACAATGACATTGAGCCTATTCAAGAATTGAATGTCTTAAGTTGTAATATCACCTTTGAACTTGAGCATCAGGTGAGGACCAATGATGACAGATCCATATCTGTAAACACTATCTCCCAATCTTTCCCCATCTTGACTATCCAACATCCTGAACTTCTTGATCAAACCTCCACAAATCCTAGCCATGGTATTTATACCTTCTTGAATGACTATGCCCTTGCTTGCTACCTCAATGCAGTTGAGCCTATGAGGACTTCCATCAGTGAACTAAGCGTTAGCATGATAGAGTCGAACATCAAGTATCTTAGTCAAAAGAATAAAAATAAAAAGAAAAGGAGTTCTGAGGGTGAAAACCACTTTGTGGCAGTCTTAGAGCCTACAAAAGAAAAAATAAAAGACATATCCAAAGGTGAAAACCTCTTTGAGGCACCTAAGGATGAGATATTTGATGTCCTTCCGAGTCATTTATAGGACAGATCTCCAGTTATAATTGAGCCCACTCAATCTATCAATTTGGGAACAACAGAAGAACCACAGTTGATTCATGTAGCACAATCTTTATTAGCAGAAGAGAAGCAAAAATTTACAACATTCCTAACAGAGAAGATCAAATTTGCATGGAAATATTTAGATATGCCAGGGTTGGATCCTAATCTTATAATGCATCATTTATCTATAGCTCCAAATGTCAAACCTATCAAGCAAAAATTAAGAAAGATGCATCCTCATGTTGCACTCTTGGTAAAAGTTGAATTAGAGAAGCTCCTGAAAGCCAGATTCATCCGAGTTATTGACTATGTGGAGTGGATCTCTAATATTGTACCTATTTCAAAACTAGATAAATCAATCAAAGTGTGCAAAAACTTTAGAGATGTGAACAAAGTCTACCCTAAGGATGATTTTCCACTACCTAACATTGATATGATAGTGGACATGATTGTGTTCGAGATGTACTCTTTAATGGATGGTTTTTTTGGATATAACCAAATAAAAATTGTTGTAGAGGATCAAGAAAAAATTGCTTTCACATGTGCATGGGGCACCTTCTATTGGAATGTTATGCCATTTGGGCTTAAAAATGCTGGTGCTACATATCAAAGAGCCATGACATCTATTTTCCATGACATGATGCATAGGACTATGGAAGATTATGTTGATGATACTGTAGCAAAATCTATGATTAGAGCTGAACATCTAAATGACTTGAGCAAGATACTAGACAGAATGGAAAAATTTAGTCTTAGACTAAATCCTAAGAAGTGTGCTTTTGGTGTCACTTCTGGAAAGCTCTTAGGGTACATAGTTTCAAAAAAGGGCATTGAAGTTCATCCAGTTAAAGTAAAGGCTATAATGGAGATGCAACCCCCAAAGAATATTAGTCAAATGAAGACATTGCAAGGAAGAGTTCAATCTATCAGAAGATTCATATCATAGCTGATGGACATATCACAACCTTTTACAAAAACATTACATAAAGGTGTGACCTTTGCATGGAATGAAGAATGTGAGAAAAACTTTGATCATATCAAACAATATCTATCAAATACTCCTATCTTGATGCCTCCTATTCATGGGAAGCTATTGATCTTATATGTCTCTACCATAGATACAACACTGGGGGCATTGCTTGCACAACATGATGAGAACAAAAAGGAAAGAGCTATATACTATATTGGTAGAACATCGGTTGCATACAAGAAGAACTATTCAATGATTGAGAAAGCTTGTCTAGCTGTAATCTTTGCATCACATAAACTGAGACACTACATGTTAGCTCATACCACTCAATTAGTAGCTAAGATTGATCCACTAAAGTACCTACTAAGAAAAGCTTCCCTTACGGGTAGATTAGCCAAATGGGTCATGCTCTTAAGTGAATTTGACATTGAATATGTGGAAAGAAAAGCTATGAAAGGATAGGTAATTGCTGATCAATTGGCTGATGCACCTATGATTGATGATACACCAATGCAAATGGAATTTCTAGATTCCTCTATCATGACTCTTTCTTCTAGAGAATGGCAATTATTCTTTGATGGCTCCTATACATAGAATGGATCTGGTGTAGGCATATTGTTCAAAAGTCCTCAAGGATACTCAATACCAAAAGCATTCAGATTAAAGTTTCCTTGCACAAACAATATTGCTGAATATGAAGCCCTTTTGAACGGTATGAAAATAGCAATTGAGTGGAGGGTAACATAACTACACATTCATGGAGACTCACAACTTGTTATCCATCAAGTCAATGATGTGTACCAAACTAAAGATGAAAAGCTCATTCCTTACAAGAGAATGGTAGATGATCTTAAGAAGTATTTCATATCTATCACATTTGAGCAAATTCCTAGAACGGAGAACAAGGCTATTGATGCAATGCCAACACTATCTACTTTATTACAGCATCTTGAACATGAGCTACACTATGAGTTCCTGGTGGAAGCACTATCTTATCCTACATATGACTCCCCTAAAACTCGCATGATTTGCATTGTTGTAGGTCATGATTCATCTAGATATAAACACCTATTTTCCTATCTCAAAGACCAAATCATTCTGGATACCTTCAACCGCCATGAAAAGAGATACCTTATCCATAATGCCTCCTGATATGTCATCATTGGTCACGATCTATACAAATGAGGTCTAGATGGTACGCTACTTAGATATTTAGAATGGGAAGAGTCTCAATGTGCATTAGAGGAAGTCCATGAGGGTATTTTTGGGTCACACTCGAATGGTTTAACACTAGCTTGAAAACTTATTAGGGCTGGGTACTATTGGCCTGAGATGGAGAAAGAGGCTATCAAATTTGCTAAGAATTGTCAAAAGTGTTAAGTACATGGCAACCTAATTCATGCTCTAGGGAAAGATCTAATTCTCACTACACAATGGCCTTTTCATCAATGGGCCTTTGATCTTATAGGAGCCATACATCCTCATTCTTCTAATGGACATACCCATATAATCATAGCTACAAATTATTTTACAAAATGGGTAGAAGCGGTCCCTTTGACACAAGCCACTAGAAAGCAAATATCTATGTTCATATTGAACTATATCATATGTAGATATGGGATCCCACATTCTATAATCATAGATAATGGGGGACAATTCAAAAATATAGACCTAGATGATCTATGTGCCAAATTCAAGATCACATAATATTGGTCTTCTATCTACTATCCTCAAGGGAATGGACAAGCAGAGGCTTCTAACAAGAATCTATTGAAAATCTTGCACCGTACAGTTAATAAGATAGGAAGAGACTATAATCTCATGATCAATCTAGCTCTCTAGGCCTATAGAACAAGTATCAAAATGCCTACTGGGGCTACACCTTTCACTTTAGTTTATGGGTCTGAAGCGGTACTACCTATTGAGGTTGAAATCCCATCACTAAGAATCAGAATGCATGGTCTACTAACTGATGATGACTACATAGTGTCTAGGTTGCAAGAACTTGAACTACTAGATGAGCGCAAACAAGTAGCGTATGATCATCTCAAAGTGTATCAGAAGAGAATGTCTAGAGGCTACAAAAAGAAAGTCAGACAAAGAATTTCAAGTTGGCAATCTAGTCTTGAGAGAGAATCGTAAAAATCAATCACATAGAGAGCGCAAGGGGAAGTTTGAACCCAACTGGCTGGGTCCATTTGTTATCACTGCTACTTTTGGCTTTGGTGCCTATCAACTCTCAATGACTAAAGGAGAACAACTCTGAGAACCAATCAACATTCTCCATCTGAAGAAATTCTATGCCTAAGACATTCAATCTATGGTAAAAAAAATAAAAAAAAATTATTAAAAATCTGAAAAAGTCCTAAAAAAAATGAACATCTTGGTGAAAACCTAGCAATAGGTGCCTTGATGATTCACAAAAAAAGGTAAAAAATATCAAAAGTACAAAAAAATAAAAAAAATGAAAAGTACAAAAAAATTGAAAAAATGAAAAATACAAAAAAATGAGAAAAAGAAAAAAATGCCTTGGTGAAAACCTAGAAACAAGTGCCTTGGTAGCAAAAAATAGAATCTCTACCAAGATGGTAAAAACCTAGCAAATGGACGCCACTTGTTTCAAACCGCTCCATCTATTAGTGCAATCTTGATCTTTCCCAGCTTTCAGTCTTGCTTTAATGTACATATTTCCCGGTTTGTTTCAGCATTCCTATTTTCAATAAGTTGATCTGTACACCAATCAGCTCAGGTGTCTATATCCTATCAATGTTCAAACTTTGGGGCAATCAAAGTCATATCCCATGGCCTCCAATGTATCTTTAGATGTGTCATATCCAGTCAAAGTCCTTTGAAGCTTCATTTGAGTTAATCAGTCTGTTTTGTCTCCAGAAAGGATTTTACATCTACAATAATGCAATCAAACATCAAACACAAATTGAAAAAAATCTATGCTTTTCACATGCTTTTATCTCCTTGTATGCTTATTGATTCACATTGAGATTTTTGCATATTTTGTTCCCACGAGCTCTTCGATAATGTCCTTTATAGGATTTAGAGAGTGATGACTGGGGGCATAATCTTTTCTTTGTTTTCTGACTGTATGTGAAAATCCAACAACTTTGGAAATTCTAGATTGAAATGGTGTTCGACTGTAAGAGCCTTTATCTCAAATTGGATGGCCATGCGTACCTCAACCATTAATACCCAAAAAATTCAAGGAAGTTTGATCTAACTATTGTCTTTTTGAGTGAGTTCTTACTCCTACTGTGAAACATGATCTTGCCTAAGGAGGTGAATGATAAATGGTCAGTATGGGTAATTCACATTGGATTTAGAATGATCTCTTGACTATTTTCTGTGATTGAATGTAAGGCATATTTAGGTCATCACGACACTTATGTTTTGATGCTTATACAAATTGCTATATCAAAATGGACATGATATTTAGGTCATCCTAGCATTTGTGCCTTGGTGCTTATATCTAATTTGACATTCCAAAAACAAAATCAATATTCATATGTCCATGGTTGCTTAACTAGTGGGTGTTGTATTGATTCCTGCACATACAAATTGATATTCGTATGTCTATGGTTTCATAACTAGTGGGCATTGTATTGATTTATCTGATTACCTAAAAATTCAATGATGAGAATGACTAACACATGATCAGTGACTAGGTCCTAGGTCTTAGGTTGCATTTCATATTGCATGTCTCTTTGCATTTTTGCATGATCTCACAATGGCTAAATGAACATCAATGCTTAAACAATTCTCCACTTATCTCTTCAAATCTAACAAGAGCTAAATCTTATACGAAGGTCCATCGAATGAAACAATAAGTAGAATCTTTTTTCGGGATCAAAATCAAAATCTGAGATCATTCATATTATTAACTACTTGCATTATCAACCTTCAATCATCACAGAAATCCATTTTTCAACTTAACTGATTATCTTACATCAAACTATTTGAATTTCAACCTAGTCAAACTTGGTCTCCAGGACCTCTAAATGATGCAGAACGTGTTCTCAAACATCTACAACCACTTCTCAAATCAATTAACATGCTTCTAAACCATAACACTGACTTTTCTTGTCATATTTTAATTTTAATCCCAAAGGGGGCATGGTATTGCATATCATTCAAAGTCTATAAT
Source organism: Chamaecyparis obtusa (assembly GCA_027943335.1). Taxonomy (NCBI): domain Eukaryota; kingdom Viridiplantae; phylum Streptophyta; class Pinopsida; order Cupressales; family Cupressaceae; genus Chamaecyparis; species Chamaecyparis obtusa. The sequence continues at coordinate 1,035,367 of BSBK01002251.1, read as the reverse complement.
CTATTCTTTCCTCAGTAATCAAGACAACAACCACGTCTAGTTGCTGATTCATCAAAAGTCCTCATCATTTGGGGCAAGTCAATCATTGCTTGGGGCATATCAGATTCATCAAGATCCATATCAATCTAGTATTCTCTTAATCTTGTAAATTGTATCAATTTTTTTTGCAACCATCAGTTCATTAGTGTTATTTCCTTGGTTCTTCATACCTGAAGGGTTCAGATGTGATACCAATGTGATTCTTATCGACAATCAGGTTTGGAATTGGTCACTTACTTCTTTGCAATCATAAGGTTCAAAATCAGGCATTTTGACACTTTTTCACAATCATCGGTTCATTACTATTATAGTTAACATTATCTTTGGTCATTCAGGACCTAACATCTTCGAATCTTTCAAATCAATTTCTATTTCATATCAATTTCAATTTCAAACATCAGTTTCAACATCATACACAGACTTTCTTTGAACCACTGTGCTTCGCACAGTAATTCAAAGAGGGGCAAAATGTAATACCCCAAAAATGGGCTATAGGTTCATTAACCTCCTACATCTTCAATTCGAACAAAATCAACATCAAAGTCCTAACCTAAGGCACACCTGAACATCATCGAATCCTAATTGATTATCATAAATTCTACATCGGGGAATATTCCTAGCAATATTCCTATTTATCATAATTATCTTTAATTTAATGATTATTTGGCGATAAATCCAATTTATCCTAAAGTTTGATTAATCAAATATTCTAAATATTTAATTAATTAGATTTAATTCTGCCACTTAATTGTTTAATTGAAGTTAATTCTATTTATTCCTAAATTGTATTATTTAATTTTGACAATAAATCCAAAATCCTATGAATAATTGATTAAATTTTTATTTAATTAATTAAAGAAAGTTGTCAATTTTTAATAATATTATTTTTGAATAAAAGTTTGAAAAATAATTGATTAACCCATAAATCAATTGTTTTATTTTTCAAAATCATTTAAGTTGAAATAAATCACTTTATTATTAAATTAATTCATAAATAAAACATGCACAATCAGAAAAGAAGACAACTATCAATTATCAATTAAATCTAAACTCTATTTTGAGTTAAACTCTACTTTTGCATGTTTTTGTGAGTTAATTATCTTTTATTTAAAAATAACTCAAAAATCAACCTGAGTTATTTGAGTGATTTATGGATTTTTTTCATGCACCTCCAAAGCCCTAGATTTCTATAAATTAAGGCCTCGGCTCTTCATATCAAATCTCACAAGTTTGCATACTTACTCTGCCAAAATCCATCCATGAATTGCACACTCACGCTGCCAAATTGGAGACTGAAGAATTGATCTTGAGAATTTGAGTTGTTCTGAGATTTTCATTATTTTTGCATAGTATCCATATCATTTAGAATATTATTGTTAGATCATTTTACCATATCAATTTTCATATTAGCATAGATTCATATCAAGTTTTCATTATCATAATTGCACGGAAAAACCAAAAAAAAAAGATTAATTGCATTCATTCCATATCTAGATTTTGCAATCAAATCCTTCAGTTAGGTGTCATCAAGGTCACTGATCTCGGTATAATCTGAGAATACATACTCGCATCTACTAGAAGACAGTAAATCACCTGGTTAGTTTAGTTTTTCATTTATTGCATGATTTTGAGTTTAACTAACCTCTAATGTTTTACTGAAGTGTTGTGTCTACAGATCAGGTACAAAATTCACACACACAGTTGTGTTAAAGGAACTATGTTGACTTTATTTTGTAGTTGTTTAACATTAGAGTTTGTAGATTAATAGGAGTTCACATTTTTATGGGAATGTATCATTCAATTGAGCATTAATGCCCATCTATATCTAGTGAGATGAAAATAACTCATGTACCTCATGCTAGTGTGCTTGGATTAGACTAGACATTATCCAACCACCTGTGAGGGTTGTCACTGTTATTAATTGGTGTAAAAGGAGGACCACCTATGTGTTATAGCACTTTATATAAATACTCACTATTTGGATAATGTCTAGTCTAATGAAAAATAGTATATACAAGGTATCCAAGTACACTAGCATGAAGTACATGAGTTATGTGCATCTCACTAGTTATAGATGGGAAACTATGGCACACTAGTATTTGTGCATATTTGTATTAGGCCTTCCAAAAACTAAGGTAGGACATTATATCATCTTTGTAGTAGTTGATAGGTTTTCCAAGATGGCCCATTTTATTCCTTATAGGACAACACATGATGCATCTCACATTGTAGGACTATTCTTCAAAGAATTTGTTAGGCTACATGGTTTACCTATGTCCATAGTTTCAGATAGAGATCCCAAATTCTTAGGCCATTTTGGAAGACTCTATGGAAGAATTTGGGGACAAACCTTTCATTTTCCTCAGCCTATCACCCACAATCAGGTTGGTAGACAAAATTCATTAATAGGTCCTTATGCAATCTTCTAAGATGCCTCACTCAACAACATGGATGTTCATGGGACACAATTCTACCGCAGGAAGAATTCTCATATAATAATGATTCACTGAATAAGAGCATAGGTCTAACACCTTTTCAAATTATCTATGGAAGCCACTCAAGGGGAGTCTTAGAGTTAAGAGATGTGAAGGATATGGATAGGAAGAGTTCTCTAGTAGAAGACTTCTCCCAAGTGATGAAAGATATTCAAGAACAAGTTAGGGACATACTGAAATATACCACAAAGAAATACAAACACCAGGCAGACAAGAAGAGGAGAGATTTGTAGTTTAGAGTTGGGGACTTAGTGATGATTCACTTGAAGAAAGAAATATTTCCAAAAGGCCAACACACCAAACTTATGATGAAGAAGGCTGGCTCTTTCAAAACCCTAAAGAAATGTGGCAATAATGCTTACAAAATAGACCTTCCACCTGACATAGGAATTTCACCTATCTTCAATATGGCTTCATAGTTTACCTATGTCCATAGGGTTTACCTATGTCACCTATCTTCAATGTTAGGCTACATGGTTTACCTATGTCCATAGTTTTAGATAGAGATCCCAAATTCTTAGGCCATTTTTGGAGGACCCTATGGAAGAAGTTGGGGACAAACCTTTCATTTTCCTCAGCCTATCACCCACAATCAGATGGGAAGATAGAAGTCATTAATAGGTCCTTAGGCAATCTTCTAAGATGCCTCACTCAAAAACATGGAGGTTCATGGTCAACAATTCTACCATAGGAAGAATTCTCATATAAAAATGATTCACTAAATAGGAGCACAAGTCTAACACCTTTTCAAATTGTCTATGGAAGCCACCCAAGGGGAGTCTTAGAGTTAAGAGATGTGAAGGATATGGATAGGAAGAGTGCTTAGTAGAAGACTTTTCCCAAGTGATGAAAGATATTCAAGAACAATTTAGGCATAGACTGAAATATACCACAAAGAAATAAAAATGCCAGGCATACAGGAAGAGGAGAGATTTGCAGTTTAGAGTTGGGGACTTAGTGATGATTCACTTGAAGAAAGAAAGATTGCCAAAATGCCAACACACCAAACTTATGATGAAGAAGGCTGGCCCTTTCAAAATCCTAAATAAATGTGGCAACAATGCTTACAAAATAGACCTTCCACCTAACATAGGATCTATATCTACATTTATGCTTATAAGTCTTCTAGTTATGTGAATGTTGCTGGAACAGGTCATCTAGGCAATGCAGATACAACACAACTTCCAAGAATAGTCACTCTGAAAGATAGAATGTATTTTGGACAAGAGGGTAACCAAAAAAACTAGGAGAGGCACTTACTACACATACCTAATCAAATGGAAAGATTCTCTAGAACTGGATTCCACTTGGATGACTGAGTCAGAGATCAGAAAGGCAGGGTACAAGCTTGAAGACATTCCAACTCGAGGGACTTGAGTTCCTTTGAGGTGGGTAGTATGGTGCAGGGAACTGGCTCCAACAGAGGAACTACACCTTGGATTTATCTTTGGTATTAAAAAATGATCAACTTAGGATTATGCAGTAGTCTCTTATAGATTCTAGTCTCATCAAGTCCATTTGTAAAGGCTAAGGACTGATAGGTGTTTTATAAACCTTGAGTTCCTTAAGTCCTAAAGGAAATTGACATAGGATGTTTAAGGTTTTAAGTCTTAAAATAATATGTTAGACCAAGGAAAAGGATAACCCAATCCTTAGGATAGAATAGAGTCATAGTTTAAGACATTTTAGAAAGATTTGAAAAGTGCAACAAAAAGCTACTAAGCAACTTTTACAACTTTTTCAAAAAGTTGTCAAAGTTGCTATTTTGTGGCTAATTTGAAGATCTAACTAACTCCAACTGATTCAAGGGTAGTTTCTCAGTGGAGGAAGTTTATATATATGTCTAAGAACCTTCCCAATAGAACAGGTGCCATTGTATGACTCTGTTTTGAAAAATCAATAAAGTTCTTTGGTTTTCTCTTATAAAATCCCTGTTATTTGCAGTGTGTACGATCTGTATGGATTGGTGAAGGGTGATAAATGAATTTTGTTGGAAGTCTATCTTGTTAAATTGCAAATGCAACAAGTTTGAGTTCATTTGGTGATTTCTAGCCCAAGTTGTGATAGGATCTCTAAAACCAGTCCAGAAACCCTTGCTCCAATAGGGTTTTGTGCAAATGGAGGTCTAGCTCGCAACTCTACAGACAAAATTGCATGAAACCAAATAAAAATGAAAGATATTAGAATGGTTTCAAAGATTCTAGAAGGAGGAAACTAGGGGATGAAGTTTTCTATTTTTACAAATGAGCCCTAGACCAAATATCTCTATGTACTTGGTCCTGAATTGTAGGAGTTTGAGTGTGCAGCAGTTTGCATGAAGAAAGTGATCAAGTGAATGGTGGATTTGGAGTAATTTGAAATCCCTCTAAGTTTTCACAGGGTTGGTTTGGATCTATGTACCCATTTCTTAGGACTTCCTTTGAAAACCAAGCCTAATTAGGCTTGATTAGGACTGTGTACTTAGGAAGAAGTTTCAAGTGCTAGATTAGATCTATAACCTATCTTTTGGTGGATAGTTAGACATATCTAAATGATGCAAATCCTTCACATTTTCTTGGTCTATCCTTTGTAAATTTTTGGAGTTCCAAAGTAGTTTGGTAGGATCCTTAAAGGACTCTATTTGGAGGAATTTGTCATTAGAACCTAAAATTGGTCATTTGTGAGTCAGATCTCAAGGATTTCTAAGAGGTATCTATAATTTGATCAGTAGAAGATAAAATATTGTTTGATCTCCTTCCTTTTCCTTAAGTATTTTAAACTTAGATGTTTTGGGCGAGGGTACATAGTACCTTGGAATTGAGTCTTCCACTGTTGCACTCTTCCTAGGTTTGTCTATGGGAAACTATGGCACACTAGTATCCACAATTATTATATTTGTGGGTCAAAAGGAAGATGAGAATAATTAAAGTTAAAGTGATTAGAATAACTTGGGCAAGAAAGCCGAGAATCCTTCCTAATAAGCTTTGTATTTATTCTTATAAATTTACTTCTTCCCCAGCTGTACTCACATTCATTGCAACTTGATCAATTTAACTTGGTTCAAATTGGTCAATAACTGAGTGCTAATCTTTAGTTTCTTAGTTGTTAAGAGCCATCAAATTTTGAGAAGTTCATTCTAGTGTTTGAGAGTTCTTTAAGTTATAACTGTGTAGTCTACAGTAATATTTGAGAGTGCTTCAGTTTCTCAGTTACTTAAAAATTCAATTATGGCATTTTTTGTGATTGATGTTGTTCTTGAAAAGCTTGGTGGGATGTTGTTAGAAGAGATAAACAAGGAGGTTTCACTTGTTTATAACTTCACAAGTGATTTCAAATGGCTGAGCAAGAAGCAAACAAATTTAAGGGACTATCTCAGAGATGCAGATGCCCAAAGTGCACACAGTGCATCCATAAAAAGCTGGCTACTAGATGTTGAATACCCCTTATCCTATTTTGCATCCATACAAACTAGCATAATACTAAACCCTATCCAAGAATAATACAAAATAGAGAATGTAGAAACCCTTTAAAATAAAATTATATAATGGAACCCTCATCAAGCCATCAAAAGAGAGGGTAAAAGAAATAAAAATGTGATATATTTTCTTGTGTTCTCCTTCAAAAGAACATAGCCTAGGGAAAATCATGATGCATACCTAGGAATGAGCCCAAATTTCTAATTTGCATTTGCAGACAAACCTTGGGATGAAGCTGATGATGCTCAACCAACCCAGATCCCTAGCAATGAGCCCAAATTTTTACTAGTGGTAGAAAAACTAGGTCAAAGGAACTTCATTCCATTGGTGATGCACTCTACAATTCCCTTCGAATATTAGAGATCTTCAAATTTGCATTTCACGTGCTAGCTGCAATTCCCTTGAAACAAATTCATCGTGGTAATAATGAATGAGAAATGAAACCTTTTTTTTAAAGTTATGCCCATGTTAGTTGAAATTTCAACTAACACAGGCATAACTTAAAAAAAAGAAGAAAGTTTTCCTTCTATATTCTGACCAACCAAAACCTTTTGGCTTCATGGTTAATGGTTAAAAATTTTGGTAGAAAAACTAGGTCAAATGTACTAGTGTTAGGTGGCTCTTCTTGTTCACGTTCTTTCGACTTGGTAGCCTCTTCATCTATGTCTTCACCGAATGGTGTTTGATCCTCAGTTTCTTCTTCAACTAGTTTCTCAGTCTTCATCTGTGACACCAAAGTTTTTCTTAAGGTTTTTAACCATTTTCTCCTTTTTTCTACCCATCTTCTCAACTACAAGTCCCATCTTGATTCTAGACTTGTCTTCCACAAAGTTTCCAAACCTTGTAGCCTTCTTGTCTTTAGGCTGGACAAGTAAAGCCTTTATTTATTTTGTAGCTACATCAATGTCAATCTCATCATCCATGGGTAGTAGCCAAGTTGTTCTTGGATCTACAACTTTGATAAGGGTGGTGTTGGTATCCACTAGAAAATAAATATCATCTTTAAATTTCTCTACCTACTGTGTTGGTATCCTTGTTCTTTTCTCCATTCTCTCTTTGAACTGAACAAAATATTCTTCCATTACAGGTTCAAAATTATTTCCTAAGTTCTGAATAAACTCAGTAATCTGAACAATAATAGGTTAGTTGATATACCATTTGACATTACCGATTGATGGAAAGAAGTTCTACAAATAAAATAATGTACATACCAATAATGAGCCAAATTTGCAAGTATTGGATCTTGCTACCTTGATTGTCCTCATGTTTTCCTCTAGCCATCTTAGCATCAACTCAGATAGGTCAAGTTGCAAACCCTTTTTCACAATCTTGTAAGCTATGTCAACCACTCCACATACAACACTATTTGGTCTACTTGATTGGAAAAAATTGTATGCAATAACATATGCACAAAATCTCATTTTGGGGTCGGTGATGGTGTTTATTCTCAAGCCTCTAGCATCCCAAAATGCTCTAGTTAACTTATCAAGGTACATGTCAAGTTCCTTAGGGATTTAGCTTTGTTATTCATCAGATACCCTGTTACTGCATGTATAATTCCTTTGTGATATTCATTGTTTCATCTATCCACAACTTTCCCTCATGTGCATCGCTCAGTATGATGCGTATCCATTCTATTTTGAATTCCTTTAGAAAATATAGGGCATTGGTTAACCCTTTTACCTATAAGTATTTGTGATCATCTTTTATCTTGTCATCAGTGCAAAGCTCTTGATATGTGGATTGAATGTCAAAGTCTCCGATTTCATTGATTTTACAATGGATGTATGACCTAACATCCTTTATGAGTAGAACCCTAGGAGGTATTAATGAGAACATGCCCTTTTCATTGGCTTGAGCTGCAACTTTTGAATGAAGTTTGAAAGGAGGCCTAGTGAAGGTCGCACGTTCTTGATTAAATTAACCCTTTTTCTCTTATCATCCTTGGTTTGCACAGTTTGTGAAGATGAAGCCATCGTGTTTTCTAAATTAGGGATTTCAATAAATTAGATACAGAGAACTCGGTTAGTTCCAAACTTACTTGATTCAAGCTTTGACTATTCACAATGTACTTAGATCTCTGTAAAATGTTTGGGTTCTCTTTGCTTAAGTTTTTTTCAAATCGCTCTGCTTCGCTCTTGATCGCTGTGTAAACAAATGAGTTCATTTCCTACTTATTTATAGACAAAAAGCCTTGATTGGTGCAATAAATTCTTTTCCAGATACCACTCGATTGACAATCAAATAACTTGGTTAACACTATAGATACAAAAACTCAGTGAGTACTATCAATACTCAGTTGACTATGCAACTCGGTTGTCTTTTACATTTTTACCAACTAAAATTTCTTACTCAGTCTAGTTTAACTGACTAAAATTGTTTCAAATTAACAACAATATAATACCCTAGAACATCTTAATTCATGCTGATTCTGTTAGGAATAAAAATCCACCAATACAAATGAGAGGGGGGGGGTGAATTAGTTGTATAAGAGATTATTAAACTTTAAACTTTGAATAGTAGCAATATCAAATCCAATGAACACAATGAAATGCCAACACAATAACACAATATTTTGTTGTTGAGGAAACCCTGTTAAAGGTAAAACCCTAGTGGGAATTAACACCCACTAATGATTTACTGAGAGTATAGTATCCTTGTTAGAAGATCTAGCCCTGTTAGGAGCTAATTAAAACATTACAGTACATAGTCCTTGTTAGAGGATAAACCATGTTAGGAGTCAAGAAAAAGAAGGGTAGGCTCACTTCCTAGGCTCACTACCCAAAGAAGGTTATGTCCACCTTTAGAACTCACTATTTGCAACACAAGTGTATATAAAGAAATACACAATCTTTTAAACTGTTCGATAGCAACTATCTTTGCTTGATCAGTTCCAATAAAGTATATAATTTATCCTTTGCTCTACATCCAGTAGAATCAAGCTTGCAGCTTTCAAAATTCTCTTTTACATCACATACAATCTCCCATTCCTATCTTTTCAAAAGAAAAGATCTTACATATATACCCTATTACAAAATAAACCATCAGGTTAGCCAACTAGGCTTTGCTAATATTCAAATAATTACATAACTCCTTGCTAAGATACACATGGTATCTAAAACAAGTATACAACAATTACATTACAATAATTAAGGACCGATATCCTTAATTCATGTTCGCCAACTATAATACATGCTACATCTCTGACATCGGCTTCCAAATAAGTCACCTCCAAAACACACGCAACAACTAATGTCATTTAACTTTTTGTACCTTGTGCAGACCAACACAAATTATTCAGTAACCTATCTATCATCCCTTAATCTCACATACACTGAATCCTCATCACCTGTAAGATATAACTAGAACTCAGAGACTTACTTTGTCAACTTCCACTATCACTGTCCAGTAACGAGTCTTCACCAAATCTTCTTTAACTCATCCAATATGAAATATTACATCATGCAATCTTAGATATAAGATCATACTGCCTTCCTATGCACACAACTGATTTCACACATTCTGAAACATCCATACAGTATCTGTACACTATAATAACTAGCTTGTTCTCTTCACATAAATATATATTGACATTAGTGACAAAACACAAATGACAACAATAGTAACTTCCAACATCACTCAATGCAGTGATTAAACATATTAAATGTATCCAACAATCTCCCCAATGTATTAGCAATAGCCAACAATCTCCCCCTTTGGCATTGATGGCAACATATGAGAAAATCCATCAACTCAAAAGTATTCTCTCAGTACCTTTACCACATAGTCTCTTTTCTCAATACATAGTCTCTTCCCTATAGGATTTTTGCATAGCCTCTTTCCCCCTTTGACAAAAATGGAAAAGGGTGCCATAAGTCATCAACTATCTTCCACAACTATCTTCAACAATCACCCCCCTGAGGAGTAGATCCCTACATCAAGTCCAGAATATGATAAGGATCTAAAAACCTCTAGACTGATGCATCCCTACATCATTTAATTTTGAATAGGAGGGGTTTGTACCCCAAGCATACCTCTGAGATACTCAAAGGAATCTTTTTAAAACAACTTTGTAAAGATGTCTGCTATCTGTTCCTTTGTGCTAATGTATTCCAATCTTATTTGCTTCTTAGCTACCTTATCTCTCAAGAAGTGATACTTAATAGAAATATGCTTAGTTCTAGAGTCTATCACATGATTCTTTGACATGTTTACTATGCTGGTGTTATCACAATGGATAACCACCGGTTCATCAAAATTTATTCCAATGTCTTTCAGTATTTACTTCATCCAAAAAATTTGAGTGCAATTAATAGCAACAACAACATACTTTGATTCTGTACTATATTGAGCTATACAATCTTGCCTTTTACTTAGCCATGAAACCAACTTTTTTCCAAGGAAAAATGCACCTCCACTAGTACTCTTCCTGTCATCAATATTCCCTACCCAATCAGCCTCAGTATAAGCATGAGGTTCACAGTTATCATTTTTATCATACCATAAACCATATTCTATTGTTCCTTTCAGATATCTAAATATCCTTTTCACAACAACTAGGTGTGTCTCTTTAGGTTCTTCCTAATATCTAGCCACAATTCTAACAACATTAATAATATGTGGTCTAGTGTGAGTTAGAAATTTTAATCCTCCAACCATTGATCTGTACTTGGTCTAAAAAACACACTATGTCTCATCATTACTTGTCAATTTATGACCAGTCACCATGGGTGTACCAACTGGTTTACAGTCTTCCATTCCAAACTTTTTCAGCATTTCTTTAAGATACTTAGTCTAAGAAATAAAAATGCCATTCTTGCTCTAATTTATTTTCACTCCTAGAGATAATTTCATTTTGCCTATCATGGACATCTCAAATTCATTTTCCATCTCTTTAGAAAATTTCTTACACAATTCATCATTGCCTCCAAAGATAATATCATACACAAAAACTTCTATTATCAAAACTCCATCTTCACTAGTTCTTAAATATAAGTTACTATCAACATTACCTTTTTTGAATCCAAGGTTACTATCAACATTACCTTTTTTGAATCCAAGGTGAAGTAAGTATTTGTCTGACCTTGCATACCAAGCCCTTGGAGCTTTCTTTAGTCCATATAGTGCCTTTTTCAACTTGCATAACATGTCTTCATCTTCGCATAAAGGAAATCCATTAGGTTGTTCTATATACACTTCTTCTTCAAGATCCCCATTCAAGAATGCATATTTCACATTCATCTGATATACCTTGAATTCCTTATGTGCAACATAAGTGAAAAATAATCTCACATCTTCTATCCTAGCAACAAGAGAAAATGTCTCTTCAAAATCTATGCCTTCTTGTTGCGAATAACCTTTACATACCAATCATGCTTTGTTTTTTATAACAACTCCTTCATTCATTTCATTTATGAAAACCCACTTAGTTCTTATTATATTTTTGTCTTAAGGTCTAGGAACCAATTCCCAAGTGTTAGTTTTCTTTATCTGATCTAGCTCTTCTTGCATGGCTTTTATCCAAGATTTATCTCTACAAACTTCATCTATAGTCTTTGGTTCAACTTGAGAAATCAAACAAATTTATTCCCTTTTCTTTGATCTAGTCATTACTCCTTGACTTTTATTACCAATAATTTGATTTTTTAAGGATGGTTTTTCTTTACATACCTTAGAGTCTTAGGAATCTTAGTAGCCTCATTTGCTTCATCATCACAAGTCTCATTTTCACCTTCAGTCTCAAAAATTTCTTCTTCTTCTATAGTAGCAGCCTCCTTGATCTCTGTAATCTAATTACAATCATACATTCTCTCTTGTATCTGAAACCTTTCATCTATCTTCACATTGTTACTTTCAATCATCTTTCTTAATCTCATATTAAAACATTTGTAAGCCTTTCTCTTAGTAGAATAACTAAGGAAAATTCCTTCATCACTTCTAGCATCAAATTTCCCTATGTCATCATCTCTCTTGATATAGCATTTACTACCAAATATTCTAAAATATTTTATAGTAGGAGAATGATTAAACGGTAATTCATAAGGAGTCTTACTTGTACCTTCTTTGATTTGAATTCTATTTAATGTGTACACTCCTGTCCCAATAGTTTCTCTCCAATGCACATGAGATATATTTCCTTCAAGCAACATTGTTCTAGCAGCATCCAGTATTGTTCTATTCCTTTGCTCTGCTATCCCATTCTGCTATGGAGTCCTAGGAGCATATGTCTGTCTTTGTATTCCATGCTCTTCGGAGTATGAATTGAATAGATGTGAAGTAAATTCTCCAAGTTTGTCTAACCTTAAACATTTTATCTTTAAGCTTGATTCATTCTCTACTTTTGCTTTGAATATCTTCAATTTATCAAATGCTTCTGATTTCTCTTTTAAGTAAGTGACCCACATCATTCTAGAAAAATCATCAACAAAAAGTATAAAATACCTTTCTCCATAGTATGATCTTGTCCTTGTAGGTCCACATAGGTCTTTATGCAACAGATCCAACTTTCCTTTTGTTGTATATGATTTTATTTTATAACTGCTTCTAGTCTATTTTCCCATAACATATTCTCTGCATACACTATTAGATGGTTTCACAATCTTTGGTAGATTTCTTTCTGCATTAGTCAAGTTTAAATTCAAAATATTATCAAAATTGACATGACAAAATATTTTGTGCCATAACCAACTGTCATCTACCTTTGCAAAAAAAATATTTAACTCAAATACATTACCTCTAGATTTAGTACCGGTTGCAATCAAATTTCTTGTCTTACCTCTAATAAAACATTTCCCATCAAATAAATTTAATTGGAATCCCTTATCCATCAGCTATCCAACACTCAACAAGTTATGCTTAAGTCCATCAACAAGCAGTACATTGTCAGTATTAGTCTTTCCATCCAAAGTAATAGATCCTACTCCTATGATAGGTTTAGGAACATTGTCTCAGAATCTTACAACACCACCATCATACTTAATTAATTTAACTAACTTGTTTTTGTCTCCTGTCATATGGTGTGAGTGATGCAGGAGCATCCTGGGTGTAAGAGCAATCTTGCATCACCCAAAAACATTTCTATTTTTATATTCAATAAGGGCTATTTTGTGCAGAGCAGCTATTTATGGAAAGTTACTATTTTTGGTAATTTTTGTATGTGCTTAGAATGATCTGATTTCTTTCTTGGAGGTTCATGTTGGCCATATAAGTCTGCCAGTAAAGTTTCATTGCCAGATCAAGTGTATATTGGAAGATATTGAAGATTTTTGGTATTGGCAGCACGGTACATAAACTTTGAACTCAGTTTTGAAGGTTTTAGAGGCCCTGAATGAGGTCAAAAATTTGGGTGACGGGTGCTTGCATGGGTCAGGCCAGTAGAGCGCTTTGTGGCATTTCTTAAATGGGGTTATAATAGCCGATCGGGTCAACTGGTGATGACTTATGGTCTTCGGAAGTTGGGCCACCCGAAATGGCAGAAAATAATTTTTTTCAAAATTTCTGTTCGGGTTTCAAAGGTTATCTTGAGCCGACTATGATGTAATAAAATGTAAAATAAAATAATTCTAAGTTTGGTCGGCCTTATTGGCTAAAATTCTGGAACCTTCCCAGGCGGTGGAAAGTTGCCTATATAAGGAAGGCTGTATTATTGTCTTAGGCAGTTCAGAATAGTTCTGGGTAGTAGATCTGCGTAATAGTAAGAGGCTTTGTCCTACAGAATATTGTAAGGGAATGCCCATGTGGCTTTGCATCTTGTAATTTTGAAAGTTTGTAATTCCACATTTGTGGAGATAATAAGAAGCCAATTTTCTGTTCTTGCATATTGTTGTTATTTCTCTATTTCTGTTATGTGTTTGTGGTATTAAGGGGAGCACCCTTCATCAAGTGGTATCAGAGTAGGTTTTCTTGAGTGTGTAAACAGATCACTGACTGTGAGGCAGTTTGCACCAGGACCGTGGTTAGGGTTTCAGCGCGCATCGCGAAAATGCCTCCATAAAGAGAATGTGGCGGAAGAGCTGGTGCTGTGACACCTGAGGTTAGAGAGCTGCAGAGACAAGTGCGAGCATTGCAAGAAGAGATTTGCAGAGGAATGAATCTTAATGTCAGAGACGAAAGCGAGGATGAAGCCGAAGAAGAATATCAAGAAGGAGAAGTTGAAATTGTGAACTAGGAGGAAGAAAGACTTTTTCGGGCAATTTCCAAGATTGGGAAAAGACCTAAGATTGAGGTTCCTACATTTTTTGGAAATCTTAACCCAGAGGAATTGATCGACTGGATCAATGAATGTGAGGAATATTTTGAGTACGAAGATGTTGAGGATCCTGATAGGGTCAAATTTGCGAAGGCCAAACTGAAAGGTCATGCGAAGATCTGATGGCAAGAAATTCAATTGGAGCAAAATAGAAGAGGGAAAGATAAAATTACAAGATGGGATCGGATGGTGGATAAATTGAAGCGACAGTTCATTCCTGTTGATTATGAGCTTGACCTACTAAAGAAAATGCAAAGTTTGAAGCAAGCAGGAAGATCTGTTCAGGAGTATACAGAGGAGTTCTATCGACTTCTCATCAGAACAGGCCATGCAGAAGCTGATAAAGAGAAAGTTGCTCGATACCTTAATGGGTTAAGGCCAAGCATTTAGGAGGAGCTGAATCTGGTTCGAATGAACAGTATTGAAGAGGCATACCAGTTTGCCCAAAAAGTAGAGGAAAAGCTGAACAAGAAGTTTGAGAGCAGACAAAATGGAAGAGGTCGTGGTGGAAGATCTGGCAGACGGTCATATGGTGGCCGAAATGAAGATTCGAAAAAGAAGGATGAGGCCAGTAGCAATCAGAATCAGAGAGGAAATAATTCCAATCGTTTCTAGGATTAGAGTAATAAAGATCAGAGAGGAAGAGGAAGAGGACAAGGATCTGGAAGAGGAGGCTTCCGTGGAACATGTTTTCACTGTGGAGAAGAAGGTCATAGGGCATTTGAATGTCCTCAGCGCCAAGGCAGAATAGATAGGAGAAATGAAGGCCAGGCCAGAATTGCACATGTAGATGAAGATGCTAGATCATCAAATTCTGAAGATGCTGAAAGAGGAGAAACGCTAATTAACAGAAGAGTCTTGTTGAGTGGTGAGAATGAACCTAAACAAAGGAGGAGCCTGTTTTGCACTCGATGCAAGTGTGAGGGTAAATGCTATGATGTGATTATCGATAGTGGAAGCACTACCAATTTGGTGTCAGAAGAGATGGTGACAAAGTTGAAGCTCAAGAGATAGAAACACCCACATCCATATCGGATTGCCTGGGTGCAGGATGACCACAAGGTCATGGTCAGTGAACAGTGCCTAGTAAAGTTCAAGATTGGCGGGTACCAAGATGAGGTACTATGTGATATCATCTCGATGGATGCATGTCATATGTTATTGGGTAGACCGTGGCAGTTTGACAGATGTGCTGTACACAATGGTCGTGCGAATACCTATTCCCTGACAAAGGATGGAGTGCGACATAAGCTAAAGCCATTGAAGGAGACCGAAGAAAAGGTATGTGGTAATGCAAGAATAACATTTGTTGATGGAAGAAAATTTCTAGATGGTATGAGGCATGAGCATGTGTGTTTTTCTTTAATTCTAAAAGTTGGTAAAGAAGAAGTAGAGGATGTACCTGTAGAGGTTGCAGATTTGTTGAATGAGTTTCAGGATATTGTATCTGATAATGTACCTGATGGATTACCACCGGTAAGGAAGATCAGTCATCAGATGGATTTGATTCCAGGAGCCAGTTTGCCAAACAAGGTAGCACATAGAATGACACTAGCAGAAAGTGAAGAGTTGAACAGACAAGTACATGAGTTATTGCAGAAGGGGTTGATTTGAGAGAGTCTGAGTCCCTGTGCTATACCAGTGGTATTAGCACCAAAGAAGAATGGAGAGTGGAGGATGTGTACAGATTCCAAAGCAATAAACAAGATCACAATCAAGTACAGGTTTCCATTACCACGAATGGATGATATTATGGACTATTTGAGTGGAGCTGTGTATTTCTCAAAGATAGATCTAAAGAGTGGATATCATCAGATTCGGATCAGAGAAGGAGATGAATGGAAGACTGCCTTCAAGACAAAGGAAGGACTGTATGAGTGGTTAGTCATGCCTTTTGGGCTAACCAATGCACCGAGCACTTTCATGCGGCTCATGAACAAGGTTCTAAAAGAATTTCTGGGTAAGTTTGTCATTGTTTACCTAGATGATATTTTGATCTTTAGTAAGACATTGGATGAGCATATGATGCATATTCGTATGGTATTTGAGAAGTTGAGAGAAGAGAAATTGTTGATTAATTTGAAGAAGTGCAGTTTTGTGAAGAAAGAGTTAGTGTATTTGAGATTTGTAGTTTCAGCAGAAGGTCTAAAAATGGACCCAGAGAAGGTACAGGCTATCCTTGAATGGCCTACCCCAAGGAGTGCTACTGAGGTAAGATCTTTTCATGGTCTAGCTAGCTTTTATAAAAAGTTTATTAGAAATTTTAGCAGTATTTGTGGACCCTTGACTGAAACAATGAGAGGGGATAGAAAGGAGTTTAAGTGGACTAATGGGGCAGAAAAGAGTTTTCAATTGTTGAAACAAAAAGTTATAGAACAACCTGTTTTAGCACTTCCAGATTTTAATAAGGTTTTTCAAGTAGATTGTGATGCTAGTGGTACTGCAATAGGAGCTGTTATGAGCCAAGAAGGTAAACCTGTTGCTTATTTCAGTGAGACGTTAAATGATGCCAAGAGGAAATATTCTGTTTATGATTAAGAATTTTATGCTATAGTTCAGGCATTAAAGAAGTGGAGACATTATCTAATTTCTAAGGAGTTTGTTTTGTATACTGATCATCAAGCTTTGCAATATTTGAATAGTCAAGGAAAGTTGAATCAAAGGCATTTGAAATGGGTTGAGTTTTTGCAAAGTTATACATTTGTTTTGAAACACAAGAGTGGAAAGTCTAATAGGGTTGCAGATGCTCTTAGCAGAAGGCAACTATTGCTGACAGAAATGCAGATTGAAGTGGTTGGGTTCAAGGAACCCAAGAATTTGTATCCAGAGGATCCTGATTTTGGTGAAGCTTGGAAAGCTTGTACAGAACCTGTTACTCTAGACAGGATGAAATGGTTGGATTTCATCATCTAGGATGATATGCTATTCAGAGGGAGTCAGTTGTGCATTCCATGAAGTTCTATGAGGGAGAATCTCATCAAGGAGAAGTATAGTGGAGGATTGGCTGGACATTTTGGTCGTGATAAAACCCTTGCTTTGGTTGGTGAGAATTATTATTGGCCACAATTGTAGCAAGATGTGAAGAAGTTTGTACAGAGTTGCAGAGTATGTCAGATGGCGAAAGGAGTGAAGCAGAATACAGGGTTGTATCAGCCATTACCTATACCAAAGAAGCCTTGGGAGGATATCAGTATGGACTTTGTTCTTGGTTTACCGAGGACACAGCAGGGACATGATTCAATTTTTGTGGTGGTTGACAGATTTTCAAAGATGGCACATTTCATTCCCTGCAAGAAGACTAATGATGCTGTTCATGTAGCAGAATTGTTTTTTAGAGAAGTGGTGAGACTACATGGTTTGCCAAAGACCATAGTTTCAAATCGAGATACTAAGTTTGTTGGATATTTCTGGCGTACATTGTGGAAGAAGTTGAAGATAGATTTGAAGTTCAGTTCATCACATCATCCACAGACTGATGGACAGACAGAGATGGTGAATAGAAGTTTGGAAAATTTGCTGAGATGTTTGGTTGGAGATAAGCCAACAGGATGGGATTTGATTTTACCACAAGCAGAATTTGCATACAATAATTCTGTCAACAGGAGCACTGGTAAATCACCATTCCAGATTGTATATGGAAGTAGTCCAAGAAATGCATCTGAATTGAGGAAGATAGATAAAAGAGAAATAAGTAGTGCTGAAGCTGAGGATTTTGCAGAACACTTGAAGAACATCCATGGGGAGGTGAGGAAGCATATTACCAAGATGAACGCATAGTATAAGGCTAAGGTAGATGAGAAAAGGAGGTATAAGGAATTTCAGGTCGGTGATGAAGTCATGGTTCATTTGCGGAAGGGGCGGTTTCCAGTTGGTACATATAACAAGCTGAAAATGAAGAAGTTCGGACCATGTAGGATACTGAAGAAACATGATTCAGGAAATGCATATGAGGTAGAATTGCCTACTGAGCTAAATATTTCACCAGTGTTTAACATTTCAGATCTGACAGAGTATCATGAAGGAGGTGTTGAAGATGAGATCACAGCAGCATAGTGGAGTATTCCAGCAACTAGTTCAGACACTAAGGAGATCAAGGATATACTGGATAGTCATGTTGGCAAAAGCACAAGGAACAGGACATATGAAGAATATCTGGTCAAGTGGAAAGGATGATCTATTGAAGATTCATCATGGCTAACAAGGGTGGAGGTTAACCGTCTTGGTTTTCCTTTGCACACCTGAGTCGTGACAGGGTCACTTCTCAAATTACCCTGGGTGTCTGATGCAGGAGCATCCTGGGTGTAAGAGCAATCTTGCATCACCCAAAAACATTTCTATTTTTATATTCAATAAGGGCTATTTTGTGCAGAGCAGCTATTTATGAAAAGTTACTATTTTTGGTAATTTTCGTATGTGCTCAGAATGATCTGATTTCTTTCTTGGAGGTTCATGTTGGCCATATAAGTCTGCCAGTAAAGTTTCATTGCCAGATCAAGTGTATATTGGAAGATATTGAAGATTTTCAGTATTGGCAGCAGGGTATAGAAACTTTGAACTCAGTTTTGAAGGCTTTAGAGGCCCCGAATGAGGTCAAAAATTTGGGTGACAGGTGCTTGCATGGGTCAAGCCTGTAGAGCGCTCCGTGGCATTTCTGAAATGGGGTTATAATAGCCGATCGGGTCAACTGGTGATGACTTATGGTCTTTGGAAGTTGGGCCACCCGAAATGGCAAAAAATAATTTTCTTCAAAATTTCTGTTCAGGTTTCAAAGGTTATCTTGAGCCGACTATGATGTAATAAAATGTAAAATAAAATAATTCTAAGTTTGGTCGGCCTTATTGGCTAAAATTCTGGAACCTTCCCAGGCGGTGGAAAGTTGCTTATATAAGGAAGGCTGTATTATTGTCTTAGGCAGTTCAGAATAGTTCTGGGTAGTAGATCTGCGTAATAGTTCAAGGCTTTGTCCTATAGAATATTGTAAGGGAATGCCCATGTGGCTTTGCATCTTGTAATTCTGAAAGTTTGTAATTCCACATTTGTGGAGATAATAAGAAGCCAATTTTCTGTTCTTGCATATTGTTGTTGTTTCTCTATTTTTGTTATGTGTTTGTGGTATTAAGGGGAGCACCCTTCATCAGTGAGCAACCAATGTCTATAATCCATTTAGATTTCTTATCAACATGTGATACTAAAGCTTTTTCCTCATGTACTGGTTTTTCATCTTTAATAGAAATAAATATAATCTCCTCATAATCCAAATCATCATCATTAGAAATACCTTCACTAGCATAATAACATTCCTTATCCTTTGAATACTTAGACTTGAAAAACTTAGGTTTGTGCTTAAGAACTTTGTAAGACATGCAGATGCAAAATGGCCTATCTTATTGCATGAAAAATATTTCAAAGCTAACTTTCATTCAAATTTACGCTTACCTCTCTTTTCTCTTCTATCAATCAGTGCAACAAGTTCATCTAGCTTTATTTTTGCTACTTGTATATGTTCCCATTCATCAACATATTCATCAAGCTCTTCTTTTATGTTCTCACTGTTGGTGCTCAGAAGTGCATACATTATCTTCTTATGTGTAGATTCTTTAAATGTTGTTTCAACTTTAGGTATAGAATCTCCCATTTCTGCAGCTTCAAAGGTAGTTAGCTTTGCAATCAACATTTATCTTCTAAAGTTGGAGTCAAAGGTATAACTTCCTCTATAGCATGAACTTTGGTCTTGTAGATTGGTGTCAATGATCTAAGAATCTTCGCAATGACTTCTTCCTCTTCATAAGTGCCTCTAGAGTTTCTGATTCCAATCACAACCTTTGTAACTCTTTGTACATAAGCTCTAATGTTCTCATCATCCTTCATTTGTAGCTTCTCCATCCTTGTTTTCTAGTTCTGTAACTTCACTTGCTTTGTAAACTTGTCTCCTTCATACAATGCCTCTAATCTTGTCCAAATATTGTGTGCCGAATCTAGATCTTTAACTTCAGTGAATTCTCCTTCAGAGAGTGCACTAATTAGTGCTTCCCTTGTGACCATATTATATGAGAATATATTCTTTTCATCATTAGTAGCTTTTTCCAATTCATCCTCAGCCTTCATAGCCACCTGATTCTTTGTAATCATCCAATAGTCAATGCCCAAACATAGCAAATGAGTTCACATCTTGTTCTTCCAATTGTAAAAGTTCTCAGGATCAAATTTCAGACTATCCTTCCTATAGAAATCCATCTTCAAGATCCCCTCAAGCTATTAAGATTTCTCTCTAAGGACCAGTAGCTCTGATACCAATTGTTAGGAATAATAGTCTACCAAAAAAATTGAGAGGGGGGTGAATCAGTTGTATGAGAGATTATTAAACTTTAAAATTTTAATAGCATCAATATCAAATCCAATGAACACAATGAAATGCCAACACAATAACACAATATTTTGTTGTGGAGGAAACCCTGTTAAAGGTAAAAATCCGGTGGCAATTAACACCCACTAATGATGTACTAAGAGTATAGTATCCTTGTTAGAAGATCTACCCCTATTAGGAGTTGATTAAAACATTATAGTACATAGTCCTTGTTAGAGGATAGACCCTATTAGGAGTCATGAAAAATAAGGGTGGGCTCACTGCCCAAAGAAGGTTCTGTCCACCTTCAAAACTCAAATTTTGCAACACAAGTGTATATAAAGAAATACACAATCTTTTGAACTTTCTGATAGCAACTATCTTTGCTTGATCAGTTCCAATGAAGTATATAATTTATCCTCTTCTCTACATCTAGTAGACTCAAGCTCACAACTTTCACAATTCTCTTTTACATCGCATATAATCTCCCATTCCTATCTTTTCAAAAGAAAAGATATTACATATATACCCTATTACAAAATAAACCATTAGGTCAGCCAACTAGGTTTTCCTAATTTACAAATAACTACATAACTCCTTGCTAAGATATACACTATATCTAAAACAAGTATACACCAATTACATTAAAACAATTAAGGACCAACATCCTTAATTTATGCTCACCAACCATAATACACACTACATCTCTGAAGTCAGCTTCCAAATAAGTCACCTCTAGAACACACACCACAACTCACATCATCTAGCTTTCTGTACCTTGCACAATGAACATTCTTCAGTACCCTATGTGTCATCCCTTAATCTCGCATACACTAAATCCTCATCACCTGTAAGATATAACTAGAACTCAGAGACTTACTCTGTCAACTTCCACTGTCACTGTCTAGTAACCAGTCTTCACAAAATCTTTTGTAACTCAACCAATATGCAATATTACATCATGCGATCTTAGATATAAGATCACACTACCTTCCTGTACACACAACTAACTTCACATGTTCTGAAACATCTGTATAGTATCTGTACACTGTAATAACTAGACTATTCTCTTCACAAAAATATATGCTAACATCAGTGACAAAACATGAATGACAACAATAGTAAATTCCAACATCACTCAATGTAGTGATTAAACATATCAAATGTATCCAACAATCTCCCCAATGCATTAACAATATCCAATAGATTTGACATTCACACAATAGATATAAGGAAATGTTGTAAGATATAACCTTTTGAAATTCAGTTCCATACTTACTTGGATAACATAGGTGGAGGTGGTGAAATCACCTAATCCAATGGATGAGGTGTCACCTACTATTGTGCTTGGTCCAACATTGTCATTTGATGCTTTTCTCCACATTTGATTCCTTATTCTCATGATTTCTTCAATTGTGTTTCCACTATCACTAGTACTCAGTTCTGGTACTTGGTCTCTGCAATCTTTACTTAAGTGACCAACCTTATGATAGTGCAAACATTCCATTCTAGAAGTCGACCAATTTCAAGATTTTCCTCTCCAATACTTTTTCATACAATTAGCTGCAATATGTCCATACCTACCACATGTTGTGTAATTAACCCAAGTGTTGTAATTTGAAGTGTATGCATTACCTTTCCTTTTCAGTTGAGATGTCTTATTTTGTCCTTTCAATTTCTAGACTTGTTTCATCTTTGTCTTGCATTCTTGTGATATGTATCCATGCATGTTGCAAGTGTGATAGTGCTTTTCCATATAAGGTTTCTTAGGTGACTTGCTCAACTTTGATCTGCACTCATGTGATTGATGTCTGTAATTGCCACAATTGTAATAATAACCATTAAATTTAGGAGTGGTTTTAAGAATACCTTTTGCTTTGCTTCTGCAAATATTTGATGTGTGGCCTGGTTTTCCACAATTATAACATGAGAGCTTCTTTGGCCTTAGATTTGCGTAGGCATTCATCTATTCAAATTTTCTTGATGACTCTCCATGCTCGATATAGCCTAAACCATTACTGCTATCAAGTCCTCTTTGACTAATTAGAAACTCATCCATCCTTTTTGTACTTTCTTCAACTTTCTTAATCATCTCATTGTGCTATTGTTGAATCTTCACTTCATTTTTTAATATTTCATTTTCTTCTCTCAATTGACAAATGTCTTCCAATCTTCTAGCAAGTTCACTATTTACTCGGTTGACTTATTGACTCATGACAACCATCTAATTGAAGATTTCAAAATGATGCTTATTAAGTCTCATTATCTCAGATTCCTTTTCTTTTAGCTTTTAAGTCATTTTTCTTCTGTCATCAATAGTCAGATTCCTTTCTTGTTCTTCCTACCTTGCATTGTTCATGACATCAATCATTCTGACCATTTGTGTCTCCTGACTGATCTGCAGTGCTTTCACTTGTTCAATAAGATGTTGATTCTTTTCAGATAGATCTGACATAGTTCCTTCAGATGCACCAGATATGCTACTAGATCTAGATGTGGATCCTTCAAATGGATCATCTATCTCTTCTTCATGATAATTAGTCTCATTATACCAAAGGGCCATATCCTTCCTCTTGACCTATAAATATCCCACTATTTCTTTTCCTTCCTTGAATTATTTAATGTAGATCTGCAACTGTAATCTCTAATTCTCAATAGTCTTGTCAAGCTTATACATTTCCATCCTTAAGATATTTTCTCTTCAGTGATTAAACTTCCTTAATAAGAGAACTAGCTTTGATACCAGTTGTTGGAATTATGGAAAGGTGTCTACTAAGAGGGGAGGGGTGAATTAGTACTCTTAAAACTTTTCAAACTAATCCTTGTAAATATCAACTTCAATAACCGACTGTGTAAATTACTTTCACCATACATTCAATAGTATAACTGAAATGTAAATGCATGAAAGTAAATCAATAAAAAATTCATGAAAATTTAATACACATGACACATGTATTTTGGTATTGTAGAAACCCTTGTTAGAAGGTAAAAATTACGGTGGGGATGGAACCCGCAAAGCTTCACTTCTGCAGAAATAAAGTTGTCGATTAAGGCTTACAATAGTAATCACTTCTGGTGATCTTATCCTATTAGGAGTAACAAAAAGATTAGCTAGATCTACCCGATTAAATAATTTTAGCAACACAAGTCATGTGTGCACTCAGTTAAGAGATTTAACTAAGAATGGTTAAGTCCACTCTGTTAGAAGATTTTGAATCTGCTACAATTCTTAGAGAGTAACAACATGATATGTGACCTGAATGAAATACAACTCAAATTGCTGATATCAGATCCTTTAAATACAATAAAGATATCACCTTGCTGTGATGAATATATCCTTTTGAATTACTTGGTAGCCTTATAACTCTCCTGATAAACTAAATACTTCTATAGAAATCCTTCTGTCAAAACCCTGTCTGAACTTTAGATGTCCTGAGTGCGACTACTTCTTGAAGATACATGTAAAAATGACATCCTTACAAATTTTATATCAAACTAACCTTGACCTAATTAGGGTTTAACATTATCTTAGAAAACCTAAGATCAATGGTTCATAAGATTAACCTAGATCATCATTACATAGGAATCATCATTCATTAAATGATTACATCCGCAATAAATATTCACCTTGATCTTGGTAAACTATTTTCTTACGCGACAAAAAGTTATTCACCTTGAACTATGTGCCATTCCAAACTTTTATGTGAACTCTGGATTACTCAGTAAATGTTGTCTCTTGGTCACAGTGTTCACTAGTGCTCGGTAATCCTGTGTACTCGATAACTATTACACTTGGTGATCTCTCTGCCTGGTGACTACTATGTATTGATAACCAACTGAACTGTCTTCCTGTGTTTGTCGACTGTACAACTGAATACTAATGACAACACTTAAACCATTTAGGAGTAACATAAAATCACATGTGAAAAGGACATTTAGGAATATTGAATGGAGTAGAGAGTTCAATCAACTATGAAACTTCACAATACCTTTCAAAGTCCTCCAACAAGTTCATTGGGATAAAATAAGTTTTATCAGTAGCTGTGTACTCTCAAGGGGAAGTCACCAAAGGAGTACCAACTAGAACCATCATGAGGGAAGAAAAATAATCAACCACTAATGCAGGAGAAGTAGGGGCATCCACATTCAAATGGTTAAAGAAGGCATTACACCAACAAATAAAAGACTTGACACTCTTTTAATGAGGATGAAGACACTTAGAAGCCAACTAGCCAATGAAAAAGAATGATGCACACCAAAAAGGAAGGTTCTCAAAGCATTGCTTTTCATTAGTTTTTTAGTCAAGGAAGATTATCTATTTCTTAGATTTAAATTAAAAAGGTGTTCCTTATTACTCCCTAATGATATATATGGAATGCCATAGATGTCATTGTTGTAATTTTATTAGCTTATAAGTGTAGTGGTTTAAGCATGATGAATTCTAACATATTTTAGTAAATAAAGTTAGTTCATAATCTTTTAAGGAAACATGTCATTAATTCTTTTAGAATAATTCATTGAAATAGTAGCAAGGATACTTCAAAGATCACAATGTTAAGGAATAAATTCATTACTCTAAGCTACACTTGATTTGAAAAGATCATGCACCTCTAAACTTTTTGTGGGCACCTCATTGAATAATTATAGGTTTATATAAAATATTTAAAAAGTCTTATGACCTACTTAAGCTTATCTATTTCATTCAATATACTTTCATGAGGTTAACCTATTTACTTCATTGTAGTTCTAGTAAGTTGGCCTAATACATGATAAGATATGACCTATACTTCCATCCTATTTTAAATATCTTTGAAAACCTGTCAATGGTACACAATTTTTAAGTTCCTATATGGTATTTAATTTAATCAACATAATTTTTTTACAACATCTTATGTTATATTTACTAACTTATGATTTCAAGTAAGAGGTAATAACACAATTTAACCATGTACTGAAAATATTATTTTCTTACTTTTATGTGTAGATTATCTAATGTTGGTGTTGGAACTTAGATTTTCTATGTTATTAAATTCTATTACAATAGTAGCTTGGTTGTTCAATAAGATATAAAAAATTTACATTTTTTAATTTCTTTTAGAATGAATATATCTTATTTAACTTCACTAATTAATATAAGAAAAATAAATAAATTGTATTATGTTTTCAATTTTTACTAACAATGTCAAGTCACTTATTAGATTGATAAACACAATAACAAAAACTTAAAAGTTTTGCACTAAACTGTGCAAATGATATTTCAAAGTTAGATTGGATGGAAACTTAACCATACATATATAGATAGAATGTTGGTCATGAGTCCAAGGATAAAACTTTAGGTAGGTGTGAATACAAGATGATAGAAATTCTACCTAAGGGATCAAGACCATGATTGTTATTTTGTAATTTCTTTAATTGTAACTCATGCCATAATACATTCTATCTATTTGGATTGGCATTAGAGTTTAGACAACCTATGTTGGTAGTGTATTTCAACTATATCTTAGTTAAAATATTCATTTGCAATTATATATTAGGCACAACTCCATTAATCCTATGAGACCTGCAATTTACTATTGATAATTCAGTTCTTGTAATTGAATTCCTTATCCTTCAACATTTAATAGTGTTGTTGTCCTCTCACTTTTGACAAATTAGAAATGTTAGGTGGAAAAAGAAGAACTAGATGAAAAATTTATTGAACAATCCTCTCTATTTATATGCTTCTCTCTCATAATAGATACCCATCATCTATCTATGCTCCAAACACGATGGATAACTACACATCAGCTAAGTGAATGGATTAGTTTGATCACACAACCTTGTGAAATTCTTGGCACTTAGATGAGTGAGGTGGGAGTTAAAGGATTAATTTGATCATGTAAACTTTGTGTGAAATCCCTTAATTGCTCTACAACTTCACTTCACTCCCATGCCTTGAGTGATTACAACTGGGCTTTAAGGATTTTGTAGGTGGAAAATGAACATAAATCTTTATATATAATTTTTGCTTATGATTAACTAAAATATATTAGTTATTATTTATTTATGTATATGTATTATGACATGCGAATTAAGGAATATGCAAGTTATAAAATGATGAGTAAACTTGTGTTGAAATGAGAAGTCATAATTTGGATAAACAATGATGAAGAGAGGATCCCATCCATCAAAGTCATTTAGATATGGAATTTAGTCTGATCACAACTTTGCATTTTAAACCTTTGTGGATGGTCCAAGCAATGAACATACCTTCATCTTTATCAATTGTGTTCAACTGATCTACAACCTTTTAATATAAATCTAATAATTTTGAACCACCAACATAAACAAAAGATTTATGCAAATAATTCTTTTATCTTATTTATAAAAAAAAATCATCCTTAATAATTAGGCGAAAGACCTTATCTAAGAAAAACACAAGTTAAAAAATCTACCACAACAAAGAAAAAATGATTATTATAAAAAAAACCTATACAAAGACGCCATCTGAATTCCAAGCATTCTTTAGTCCACAAAAAAAAAATTTGAGGGAAAAGAAAATGACGACTGATTACCTCAAAGTTCAACTTTTGAATAGTTAATTAATACTGAATGGTAAAAATGAATTGAATTATTTCCTCGACATTACAAGTATATGCATTTAAGTGGTTTATCAAACTACCAACCAAAAAGAAAAAGAAAATATGGAAGGAAGTGAAGATTCAGTCGCCAAACTTATAATAAATTGGCAAGCACCAAAAAATTAGAAAAATCAAATAAGAGATTAATATAATATGCTAGAAAAATAGCTTAAGCAACGTTGAATTATTCTGTGTTGGAAACATCTGAGTCACTCATAAGAACGTGAATAACATGGAAGATTTGTGAGGAGATTGCTAAAAAATATGTCTTAATGTATTTCTCATGACACAAAGAAGTTGCTGAATATTTTGAAAATTAAAACTAAGGAAGACAAGTAATTTATAACTGTGAACTACATGGTAATTGCTCTAAAAAATTCAGAGATTCAATGATTGAAACTTAATCACTATCATATCAGTGAGAAATAATTAAAGTTTTGACAGAATAACTAGCATGGAGGAGAAAATTGATAGTAGTAATGGTTTAACCAGGAAAGTTGAGACTATGGAAAAGAGAATTGAAAAGCTGGAGAAGACTGTGGGGAGTATTGCAGAATAGAGTTTTTCTATCTGTTAGCACTTGTAAAAAATTTCATGGCTCTAGCCCTTTTCCCCTGGTCTCTGCAGTTATTTTCAGGTCTCTGCCTTTAGCCCTAGTTCAAATTTTTTTGAAAACTAGCCGTTGCATACAAAAACCCTTTGAAAAATCCTGGCCCTTTTCTAATTTCACGTTACCTTTTTGAGTCACTTAAAAACTTTTAAATGCATGTGCTTTATATTTTGGTCAGCCCTAGTGTTAAATTTTCCTAAGTTTCTAACCCCGGCGAATTTAATATTTCCTAAAGCCTTCAACACCTTTTTTTTTCCCTCGAAAGCCTAAGTCTTAGCGTTTAATTTTTCCAATGTTTCAGCCTTAGTGTTTTCTGGGCCCAGTCTTTTGAAAACACTTCCATCCAATGGTCAATGTAAGTTCTCATAGACTTTGTCAGAGGCTTAAGATCTTATGCTAATCATTGATCTCTTTCCTGATGATGTAGCCTTTCTTTTCGAGCAGGTCCACTGCTAGGTGTGTTGACTTGGTGGTATCTCATTGGTCGATAGAAGTATGAAGTGGAATGTTGTCAATGGGATCGGTCTTCTCAGCGTTCAGGTGGATTAAAGTTCAATCTAATCTTGTGGCTATCATTATACCGTTGATATAACATGCTCAATTTTTAATGCAGTAGTATAGTGATAGCTGTTGATTCTCTTTAAGATGGCAGGTGGGTCCATTGACACATATGTATAGTTGGCGACTTCTGGTTGGTCCATGTAGTAACATTTTGGCATGATATCAGTGGGTCCTGATCCTATCAGAGAATCAACAAATGATGTATGATCTCATTGAGTGTGTCAGAGGCTTAAGATCTTTAGACGACCATTGATTTTTCCTGGTGTGGGCCCATTAGAATATTTCTCTATCTTTTTAGCGGATTCTAATAAATGTTTGCTTGGTTCGCTGATTCACATGATGATTTGGTGGAGGCTCTTAAGATTTAGTGATTTGGCATATAGTGTTCATAGAATCACTAAATTTTCTAGCGGTGCCCTCAAAGTTCTCACGAATGGGTGAGGATCCCTTTGGTTGCGTGTTCACCAAATAGAAATAAGGGTAAAGGTTTGCCAAGAAGTGGGACCATTTGGTGATTCATTGCTGAGGTGTCAATTTTTGACTAGCCGAGCTTTATGGTGATAGGAATCTGTCAGTGGGACCTACAGAGAAGGATTTTTGATCAATGGTCGGTGCATGATCTTAAGGAATATTCCTACCCTATGAGATCATGTGCCATCTGTTGATCTCACATCTTACTTGGATGTGTCAGTGGTGACTAGGCAGAAATAGAAAATGATATAATGACATGTGGCAGTTTGTAGGAGGGCCTAGGTGGGGTCAAAGGCTCTTAACGGTTCTGACAAAGTGCTTTAGCAGCCGAAAAATTTCCAAGGCTTCATTCATTCACGTAAAATAGCAGTGATTCTCTAAGTGTTTTAGCAGTTCAACGAACAAGCATTCATGGAATCGCTAAACTTTATGGTGGATAAATAAAATGTTTTATGAACTGGCGGTGACCTTTTGTTGCTAATTCACTAAATATGGGACCAAGGTTAGAGTTTTCTTTGGGTCACCAAGTCACGGAGTTAAGTGATGGGTTAAGTTTTCTTTTTGCGAATTGGAAATGCCTTGTCGCATGGTCGCTAGGAATAAACCCAGGGTGGCAATTGAGTTAAGATTTAAAAGACTATGAAACATGAAGATTGAACGGTCATGACTTAAAGTTGATGGAGATTCAAATGTTGATTGCTGATTTTCTGTTAAAGCCATAAAATGACCGTTGAAGTTCAAATTTGAATTTGTAGAGGGTTTCAAGCAACAGAAGGTACCAAAATTTATGGTTTTAATGGCTGGTTTCAATTGATTTGGTGGTGCTAGTTGTTGCAGACTAGTCTAAGGGTCCTTGTGGTAGGTGGCATGATGTTTTTGTACCAGGAGAAGTATGGTTTTGTGCTTGAGATATGTTTGTAGGTGGCCGATTTGACTAGTTTTCATGGAAATTCCTTGTTGTTTTGTACTGTCCTCATAGATTTTGATGATTGCAAATTCGTCTGAGATTCTTTTTCTCCGGGTTGCTTATGTTTCTTCCCCTACAATAAATTTTGATGTAGTTTTGGTTGTTGAGTTGTTGAAACCCTAGCCCTAGTCACCCAAAGCTTGATGCATCCTTTTTGAGGATTCCAAGGTGACTAGGGGTATACGAAGTAAAAAGTTTTATTTTGAAATGGTTTTGATCTTGATTAGTTCTAGGGAGTTGTAGCAGGCGGTATCATATTGTATTAGATTGAATAGAATTTCCTTGAAGTCTTTTGTAGGTTATTGAAGTGGTTTTCTCTCTTCTCTACTTAGAACATGTACATGTACATGATTCATTATACTTAATACAATTATTTGAAGCTTTTAAGTCTCTCCTTGGTGTCAATCTTGTGAATTCTAGATTTTCTGATCTATTGCATAGGGTTACCTTTGTATATGTCCAAAGTCTTTAGTTCTTGATCTATGATCAAGTGAAATATACTTTGGATAGGACATAGATTCACTTTGATTTGTCTACAAGAGGATATTATAAGTAGTAGATGGGATGAAATACTTGTGTTTATGGCTATGAGTCTTTGACAATAGTTGGTTCATGTTTCAATGTTTGTATTTGAGATTTTCCCAATGGATAATGGCACTGATCAGAGATTAGTATATTTAGTTGAGTTCAATGCCTGATTGGCCCTTTCTTACTTCTCTCCATCTCTAGATATCAACACTCTTCACGTTTTAATTGTATTTGGTTGATAGTAGTAATACCCTATAGTAATGGAGAGTCAATGAATGTGAGGTTAGTATTTAGCACTTTCTTACTATTCAATCTATTGTTTAGACCTAGTCTTTGGTGTGTGAAGTATAGTTTTCATTGGGTTAGGTTCACCCGCCTTGGTTTTGCAGAGCCAGAAGTGAAGAGGGTAGTCTTTTCCCTATAGTTGGTCCAGTTGCCCTAAGATCCTTATACATTTTGGAACAAACCAATCCTAAAATCAACCTGAGGGTATATTGGTAGCCTAAGAGTATAGGCATCCATTTTGAACACCAACGAGATGGTGACTCTACTCGAGAGAACAACGATGAAGAAATATATCTATTAGGATCTCTGGTTGGGACTATATTGTTAAAATCAAAATCTTTTGTTGACCAGATTGATTTGCCCATCTGAGTCACCAACAAGATAGTGACTCTGCTAGGGAAGTGTTACACAAGTCTATAGTAACCAGTAGGTCATCATTGAAAAATGGGGTTGTTCTTGTCCCTTGTTTTATAGTCTCATTTGGGTATTTGTTAAGTGGTATTGTAAGATTCCCAATATACTTGGGTGGTGACTCAATCATCTCTATAGCAATGCTAGTCAGTAGATTTTTATCAAATGAGTTATAGAGGTACTAGGTACCAGAGGAACAAACATCTTGAAAGCTTAATGGAAGAAGGTATTCCAAGCACTTCTAGGCCTAGTCAGATAAGGGGAAGAAAGAAGAAAGGAAATCTTTCTCATACTTGGAGAAATAAAAAGGATACAAGACAAGAAACTCAAACCAAGCCTAGTCAAGAAGAAAATATTTCAGAATATGAAGAGGCTATTGATTTGGGATTGAACCAGTATGAGGATGAATTTCAAGTGGGAGATGATGAGTCTGAGACTATTCTCCTTGAATTAGAAGAGATCTTTGAGGAGGTCTATGAATTGGAAAGAAGAGTCCAAGAACAAGTTGCTATCAGGCAACAAAGAGAAAAGGACAAAGAGGATAGAGTAAGACAAGCAATGATAAGGGCTGATCAACTAAAGAGGCAGTTGTTAGATTTGGAGGTAATTAATTTTATCCCAGAGCCTAAAAGAGCAGAGGAACAACCTATTTTGTATAAAACACATGAGATAAATAGGCCTAGAGATAAGGGCAAACAAAAAATTGTTGGAGTGCAGATTAGTGAACAGATTCATGTGGAAAACCCATTAGATCAAGGGTTGAGATTAGATGCAGACCTTGAGAGGGCTAGAAAAGAGAAAGAAATGTGGGCTAAAGAACTAGAGAAGGCAGAGTTGGAGGCTACTGCTGCAAAAATAAGGAAGAAGATTGATTTTCTCAAGCATACCTTAGGACCTTCAAATGTTGTTGCTTCTTTCTTGGGGCAAGGTGGAAATCATGGTAACCTTGCAGCTCAAACAAATGGCATTCTAGGTGTTGCTAAAATTCCTAATGGTTCAAACACAAGGACATCTACATCTCAAGGAATGGATCTACCACATGGAGTTCCTGTTCATGAAAGGTACAAACAACTTATTTTTTTTGGTATTCCTCGTTATCCTAATGTTATTCTTGATGAAATTAGAAAGAAACTCCCTAAGTTTACTGGAAACAATGTCATTACATGTGAAGAACATCTAATTTTTTTTATAGATGTAATAGATGACTATAATGTTGAGCCTGATGATGTTGTAATGGAGTTATTTGTACAATCTTTGACTCAAGATGCTAAGGATTGGTTTAGAGGATTGCCCCATGCTAGTATAGGATCTTGGAATGAATTTAAGAATTGTTTCAAAGAAAATTATGGAGATAAAACAAATAAGGGTTTTATTTTGAATGAATTCAATAATATAAAGAAAAATCAGAATGAAGAGGTCCTTGAATTTAATATAAGATTCCAAAAGGCTATGCATAGGCTACTGCAAATTATCAGATTAGATGATAGGGTATGTCTTGTGACATACTTAAATTCTTTTGATGCAAAGATGGGTTACCTCTTAAGGGATAAGAACCCTAGAAATCTTGGGGAGGCTTAAAAGTTGGCTATCAACATAGAAAGTAATAGAAGAATATCAAGAAAATTAGGGAGAAGAGATGATTATAGGCCTCAAGTGCAAAACAAGAAAGAAATGGAAAGGTCTGCTAATTTTAAGCCTAAGGATGAGGACAATCTAAAGCAGATTCTAAGTGCTTTAGAGAGTCTAAAGCTTGATGAAAAAAGAAACAATAAGGTTGCAACAAATGATAGGCCAGCTTCAAGTAATTTTAGCAGGCAACCAAGAATGCAAAATTACCCATACAATACTCAATGGAAGGATGGCAAGCCCATTTTTCTAGTTAAAAGGGATAGGCCTAATGATAGGATTCCTGATCCTTTGCAAAGAAATTCAATCAACATGAATGATGATATCCCATGGTGTACTATTTTTCAATCTCCTCATAGTCTAGAGCATTGTGTTATTGCTTTGAATTTCCCTGATAACCAAGAACAAGATGAGTAGTATGATAAGAGTGGTTGTGGAATGACTTCTTCACATGCATGGGATGAGCTTGACTCTACTGATGGTGAGGAGGAAGAATTTGATGATGTTGGATGTGGTGTAGTGAAGTATGAGGAACATGTTTCCTTAAGGAGACCCTCTGATGAGGAAACTGCACAAATCATTGTAGACATGGTCACTCAAGCTAGGAGTAATTACAATTTGAGAAGCAGGATAGTTGGAGGCACAAGTGGTAAACCAGGTAGCATGTTTATCAAGAATTATAAAAGGAACACACAACAACATGAGGAAAAGGAAAAGGGTGCTGGTGTTGTCAGTCAGGTTAAAATAAAAAAGAAGAGTGGGCCTACTGCAATACCTAAGGGTAAAGTAAAGACATCAGAAGTAGTTGTCCCCATACCTCAAAAGGAAGATGAATTTGTACAAAACAATAACTCTGACTTGATTATCCAAAAAGAGGATAAAGATAACTCTAAGATTAAGGAAGATATGGGAAACCATTCTTATGTTCCCATTGATATGACTAAATTGCTTTCACAAATAACTGTTAAGGTTCCATTGTTAGAAATGATGAGAATAGAAGAGCACAAGGTCAAGGCCTTAGATTGGATAAATGGTGCCTCTTCCATAAAGGTCCAAGAAATGAATAGAGGTGACAAGCATGTGGCTACTTTAGATGACACACCTGATAGTAAAAATGAAGAAATTCTCTCTAAGATTCCTCAGAGGTATTTGGATGCAAATATTGTAAATACTGCATCAGGGACGGTCGATCCTTTTTTCTTGTCCCTTATGATAAATGGCACATTATTGAAGAATTGCATGATTGATTTAGGAGCATCCAACACTATCATGCCTACAGAGATCATGAAGTCACTGGGACTAAACGTTGATACACCTCATGGGAAATTCCAAGCTATGGACTCAAGAGAAGTGCTAGTTATTGGTACCATTAAGGCTTTGCCTTATAAATTAGCAACATTTCCAGACAATTAATTAACTATGAGTGTTCTTATAGTCAAAATTCCCCCTCAATATGGAATGTTGTTATCTAGAAAGTGGAGTGCCTCCAAGGGAGGAAGTATTCAATGTGATTTGTCCTTTGCCACTTTTAGCATTGAAGGTGAAAGTGTGAAAGTTTCAAGGGAAGCTAGAACTCCACATATGATTGAGGAGGATGAAGAGGACAATATGAATTGTTTTGTGGACACTGATATTGGTTCTTTCCAAGTTCAGGAGAGAGAGATGCAAGAAAGGGTCAAGCCTATCTTTCTAGCTGATGATAAAAGTAACATGGCAGAAGGTAATGTATTATGGACCCTATATTTTGATGGAGCAAGTTCAAAGGAAGGTGCTAGAGCAGGAGTGCTATTGATATCCCCAAGTGGTAAGACTTTTAAGTTTTCTTTCACTCTCTTGTTCCCTTGCACAAATAATGTTGCTGAATATGAGGCCTTACTGATCGGTTTTAGACAAGCATCAAAACATGGGATCAAACATCTTAGGGTGATTGGTGACTCTAAGTTAATAGTTTCTTAGATTAGATAAAAGTATGCATCAAAGAATCAAAGGTTGAAACAATATAGAAATGCTGTTTGGGATGAAATTGAAGGTTTCAGTGCCTTTGGTATTGATTGGGTGGATAGAAGCCAAAACAGGATGGCTGACTT
Organism: Chamaecyparis obtusa; assembly: GCA_027943335.1. NCBI lineage: Eukaryota > Viridiplantae > Streptophyta > Pinopsida > Cupressales > Cupressaceae > Chamaecyparis > Chamaecyparis obtusa. Next base: position 1,000,621 of record BSBK01002251.1, on the reverse strand, counting down.
ACTAGAAAACATAGCATTAAGGCTAGAGGATATTACCTTTGCAGGGATATCCAAGATTGAGTACAAGTCTCAGCCTTCTATCCCAGATAATGTTGAGAATTGGCAGGTATTTTTTGATGATCAGGATATAATAAGGTTTTTGCAATGTGAATCTCATTTTGATGGTCAAGAGATGGATTTCAGCACTTTTGTTGACATCAAAAATGGAAAAGAGAATGTTCTTGGGAAGGAAGTTTTGCAATTAAAATCAAATAGGATCCCAAGGGGACTGGTTGCTCTTGAGAGGGCATTTGATGATAAAGAAAGGACTTGTCTTCCTAAATTTGTTGATAAGATAAATGATTTGGAGGAAATAAATTTAGGAACAAGTCAAATACCCAAAAATGTTTACATAGCTAAATGTTTGTCCCAAAGAACTAGGAATAATCTGATTGATCTTCTCAAAAGATTTAGACATGTCTTTGCATGGTCTTATGATGATTTGAAAGCCTATAGAGAAGATTTATTCCAGCATGAAATACCATTGAAGGAAGGAACCAAACCTTTTAGGCAAAAGCTAAGGCCTGTGAACCCTACTTTGGCACCAAAAATGCAAGATGAACTCAAAAAGATGATGGTTGCTGGCATTATCAAGCCTGTCAGACATTCTACTTGGGTGTCAAACTTGGTTCTGGTCAGGAAGAAGAATGGTGACATTAGGTTATGTGTTGATTTTAGGAATTTGAATGTCAATTCTTTGAAGGACAATTATGGTTTGCCTAATATGGAGAATATGTTGCAAAAGGTTACTGGATCAAAGTTAATGTCCATGATGGATGGTTTCTCTGGATATAATCATGTCATGGTCAAGGAATCAGAACAATTTAAGACTGCATTCACTACCCCTTGGGGAACATATGTTTATGTTAGAATGCCTTTTGGTCTGACAAATGTAGGAGCTACTTTTCAGAGAGCTATGGATGTAGCCTTTGCAGACTTTATAAACAAATTTCTAGTGGTGTATCAGAATGATCTCATAGCATATTCAGATAAGGAAAGTCAACATTGTGAACATCTTGAGAAATTTTTTATTAGGGCCTTGGAGTATGGGATCTCTTTGAATCCAAAGAAGTGTTCTTTTGGTGTTGTGGAAGGCAAGCTCTTAGGACATATTGTGTCCAAGGATGGAGTGAGAATTGACCCTAAAAGGGTTATGGCTATAGATAAACTTTCACCACCTAGAAATGTTAAAGGAATACAATCTTTCTTTGGGCAGGTAAATTTCCTAAGGAGATTTGTTACAAATTTTGCAGAAATTAGTATCCCTATCTCTAGGATGTTAAAAAAGGAGGCAAAGATTGAGTGGAATGAAGAAGCAAATGAATCTTTCAGAAGTATCAAAAAGGCCATCAAGGATGCTCCAGTTTTAAGGACACTTGATTATGGTAAGCCCATGCAGATATTTTCTTTTGCTTCTTATCATATAGTTGCAGCAGTTTTATTACAAAAGAATTCAGATGGATATGAACAACCCATATCATTTTTTAGTAAATCCTTACAAGTAGCCGAATTGAAATATGATATTACTGAGAAATAGGCTTATGCCTTAGTCAAAGTAGTCAAGGCTTTTAGATGTTATCTTGTAGGAGCTAAGGTGGTTGCTTATGTTCCTAGTGCTGTAGTTAAGGATATATTGGTGCAACAAGAAGTTTCAAGAAAAAGATGTAGATGGATCAATAGGATCCAAGAATTTAATATTGATATCCAGATTATAAAATTGGTAAGAGGCTTAGGTCTTGCAAAGTTAATGGCACAAAGCAATTTAGTTGCAAATCATGTGAATGTGTTAGAAGAAGAACAAAGGCCATACATTTGTGATATGGATTATTGTGATTGGTACAAAGATGTTATGGGCTACTTGCAAAAATTGGTCCTTCCCCCCGAGATGGATGAAAATAGAAGGAGAACTATCAAGTTGCAATCTGCAAGGTATGCCATTATACATGGCAAGTTGTGGTGGAGAAGCAATGAAGGAGTATTGCTAAAATGCATAGACCATGAGAGGTTTGAGGCTTTGTTAAAGGAAATGCACCAAGGTGTATGTGGAGGAAATTATATGGCAAAGACCACAGCCCACAAGATCCTTAGGTCTAGATTTTGGTGGCCTATAGTTTTTAAGGATACCCATCAGTTTGTAAGAAAATGTGATGCATGTCAGAGATTTGCTGGAAAGTTGAAGTTTAATGGGAATTTACCACTCAGACCTGTTGCAGTTCAGGCTCCATTCCAGAAGTGGGGTATTGACTTCATTGGGGAAATTCCAAATAAGTGTAGTGGTGGACATTCTTACATACTAGTGGCAATAGACTAATTTACTAAGTGGGTTGAAGCTATCCTCACTAGAAAGGCTACTAGTAGAATGGTGATAGATTTTATGATGCAAAACATCCTTACCAGGTTTGGTTTCCCAGAGGTAATTATGGTTGATAATGCAATGTGTTTTAGATCACAGGAATTTAGTGATTTTTGTTAGCAGTATGGGATACACATTTCATTTTCTTCTCCATATCATCCAAAAGGAAATGGCCAAGTTGAGTCCAGTAATAAAAGTCTGATTAAGATTCTCAAGAGAGTGTTGGAAAAAAATAAGAAAGCTTGGGGCTCAAAGTTATGGTGGGCACTGTGGGCTGACAAGGTAACTGTAAAGAGGGCCATAGGTTGTGCTCCATTTGATTTGGTATATGGAATAGGTGCTAGATTGCCTCAAAATAATCTATTGTAGATGTACAGGTTTATCCAAGCATATGATGAGGACTTGATTGATGAAATGAGAGTAAGAATGGATGAACTAATCCAATTGGAAGAGGTAAGGAGGGATGCACATGAAAGAAATGAGGCATTGCAGAGACAATGTAAGAATTTGTTTGATAGGAGGGCCACCCAAATAAGTTTTGAAATTGATGACCTCACCTTGATGTGGAATGCAAGGTTGAAAGATAAGGGGAAGCATGGAAAGTTTGATCCAATTTGGTTGGGCCCTTATCTTATTGAAAGCAAATGGGGGAGAGATTCTTATGTTCTGAAAGATTTAACTAGTGGTACTTTGGAATTGCCTGTTCATGGACAATTCCTAAAGTTTTATTTCTTCTGAAGTATCTTTTCCACGAGTAGTAGTTTAGGTTTTCTCTTGTATAGTCATTTGTTTTTTCTTTTTGTGTGTCAAAGTTTTGAGTTGGTCTACTCTTCCAGGAGATTCTAGCTTGCTCATTGTATCTACAGGAGATACACTTCCCCGAGTATGAGCCACTATTAGCACTTGTAAAAAATTTCATGGCTCTAGCCCTTTTCCACTGGTCTTTGCAGTTATTTTCAGGTCTCTGCCTCTAGCTCTGGTTCAAATTTTTTTGAAAACTAGCCGTTGCATACAAAAACCCTTTGAAAAATCCTGGCCCTTTTCTAATTTCGTGTTACCTTTCCAGGTCACTTAAAAACTTTTAAATGCACGTGCTTTATATTTTGGTCGGCCCTAGTGTTAACTTTTCCTTAGTTTCTACCCCTGGTGAATTTAATATTTCATAAAGCCTTTAGCGCCTTTTTTTTTCTCTGAAAGCCTAAATCTTAGCGTTTAATTTTTCCTATGTTTCGGCCTTAGTGTTTTCTGGGCCTGGTCTTCTGACAGCATTTCCATCTAATGGTCAGTGTAAGTTCTCATAGACTTTGTCAGAGGTTTAAGATCTTACGCCGATCGTTGATCTTTCCTGATGACATAGCCTTTCTTTTCGAGTGGGTCCACTGCCAGGTGTGCTAACTTGGCAGTATCTCATTGGTCAACAGAAGTATGAAGTGGAATGTTGTCAGTGGGACTAGTCTTCTCAGCATTCAGGCAGATTAAAGTTCGATCTAATCTTGTGGCTATCGTTATATCGTTGATATAACATGCTTGATTTTTAATGTAGCGGTATAATGACAGTCATTGATTCTCTTTAAGATGGCAGGTGGGTCTGTTGACACATATGCATAGTTGGTGGCTTTTGGTTGGTCCATGTAGTAACAAGTTGGCATGCTGTCAGTGGGTCTTGATCTTGTCAGAGAATCAATGAATGACATATGATCTCATTGAGTGTGTCAGAGGCTTAAGATCTTTAGATGGCCATTGATTTTTCCTAGTGTGGGCCCATTATATTTCTCTATCTTTTTAGTGGATTTTGATAAATGTTTGCTTGGTTTGCTGATTTGCGTGATGATTTGGCAGAGGCTCTTAAGATTTAGCGATTTGGCATATAGTGTTCATGGAATCGCTAACTTTTCTAGTGGTGCCCTCAAAGTTATCACGAATGGGTGAGGATCCCTTTGGTTGCGTGTTCACCAAATAGAAATAAGGGTAAAGGTTTTCCAGGAAGTGGGACCATCTGGTGATTCATTGCTAAGGTGTCAATTTTTGACTGGCTAAGCTTTATGGTGACAAGAATCTATCAGTGGGACCTACAGAGAAGGATTTTTGATCAACAGTCGATGCATGATCTTATGGAATATTCCTACCCTAAGAGATCATGCACCATCCATTGATCTCGCATCTTACTTGGATGTGTCAGTGGGTCTTGTGTCAGTGGTGACTGGGTGGAAATAGAAAATGATATAATGACATGTGGCAGTTTGCAGGTGGGCCCAGGTGGGGTCGAAGGCTCTTGGAAGTTCTAATAAAGTTCTTTAGTAGCTAAAAAATTTCCAAGGCTTCATTCGTTCACATGAAATAGCGGTAGTTCTCTAAGTGTTTTAGTGGTTCAGCGAACAAGCGTTCGCGGAATCACTAAACTTTCTAGCGGATAGATAAAATGTTTTGTGAACTGGCGGTGACCTTTTGTCACTAATTCACTAAATGTGGGACCAAGGTTAGATTTTTCTTTGGGTCACCAAGTCACAGAGTTAAGTGATGGGTTAAGTTTTCTTTTTGCGATTTGGAAATGCCTTGTCGCATGGTCACCAGGAATAAACCTAGGGTGGTAATTGAGTTAAGATTTAAAAGACCGTGAAACATGAAGATCAGATGGTCATGACTTAAAGTTGATGGAGATTCAAATGTTGACCAATGATTTTTTGTTAAAGCCATAAAATGACTATTGAAGTTCAAATTTGAATTTGCAGAGGGTTTCAAGAGACAAAAGGTACCAAAATTTATGGTTTTAATGGCCGGTTTCGATTGATTTGGTGGCGCTGGTTATTGCAGATTGGTTCGAGGATCCCTATGGTAGGTGGCATGATGTTTTTGTACTAGGAGAAGTATGGTTTTCTGCTCAAGATATGTTTGCAGGTGGCCAATTTGACTAGTTTTCATGGCAATTCCTTGTTGTTTTGTACTGTCCTCATGAATTTTGATGATTGTAGATCTATCTAAGATTCTTTTTCTCCGGGTTGCTTATGTTTCTTCCCTTGCATTAAATTTTGATGTGGTTTTGGTTGGTTGAGTTATTGAAACCCTAGCCCTAGTCACTCGAAGCTTGATGCATCCTTTTTGAGGATTCCAAGGTCACTAGGGGTATAAGAAGTAAAAAGTTTTATTTTGAAATGGTTTTGATCTTTATTAGTTCTAGGGAGTTGTAGCAGGCGGTATCATATTGTATTAGATTGAATAGAATTTCCTTGAAGTCTTTTGCAGGTTATTGAAGTGGTTTTCTCTCTTCTCTACTTTGAACATGTACATGTACATGATTCATTATACTTAATACAATTATTTGAAGCTTTTAAGTCTCTCCTTGGTGTCAATCTTGTGAATTCTAGATTTTCTGATCTATTGCATAGGGTTACCTTTGTATATGTCCTAAGTCTTTAGTTCTTGATCTAGGATCAAGTGAAATATACTTTGGATAGGACATAGATTCACTTTGATTTGTCTACAAGAGGATATTATAAGCAGTAGATGGGATGAAATACTTGTGTTTATGGCTATGAATCTTTGACAATAGTTGGTTCATGTTTCAATGTCTATATTTGAGATTCTCCCAATGGATAATGACACTGATCAGAGATTAGTATATTTAGTTGAGTTCAATGCCTGATTGGCCCTTGCTTACTTCTCTCCATCTCTAGATATCAACACTCTTCAAGTTTTAATTGTATTTGGTTGATAGTAGTAATACCCTATAGTAATGGAGAGTCAATGAATGTGAGGTTAGCATTTAGTACTTTCTTACTATTCAATCTATTGTTTAGACCCAGTCTTTGGTGTGTGAAGTATAGTTTTCACTGGGTTAGGTTCACCCGCCTTGGTTTTGCAGAGCCAGAAGTGAAGAGGGCAGTCTTGTCCCTATAGTTGGTCCAATTGCCCTAAGATCCTTATACATTTTGGAACTAACCAATCCTAAAATCAACCTGAGGGTATATTGGCAGCCTAAGAGCATAAGTGTCCATTTTGAACACCAACACTATCCTTAAGGCTTCAAATGAGCATGTGAAGATCCTGGTGGACAAGCTTGATAGTGGGAAAGGGAACCAAGAGATCATAGAGACTAAAGAGGATCAGGGACCTATCAGGTGCATGAGATCTAGGTTCAAGAAGATGGAGGATGACAACAAGAATGACATTAAAGATCTGAAGCTATCTGCTGCAAACATGCAGTTTCTTGCCGATCAGGCTGTAGAATTGATGAATTGTGTTTAGACATCAGCTTGTTGTCTTGCTTTCCTTTTCTACTGTCCTTTGTTTTCTGGCTATCTTTTTGTTTATGAACTCGGTTGTGGTGGTTTTTTTTGGTGCTATTGCACATTGAACTTTTGGAGCTTAATTGAATATGTTTTCTCCTATTGTATAAGGTTTCAGGTCCTTTCAAAACCCATTTTTACTTAATCAAAACAATTAAAGTTTTGACAATCCCATGTTATATAGGAAAGGCCATTAATGGAGGGTCTTCTTTTGAGAGATTTGTTTATAACACAATTTACAAATTATATGTAGAATGTGAGTTGGAAGATAGTGAAAATGTATATTGTTCATATTTATAATTTATAAATATAATTGTGATGGACACTAAAATATATATGAATTATTGATATAAAATTAAAATTAATGTGCTAATAGAAGATAATAAATTAAAGACATAATTTAAATTTTTGAAATTAACAATAGAAAAGAAAATGATGTAATATTGTACAAACTAAATAGAAAAACATATCTAAGAAATAAACATCTAAATATGATTAGTTAACAAAGAAGTTAATAACAAAGAAGTCAAGAAGAAAATGCAAGTATTTTACACAAGTAATACTTAAATAATAATAACCTCTTTAACAAAGACTTAAATAAAAAAATGACAATCCAATGATATTAATGGGTGTTAAGAAGAAACTAGATTTTGACATATTACTAGAAATTAATAGATGTAAGATGTAACACAAGTTTTGGAAGTTATTGATATGGAAGTAAGTTTTATTACACATTAATTGTGGGGAATTCATATTTTAAGAATAGATTTTTAATAACTTGAATAGTTTATATATATATATATATATATATATATATATATATATATATATATATATATATATGTATATGTATATGTATATGTATATGTATAATTATATGTATATGTATATGTATATGTGTATGTATATGTATATATGTATATATGTATGTGTATATGTATATATATATATGTATATGTATATGTATATATATGTATATGTATATATATGTATATGTATATATATAGATATGTATATATAGATATGTATATATATATATATATATATATATATATATATATATATATATATGTATATATATATATATATATATGTATATATATATATATATATCTATATATGTATATATATATATATACATATCTATGTATATACATATACATATACATATAAATATACATTCACACACACACATACATATGTACACATACATACACACATATATCAATCTACATCTACACACACATACATACATACATACATATGATGCAATTAAAGAAGATGATTAAAAATGACAATGCGTAAAGTAATCCTATCATACACTAATTAAGGGAAAATTACATACAATTTTTTTTCAAGTAAAACCTAATTGACAACAAAAAAGAAATATTTTTATGTCTATTTCAAAAAAGATCCTAGTAATAAATAACAAGTATATTCCAAAACCTATGAAAATTAGAAGTGAACTATTCTTCTTACAAACAATTGTATGTAATTCTACAAATCAGAGGTTTTCTTTCTATCACCATTTAGGTTATGAAGAGTTAGTTGGCTAGTACACCTAATTATCTTTTCAAGAAATTATAATTGTAAAAAGATCTTTCACTATTGAGTTGAAAAAAAATAAAGTGTTTGTTAATTAGAGTTGATATGATGATTTTATTAATAAATAACTTATTTAACTAATCAATAAACATGTTCTCTTTAAAAAAAATGTAATCTAACAAAGTGAATTCTCTCCATTGATTCAAGTTATAATAGACGTTGTTCAATTAGAACTAATGAGAGTCTTATTAAGAAATAATGGATCTTACCAAAACAATAGACATATTCTCTTTACAAGAAATTACAATTGAAAAAAATCTTTAACCATTGACTTAATTGTAATAAATGTTTTTTATTAAGGTAAAAGCAGGTTTTGAATGGGCCTCGAAACCATATACATACAGTTTTTGAAGGGAACTGTAACCCTAGGAATTATAGGAAGAATTAGCTTAGATCAAAATGAAACAGCAGGGGGAAAAAGAAAAAACCTAATAGCGCCCCCCTATCACATAATACCAGTAGAACTACTAGTAACACAAATCCAGCAAAACAACAGCAACCACACAAAAGATAAATAGAAATGCTCAAGCTGGTAAAGCCAAACGTGTAAAGCCAACACTTTACAACAATACCCAACCTAAGATTTTCCTTTACCTCCCTTCTTCTGGGAATGGAGAGTCATATCAAAATGTAAAGGGGACTTTTTATTATGTTTACCTATTACAACAGTCCACCCCTCCTCCACCAAAGAAGATTTTTCCTACCAATCAGAGACAGGAGAAGATCCAACCACAATAGAACTAGTATGAGAAGTCTGGACAGAACCTACAATAACCTCATAACCAGTACTAGACTTCCCAGCACCAAAATGAATTTCTAAAGTAGAACTGGTTGGAAAGAGGCCAGCAGACCTAGCAGCCTCAGTAGAAAATCCAACACCAGTACTCCCAGCAATAGGAACAGAACACCCAGTAGAACTAGGAGTAACAAGAGGGTCACCAACAACAAAAGAATTACTTCCAGTAAGAGCAAAACCACCAGCAGAAATGCTAGCAGACAAACCAGCAGATCTAGCAGAAGTACTACCAGCAACCAAAGAAGAAGGAGGATAAATAATTGTAGGACAAGAGACAGGGCCAGAAACCTGCTCTACCACATACGTAAAGCTCTAAACCTTCTCCACAATATAGTGTTGAGAAGAGGCCCCCTTCCACCACAAAGCATCTTATTATGTCTCTGAAGATCACATTGAGAGGCAATATGACTAGTCTTAAAACATCTTCTACATCTAAAGGGGATGCCTTCATAGTCCAATTGTTGAATCCAACTTCTACCCATAGGGGATTTAGGTTTAATCTCTAAAGGCACACCTTTTGAGGTATCAATATCCACCAGGATACGAGTGTAAGTAGAATGAAAGATAAATATTTTGATTAAGTAAAAATAGGTTTTGAAAGGACCTGAAACCTTGTACAAAGAGCAAAGAAAGATAGAATAGTGAAAGACCATAAAACAACTGTGGAACACCACCCAATAAACTAGAGTAACTAACCATAGTTCCCACCAAATCGACCAAAAACCAGTCTAGCTAACCACAATAAATGACCATCAAGATTTACATTTTGGCCCATCCTTATGAGAATGTAAAGACATATCAAATGAAGATTTGGAGAATTTGACTTTTTTTCTTTTAACTAATGTCCATCCATCCTCCACCTTCTTAGTAGCCTTCTGTCAATCCAAAGATAAACCTGAAACATTGTAATAAATGTTATGTTCAAATTGACATGATAATTTTATTAAAAAAAAACTTTTTCTTTATTTTTTCAAATTGCTACCTAAGGGTAGCTACCTTTCATTAAAAGCAAGGAGAATTACATAACCAAGTTCACATAGAATGAAACAAGGTCCAAATAGCCTCTATGACTTCTGCAGACCTTTCAATCTAGTCTTCTAGGAATAGACTCCCAAAGACCTCTAGTGATCACATGTCTATTGTTCAATTCTTCGATGAGAAGGTCCTTTAAATCTTTTTTCTAAACACAATAGATATTTGCATTATGCCCTCAGAATGTCATCCCAATCCTCCATCATTAGATAGTCCATAGAGGAGCCAATTTGTCCCTAATATTTTCCATTCTCTTGCTTCCCATTAATTTGTTATGATCATTCCATAAATCCTTCCACATATCAATGGATAATCCATCCCCTATTTTACACGATAGGTGTTCATAGTAACATGTCTACTTATCATCATGTGATTCCATATTTCTGACCCATTCAGGGGGTTTGCAATGGTAAGAATATGCTTTGGATAATTGGAGTCTAAATTTATTCCCCCTTAGGGTCTCTATACATTCACCATATTAGTTTTTCCACCAAAGCTTTATTTTCGGTAATGATGTCTTTGATGCCTATAGCTCCTGCCTCCTTTGGTCTCTTCATAAAATCCCAGGCTATTAGAGGAATTTTTTACACTTCATTACCTCTATCCTAGAGAAAGTTCCTCAAGATTTTTGTAATTTCTCTTTCCATTTTCCTAGGAGTAACTTTCATTGTAGAAATCATGTAAATTGGGATGGCTGAGAGTAAAAATTTAATCATAGTTATGCATCCTGGCAAGGTTAGCCATCGTCCTTTCCAACTTGAAGATTTCCTTCCACATTTCTCCTTGATACATCTTATCCTAGTTAATTTCATGGCCCAAGACTTTACAATAGTCATCCAATATTTATTTAAATATTCCTAGCTTCATCTATAGAAGACACCCCATATAAATTTGTATCATCATCGATTAAATGATGAGTGAAGGGAGGGAAAGATGGCACAATCTAAATGCCCTTCCAGAGCCCTAATCATTTTGTTTCTAAAATTTTCCTACTCAGAGCATTTGCCAAATTGAAAGTATCCACAAGACATGACCCATTGATCAAAATGAAGTAAGATGGTGAAGATATGAAACTAAAAATCCATTGCATCCACTTCTTTCTGAAGCCAAATCTCTCTAGTACTAACATAAGAAATCTCCATTGGACATGGTCATAGGCCTTTTTTATGTCCAATTTCAAAATCATGCACCACATATTATCTTTCTTGATCGAATGTACAAGTTCATGTGCTATGATAAGACCATTCGATATGTTTCTTCCTAGCACAAAACCACTTTGCTCTAAGGATATAATCTTCAAATGAACTTTTTTCAATCTATTGGCCATTATCTTGGCCACAATCTTATATATAGTATTAAATAAAGAAATGGGTCTAAAGTCAACAAAATACTATACCTCCTATTTCTTAGGAATGAGGGAAATGTTGGTGCAGTTTAGTTCTCTTAGCATTGATCCTTGCTTCTTAGATTCCTCCAATATGTCCCAAATGTCCCTAACCATGAAGTGCCAATATTTTTGAAATAATTTTTATGTAAATCTGTCTAGACTAGGAGGTTTGTCTTGGCCCATTTGAAAAGTGACTTCCTTAATTTCCTCCAAAGTAGTTGGTGCCATTAGCATCTTATCTTCTTTAGTAATCAAACTGAGAATACTATTTAAAAATTATCTATTACAAAAAATGATCCCACTGATAAATAACAAGTATATTCTAGAACCTATGAAAATTAGATGTGAACTATCTTCTTAGAAACTATTAGAGTAAAGTATTAATTATGTTAATTAATCTTTACTCCCTTCTTAAGATGTCAAATTCCTTTTGCTTTAGTTAAAAGCACATGCACTAGTTGTTCTAAACTCATGCATTAGTCATGTAATAGTTAAACTGATTATTACATGCACTAGACTTTTCCTTTCAAGGCTATTGATCTCTTTTATAAGGATGATCCATTGTACATTCAATTCATTCATTATTTGAGGATATTTTCTTCTTCAAATTCTGAGTCAAACCTTTTCCCTCTTCTTGTCTATCCTTGTAACAGGTTTTTGTATGCAGGCGATCTTCGGGTTTTGTGGATTTGTATTACTCAAATCCTACATGGTATTAGAGCCTAATCTGCTACAGCTTGTTCGCGTTTGAAGGATTCAAATTAGGGATTTTTTTTGCTGATTTGAGAGGTTTTGGTATTCTCTGTAGGATGTTATTTTTTGTTTCTTTTTTGCCTACAAAAAAGAATTTTTTTTTTAGCACTTTTTACAGAGAGGGTTTCCTGTCAAATCTAAGGGGACATATTTTTCTAGTCATCTTGGCCTCAAACACACCTCACAGTTGCATTCAGAGCATCCAAGAACCCCAAGATCCATATAAAATTTGTCTGATTTGGACAAAGTTGGAATCTATGAGAAATTTTTTTTGCAATCAGCCCTGGCACAGATCTCGAGGTGATCAGTATTTTTTGGAGCACTTCTGGCTCAAAAAAACCTCACAGTTACATTTGGAAGGCTTGAGATACTCAAATTCCATATAAAACATGTCAAATTTTGACAAGTTGGCCTCTGAAGAAAAATTTCTTTTACGTACCAGGGCCAGATGACCCTGGCACACACTCTGAGGCATGTAGGTATGACGATATTCTTCAAAAAAAAAAAAATTAAAAAAAATTGAGAAGGGGCAGCCACCTGAACACCACCCCATGGCCTCTGCAGAGACATCGTCACCGTGGCCTCCCTCAGCACCGCTCTTTGCCAAGAAGAGACCGTCACCGCCCGCCCGTGCATCCCCGCCCGGGCTGCGCCACCCGCGCCCGCCGCTCCGCCCGGTGGCCCCTGGCTGCTAGCCCCTGGTCGTATGGGTGACCAGGGGCCTTTTCTTTAAACCCCAAGTGATTTGAGATATGACGGCCATTTGGCCGTCATTTTTAACCTCGTATGTTGCTGATGTCATCACACCTTTGTTCATTTTTGGAGCTTTTTAAGGGTACTTGGGCATTTTTTGCAATATCTCGGGCATATGAGATCGTAATTGGGCATGTAATATGTCATCAAAAAGCTGGTTCTGAGCCTGATTCAAATTTTTTGGTATGGTTTTGTGATTTTCCATTTTGATGCTCTTTTTTTCTGTCAAAGTCAGATGTTCTCTGTGATCGTGGCATTTTAGACCTCCTACCTTCTGGGATCTGTTTCTCTTGCATCCGGGCTCCATTTTCGGTAAACAAGATATTGCTGAAAAGATATTTCTTAGCTTTTATCAGATCTAATGGTTTCATGTGGTTTTTTGTCCTTTTTCTAACGTCACCCATCCTCAGATCCTTGCAGACACCTTCTTTGGGCCCTCCAGCACAATTGTTGCTTTTTTGCTCATATCTTGAGCATACGGTGTCAAAATTTGGCAAACAAGATATCATTGGAAAGCTGATTCTGAGATCTTTCCAGATCTCAAGGTTATTTTTTTTGGTTTTATTTTTTTGATAGTGTTTTTCTCTATCAAAGCTAGATCTTCAGTTCTGCACTCTGGGAGCTCTGTCTTGTCCATTCGGACTCCATTTTTGGAAAATGATATATTGTTGGAAAGCTTGTTTAGAGAGATTTTCAGTGCTGTGAGTCATTTTTCTAGATTCTACTCTAGGTTTATTTTATTTAGATTTTTGTTTTTTTGCAGTCTGGTGGATATCTTGGTTGTTATAGGTCCTAGGATCTCTTCCCTTTGAGGGATGGCTCGTCTTAGGTTGCTCTTTTGGTTTAGCAACCTTTGATCTTTTTTGAGTAGTGTATACTTCATTTTTTGTAGCATTCTTTTATGCACACTCACTGAGATAAAGTGCCATTCTATTGCTTTGATGGGATCTTGTACATGTTCGTGCTCTTTGTACTCACACTCCATTATAAGGTGCTGGGGGGGTTTTTATGTTTGCCTTTGTTTTCCATCTACCTTTGTCAAGTGAGTGTTCCTTCCATGACATTAGCCTCAGACATCTCTATATGTGTTTGTACTCTCTCTGCACATTTGACGTTCCAGATTCATCTTCATCAAGGAGTTCATACTGGATGATCTTTTCAGTGTACCTATCATTACTCCCTTGTCAGTAGTATGGGGGGGTTTCTACTATTGGTTCTACTACTTCCTTGGTTTGATAGTGTGAGCCATGTATTTAGTATTTGATCCTATGTACTAGGTGGTTGCAGTGGCTGGGTACCTATGCATTCTAGTGAGATGGATCATTTACCATATAGACACTCTTTTCTTTCCTATTTTTGGATGCACTCTTCTAGCTTTGATTGATCAGTTCTTCAAGCTTTTGGTGTTTATGCCATCTGTATCTTTGAGTTCAGGTGTTTGCCTTTGTTTGCCTCCTGATTCAAGTAGTGTCATTTGGGGACACTCATGCAGATTACAGTCTTCTCTACCTAGTCATATTTATGTGGAGGATCTTTAGATCATCAGTTTTTTCTTGACAGAGTTTGCAATTTCATGCTTTAGTGATGTTGTACATGTTCATCTTTGTTCCTATTTTCTGGAAGATTCCTAGTTTTGGAGGCTTCTTTAGTCCTTCAGACTAGTCTTTGTCTCTTTCTGGAGTAGAGTTTTTCCCACGTGGTTTTCTCTATTTCTTCACTTTTCAAAGACTCTCTTTTGTACTTGGGTACCTGATCAGGCCTTTGTTGCCGAGACTCATTTTCTTTCTTCTTGCATTGTTTATAAATGCATCGTTGCTCATCTTAAGGGGGGGTGTTAGAGTAAAGTATTAATTATGTTAATTAATCTTTACTCCCTTCTTAAGATGTCAACTTCCTTTTGCTTTAGTTAAAAGCACATGCACTAGTTGTTCTAAACTCATGCATTAGTCATGTAATAGTTAAACTGATTATTACATGCACTAGACTTTGCCTTTCAAGGCTTTCGATCTCCCTTATAAGGATGATCCATTGTACATTCAATTCATTCATTATTTGAGGATATTTTCTTCTTCATATTCTGAGTCAAACCTTTTCCCTCTTCTTGTCTCTACTTCCTTGTAATAGGTTTTTGTATGTAGGTGATCTTCGGGTTTTGTGGATTTGTATTGCTCAAATCCTACAGAAACAATTGTACATAATTCTAAAAATTAGATGCTTTCTTTTCATCAGCATTCAAGTTATAAAGAGTTAGTTGGCTAGTACTTCTATTGGCATATTATCTTTTCAATAAATTATAACTATAAAAATATCTTTTACTATTTAGTTGAACAAAAATAAATGTTGTTTAATTTAGTTGATATGGTGATTTTATTAGGAAATAACAGATTTAACTAACCAATAGACATGTTTTCTTTTAAAAAAATATAATAATAAAATGAGTTGTTTCCATTGATTGAAATTATAATAGATGTTGTTCAGTTAGAAGTAATGGGAGTCTTATTAAGAAATAATAGGTTTGACCAAAACAATAGACATATTCTCTTTACAAGAAATTACAATTGAAAAAAATCTTTAACCATTGACTTAATTATAATGAATATTACGTAATTCAAATTGACGTGATAATTGTATTAAAAAAAGAACTTTTAACTTTGACTATTATTATCTCTTAATATTTTGTTACACAAGTTCAAAATAACTTAAACCCGACTAGTCCAATAGCTATATTTTTTTTATGCTTATTATAATGCTATACAAAATAGTAACATTGCATTAGAGATTAGAAAAAAATAATGATATTTGCAATTAAACAATATGAATAATTTGATATTAAATAGTTCCTACATTACTTGTCCAAAATGTTAGATCAATTCACTATTCTTATTATTTCCTTAGCTAGAGATGGGGAAGCGAGAAGGGAATAAGACTAAAATATATATCTTGGAAAATAAAATAATTATAGATTATGTCTTTAAAAATTGTATCCCTATACAATTTAATGCTCATCTAGGCCTTATTTTAGCATTTTTGGCTTTCCATGCTAGATCATGTTTGATTTTTCTTACACTGGCTCAAAAATGGTATCTTCAAAACTCCTTGGGTCATTAGTCTTTGAATATGCCTAAATTGATAGGTCAATGGCATGTGTGGTTCCATTGACCTAGGACAAGCTGGTTTGGGGTGTCATTGACCCAATAAAGGGGGGGAAAATTTGAATCCTCTAACTATTGGATTGCAAGAGTTGAAATTCCTCCTTTGTGTTGGGCTACTTTGAAAATCCAAACACATTTCATGAAGGGGGTTATAAAGGTAAAAGTAACCCCCTCATTTGAAACATCATGGACATCAATTATCAAGTCTCCTATGCAATTCAATTGAGAAAGAAATCAAGCATCATCAAGAAATTGAATCAAGAAGAAAAGTTTCATATCTCAAGAATTCATGAAGGCATCCATGATAAAAAATTTATGAAGTCAACTCTACAAGTCAACATAAAGTTCTTCATGAAGACTTTGATGCAAGGAATGATCATGAAGTTATAAAAATCCCATTTAAGAAATTAAATTAAGATCTAGCCTTTTCTTCACTTCAACATTCTTTCGATTCAATTATATTTGATTTCTATTTCATGGTTAATTAAAAAATTATGGTTTGACCTAGGAAAACCCCCAACCCAACAATCTACTTATTTTCCATGTGCAAGTGAGATGATTGGGAGACACAAATTTAGTAGCATATCGAGTAGAAAGATGCCTATAGATTGGACTTTTGAAGATATGAAAAGGTGGGGTCAATGTCACTTTGAGCGATATAGTACTATATATTTATGAAAAAAATTTGAGGGAAGGTTCTAAGGTACCTACTTATCCCCAAAACATCAATTTTATTTTCATCTAACAAAAGGGAGGATACTGAGGGGCCAAAAGCTCACCCTAACCAGATCCACCTTGCATAATAACACATGGAAGCAACAGCACACACCAGTGAGAGAGAGAATGCAAATACTTTGTTATATTATCTTCAAATTGATTCATACATGCCAGGCTGTAAGGACTTCTTAGTTTAGGCTAGATATTACAATCAAGTACAAAATTCCTCCAACATGCGAGGATCTACAAACAATCTCTAATTTTCTATCTTCTATCTTCCATCTCCAAAAAATGACTCCTAAACTCTAACCAAACAACTATATTTATACAAGAGGCTATCGAGCCAAGTGGGCCTTCAGATCCACAATCAATGGAAGGAACAACTAGATCTAGGTCCACACACTTCCCAATGATGGATACCAACATTAAATCCGTGACCCAAATTAAATGCACAATTTGGCCTCAAAAGAAATCCAAAACAAATAAATAGGTAAGAAAGGAAATCGAGCGCCAGACAAGCATCACCAAGCGCCAGGGAAATTCATTGAGTGCCAAAGAGATAATTGACCAACATCGGTGAACAAAGGGAACTGAGCAACACCGAACCAACTTGGTCAAAGAAGGAACTAAGCAACATAGACAAACTCAAATATGTTTTTGGTGACACAAGATTGCCAAGGACTCGAGATGCTCTTGCATCAGACACCTGGGGTTATTTGAAATGATTCTCCAAATCATGAAATAGGTATGATCTGAGATGCATCCAACTCAGACTGTGAAATCCATGAACTATCTTTGATCGGTCTATTCTTCCACTTTACCAGATATTCCATATACTATTTTCCTCTTGTACTTCTGCCAATTTTTTGCTCCAAAATCTTTTCAACTTCTTCATTCTACTTCTTAGGATAATCCATCAGTATTGTCATGTCTTCATCAGGTTCATGAAACTCATACAAATCAGCAATATTGAATATAGATGATATGTCCATGTCATCAGGTAACTCAATCTCATATGCATTTCCACTATCAAATTTTCTCAAAATCTTGCAAGGTCCAAACTTCTTCATCTTTAGCTTCCCATATGTTCCAATAGGAAATTTGCCTTTCTTCAAATGAACCATCACTTCATCACCAACATCAAAAGTCTTATGTCTCCTTGATCTATTAGCTCTGTCTTTGTATTTTTGATTACTCTTTTCCAGCTTAAAATTCACATCTTCATGTAATGTCTTCATGTACTCGACAAATTTTACTCCTCCAACACTTCTCTTTATTTCATCAGCAATGTGTCTCAAATTTGATATACCTCTCAGTTGTATGCCATTTACAATCTCAAAAGGTATTTTTCCAATACTCATATTCACTGAATTATTATATGCAAACTTTGCTTGTGCTAGTATAGAATCCCAATTACTCGGTGTGTCTCCAACTAAACATCTCAAAATATTTCCAAAACTTCTATTCACAACTTTTGTCTGTCCATCGGTTTGTGGGTGAAATATAAAACTATATTTCAACTCAGTACCAAACTTTCTCCAAAGAGTCTTCCAAAAGTATCCAACAAATTTACTATCTCGGTCAGAGATAATACTCCTCGGTAATCCATGCAATTTGATAATTTCCTTAAAGAAAAGATCCACTACATGTACTACATCTGATGGATTTCTACATGGTATAAAATGTGCCATTTTAGAAAATCTATCCACAACAATAAATATAGAATCATTACCTCTTACTGTCTTTGGTAAGCCAAGAACAAAATCCATACTGATGTCAATGCAAGGTTTCTCAGGTACAACAATCGGTGTATACAATCTAGTATTCTAACTTACTCCTTTTGCAACTTGACAAACTCCACAAATTTTCACAAATTTCTGAACATCTTTATACAGCTGTGGCCAAAAGTATTTCTCCTTAAGAAAATTCAATGTCTTATCAACACCAAAATGTCCAGCCAAACCACTACTATGTTTCTCCTTTATCAAATTAGTTCTCATTGGTCCTCTTGGTATACACAACTCAATTCCTTTAAACAACATACCTCCTTGCATAAAATATTCATCCCATTTAGTACTCAGTTGATCTTGAATAGGTGCTCTGCACTTTCTCCATGACTCAGAAAAATCAGGATCAAATTCATAAGAATCTCTCATGTCATCAAAGACTAAAACTTTAATTTTCATCTCAGTCATCAAATATCTTCTTCTACTCAATGCATCAGAAACTTAGTTAGTGAATCCACTCTTATGCTTTATCACAAATGTATAACTCTACAAATACTCAACCCATTTTATATGTCTCTGGTTCAACTTATTCTGACTACCCAAATACTGTAAAGCCTTATGATCAGTATACAACACAAATTCACTCGGTATCAAATAATGTCTCCATTTCTTCAGTGCTTAAACAATAGCATAGAATTCTTGATCATACACAAAATATTTTATTTGTTCATCATTCAAATTTTCACTAAAGAAAGAAACAGGTTTACCTTCTTGACTCAACACAGCTCCAATTGCACTACCACTTGCATCGCATTCCACTTGAAATACCTTATTGAAATCAGGCAATGCCAAAATAGGCAATTTAGTAACCTTCTACTTCAGGGTCTCAAAAATTTTCTTAGCTCCATGTGTCCACTTGAATTCTCTTTTGTCTCCTCTCATAGTCTCAGTCATAGCATTACAAATTGAATTGAAATTCCTAATGAACTTTCAGTAAAAAACTTTCCAAACCATGAAATGATCTTTACCTCACTAGCATTCTTAGGTGTAGGCCAATTGAAAATAGCTTCAACCTTTTCAGGATCCATTTTCAAACCATTAGCTAAAATCACAAATCCCAAATACACAATCTCCTCTTTCATGAATGAACACTTTTTCAGATTTATCAACAAATTTTCTTCTTTCAATCTCTGCAAAACTTATCTAATATGCAAAAAATGTTCCTTTTTGGCCTTACTAAATATTAGAATATCATCAAGATATACAATCACAAACTTACCCAAGAATTTCTTCAAAACTTCATTCATCAACCTCATAAAAGTACTTGGTGCATTAGTTAAACCAAAAGGCATAACCAACCACTCATACAAACCTTCTTTTGTCTTGAAAGCAGTCTTCCATTCATCACCATCTCTAATTTTGATATGATGATACCCACTTTTCAAATCAATTTTGGTAAAATACCTTACTCCAGTCAAACTATCCATTATATCATCCATTCTCGGTATAGGAAACCTATATTTCACTGTTATCTTGTTGATTTCTTTGGAATCAGTACACATTTTTCATTCTCCATTCTTCTTAGGTTCCAATACCATAGGTACTACACAAGGACTCAAAATTTCTCTGATCAAACCTTTCTGCAACAATTCTTGAATCTGTTGGTTCAATTCCTGATTCTTGGTAGGTGTCAACCGATAAGGTGCCTTATTCGGTAAACTAGGTCCAAGAATAAGATCCATGCAATGATCAATGCTTCATTTTGGTGGAAAATCATTAGGTACATTATCAAAAATAATTTCTCTATACTCAGTGAGTAACTTATCAATCTCCTCAGGGACATTATCCTCTATTTTATTACTCGGTTTGTTAGGAATCACAACAAAACATACATCATTCTTCTTTAAATCCTTAACAAAATTTCTTCCTTCCATCAAGAAAACTTTCACAGATGTGAAAACATTACTAACAGGTTCTTCAATCAAAGGTAACAAGATCTGTCTTCTCCCATCAACCCAAATAGTATACTTATGCAATCTCCTATCATATATAGCATGTCTATCATATTGCAAAGGTCTACCCAACAAAATATGACAACAATCCATAGGCATGATATCACATAACACCTTATCATAGTACTTTCCAATTTTCAAATTCACATAACATTGTGCACTTACCAAGAGTGTATGCTCATCTTTGATCCATGAAATCTGATAGGGCTTCAGATGCTCCAACCTTTTCAACTCAGATGCAAGATTCTCTGAGCTACCACTGTCAATGATTACCTTCCAAACTTTGTCAGAAACTCTACATCTAGTCTTGAACAAACTTTTCCTTATCAGATCTTCCTTTTTACCTTCATTCCAAAGTGCTCTCCTTACCATCAAGTTATTTTCCTTCTCAGGTTCATTCGGTGACTCTTCTTGCACCAAAGCATTTCTACTACTACTAGCCTTCTTACTTGCATGTGTACACTCAAATGATCTATGTCCTTCTTCTCCAAAATTTGAACAAGTTCCTTGGAAACCACCTCTATTATAACCACCTCGGTAGTTACTACCTCTACCTCTAAATGAACTTTCACCTTTCCACTCGGTCTTGCCTTTATCTAGAGTTGTCTTTTCATGTTTAGATCTACTATTTTCACCATGAGATCTACCTCTTCCTCTAGGGAATCTACCACCTCTACCTCTTTGTCTTTTCTGATGTCTCTTATTCAATTTCTCCTCAGCTTTCAATGCAAATTGATAAGCCTCTTCAATGTTCTCCAATTTGACCAAACTGATTTCTTCTTGGATGGAAACTCTCAAACCATTCAGGGGTCTAGAAATTATTTCCACATCATCTTCATCATGTTTAGATCTGATTTCTAATCTATAGAATTCCTTGGTATATTCTTTTACCGAGATATCTTTTTGCCTTAAACTTTGCATTCACCTAACTAGGTGTTGGTTAACAGTTTGTCCTCTCTTAAGATTTTCAATCTTTGACTCTCTATACACCCAAGGTGAGAGAACAAAAGAATGTCCACCAACAAATGCATCAATTTAAGTCTTCTATCACTGCCCTTTGAATTGACAGGTACAGCTCCCTGATTGTGTATGATATGCAATGAATATGTTTTTATCTTGATCACCAGGTTGTCTCTTATGTGTTTTTAACCAAATTGCTTGTAGACACAAACAACTTAGGCAAGGTTATATGAAGATGATTTTGACATCTAACTAATTCTATCCTACTCTATATGAAAAATAGATTCTACTTGGTGAATAGAAATAGACTTATATCATGAGTGGTAAATAGAATCACTAGTACTGCAATTACTTAGCAAGAAATAGAATTCAGGAAGACATCATAGTACCAAAATATAAGTATGCTTTCCATTAAAAAATGCAACTAAAATGAAGAATGAATGGACAAAGGGTTATACACAAGAAAGTGAATAGAATCACTTACACTACACTCCCTAATATGAATTAGAATTCAGCAAGAAAATGCAGCTCTGCATACAACTGTTCATTCCATTCATCATGCAAAAAGAACTATCACTAGAACAACAAACAAGAAGCAGGATAAGTAAATAGAATTACTTTTCTACATTCACCAGTTTGCCGACCTTTTTATTAACTTCTTTAATAGTATATATAGAGTTTACAATGTACAATGCTCATAGGAATTCAAAGTGTTTCAACTTCTAGAATTCGGAAAGACAAAGACAAGTGACTTATGAAATTAACTTGCTGTGAAAGCCAAACCATGTAAAGACCTTTTCCGCAGGTATTTAGTGTGATTCCTAAAAATGGAGTAGCCCTCACCCGTATTTCCACCCATCAAACTTAAGGGAGAGGGAATTTTTATAACTTACAACACGTACCTTTACCTTTAGATAATAATCAAAGCTTCTTTTTTATTTACTTGGGATATAACTTTTCATTATTGCATGATCGCATGGTATTTTTTTAATCCATGCGATCATGCGACCACTCTGTGATTGGTGCATGTGGAGCGATCCTGCTAACCCGCAAAGAGTCTCTTGTACCATATCGGCAAAGCAATGACCGTCAATTAAGCATCTTGTAACCACATACACTTTTCTTGGCCCCACTGGACACGTGGAAGGATCTCGCAAGTTTGAAAAACATCTTCCTCACCACAGTGACTAAGTGACTACCATTGATTTGGTATTGCATATAAACTCTTTCGGCCCCACCTGGACATGTGGAAGGATCTCGCAAGTTTGCAAAAACATTTGATAGGAATAGCGATTATGCGAGGGCCGTTGGCTCCTTTTCTTTGTCGCAACATAGGTAAGTCTGTTGACTCTGGTCCCACCGCCACGTGTATGCATCTTGCAAATTCACAAAGGCATTTGGCAGGGGTTGTGATTTTGTGAGGACCGTCGGATGTGCTTTGATGAAGTGCAGCCTCTGCCTTGGACATGTGGAAGGATCCCACTTTACCACCAAGCATCTTCGGTGACTTACATTGTCACATGATCGCATAGAAATATTTTAATCTATGCGATCATGCGACTACTTTATCATTGGCTCATGAAATGATATTTAATACTATCTTCATCAGGCTTGGACTTATAACTTTTCATTATCGCATCTGTGTTGTTAGCATGTGTGGGTCCTAGTAGAGCGCATTCACCTCCCCGAACTCCATTATCACATGATTGGTGCACGTGGATTCTCACTATGTTATGACTCAGGTCCCGTTGAGAAATAGGGCCCACTAATCTGCCTTTTTTTACTTTTTCACATGATCGCATGGGTGGTATTTTATTCATGTGATCATGCGACCGCTCTATCATTGGAGCACGTGGGTTCTAGCAGGGTACCATCCATCTTCCCGAGCTTCCATTATCACACTTGTGCTATTGCATACGTGGACTGTACATGGACTCCAATTGGAGTCAATTTAATCCTCCCTGTCCTTTGTGCCTCTTTCCTGCCTAACCGGCTACACTTCATGCCTTGTCGCATGATCGCATGGGTGTTATTTTATTCATGTGATCATGTGACCACACACCTACTGCAAGGCTTTTCACATCATCCGATCCTTTAACCTATGTGGGCCCCCCTCTCCTTCACTATGATGGAAATCAACCACATCTTTAGGCAATTATAATTTGTCACCGAGTCATTCAAGACTACACACACTGTCCCTTGATTCCATTATAATTCAACATAGACTCATTGCCATTTTCTTCAATTGCTGTGGATCTTGATACCAAGTGAAATATAACAATGCAATCTACTTTTCATTCTGCAAACTTCCAGGAACACTTCTTGATATCTCCTTAGCACTATCATAAGAATATAATTCTGAATGTTTCAATGCCAACTCTGTTATTACATCAGTCACATGAAGACTTTCCTCTGATTCCTTGTAAATCCCTGAAGATCATGATCCATAATTGTCATTCCATCTAAGAAGGAGCATTAATAGGAGCATATAATTTTCTGGGTTGGGATCTACAATCTACCCAATATAATGAGACTTTGAAAACAACCCACCTGGCTTAAACATGGAAGCAATTTGAAGGGAAACCCAACAAAGATTTCCTATCCTAAAGGAAATCTAGACCTAGATATTACATGACCAGACCTGACTTGTAACATCAAGAATACCACTTTGACATCATGGAAATAGGATAAGAAGTGGGGCAACAACTGGCTCCGACTAGGGATTTAAGCATTACAATGCTTAAAAGAACTCTAGCAATCTCTGGTTCCACAAAATAACTGACAACTTGACAACAAGAAAACTAAACTTAAGGAAATCAGTAGCAAAATGAAAGACAACCACTAAACTATGACACAAAAAGAAAACCTACCTAACTAACTACTACGTAGGGGTTACCTGATCTTCAATTATGCATCTGGTATAGCTTTAAGTCCTGCCCATTATAGGAACATGGCAGAGACTCTCCGGAAGGATATGCCAATCTGAATGAGTTATTTTGATTCACTTGCACAATCTGGAATGGACCTTTCCACAAGGATTGAAACTTAGAATGCATTCCTTTAGGTTCATGTCTCTTATCCCACAACAGCACCATATCACCTTCCATGAATTTTCTTGGCCTTGCCCTCTTATCAAACAACTTCTTGACTTGGTTCTGATGTTCAGTGATCCTGTCAACCATGTCTTCCCTTTCTTCCTGCAACTTTGTCAAATACAAGATCCTTTTTTCCAAGCCATCCTTGAAAACATCATCCTCAATAGCGGTTTTCAGTTTGCAAGCAACAAGTTCTAATGGCAATTTTAAATTAGCTTCTACTCCATACACCAATTCAAAAGGAGAAATACCAATGGCTCTTTTAGGAGTAGTTCTATCTACCCAAAGAGCATCATATATCCTTTTGTGCCAATCCCTTTGATTATCAGCAACCAACTTCTTTAAGATATTAATCAGATTTTTTTTGCTTGACTCAGCCTGCCCGTTACCTTGAGGAAAATAATCAGAAGAGTGTCCTATTTGAATCCCATGATCATAACAAAAGGCAACAATTTATGAGGATGAAAAGTAAGAAGCATTATCCAATATCAATTTTGTGGGAACTCCAAATCTTACCAATATTTGTTCTTCAATGAATTCACATACCACCTCTGATGTAGTCTTCTTCATTGGTTTAGCTTCAACCCATTTGTTGAAGTAATCAGTGGCAGTCAAGATGTATGAATGTCCTTGACTTGAAGGAGGATTGATGGGTCCTACAAAGTCCAAACCCCACTATTGAAAAGGAGCTTCTATCACTACCGGTTTCAAAGGTAATGTAGCCAACTGTGGTTTGCCTGCAAACATCTTGCACTTTTCACAATTTGTAACCCACTTATATGAATCTTTGAACATGCTGGGCCAATAATAGCACTGTCTTAAAATTTTGAAAGTAGTCACGGTAGATGAGAAGTGACCTCCACATGCTTCATCATGGAAAGATTTCAATAACTTTTCCTACTAATCTTTATCAATACACCTTAGAAAAGTACCATCAATTGCTTTCTTATATAAAACATCATCATGTATAACATACTTCAAGGCTTTATTCTTTAAGTTCCTCTTTTGTTTAGCAGTTAATCCATCCGGACATTCACCATAAGTCAGAAAATATGCAATGTTTGAGAACCAAGGATCTTGTAGACTTACCATGAGCACTCTATGATCATCTCCTTTAGCTTGCTGATTCTCTGTTATGGCCTTGCAAAGAGCATTCCCTCTTATTAGCTTTGTTGGTCTAATGTCTATGTCATATTCCTAGACTTTTGCAATCCAAGCTCCTCTATTGTTACAACCCACATCTTGCTGCATTAACACACTCTTTACAGCAGCATCAGGCACATGGATGATTGAATGTGAATAGAGGATATAAAATTTAAAATTCTTTAATGCTCTCACCACTGCATAAGCATGTTTTTCAACTTGAGAATACTTCAGCTCATGATTTTTCAGAGGCATACTCATGAAGGCAATTGGGGCTTGTATACCTTCTTGAGTTTCTTGCATTAATATTGCTGACATAGTATGAGATGATGCATAATAGTATATGATAAATTCTTTAGTATAATTCGAATGAGCAAGAATTGAAGCATTTGCAATAGCACCTTTTATATTTTCAAAAGCCTTCTTTCCAACATCAGTCCATTTGAAAGTTTTATTGCCTTTCATCATATCAACTATATCTTTTAAAATCTCAAAAAAGTCAGGAACAAATCTTCTTAAGAAGTTCACTTGCCCAAAGAAAGATTTAACTCCTATCTTACTCAATGGTAAGCTTAATTGTTGAATAGCTCTAACTCTATCCAGATCAATTTTAACTCCTTGAGAAACAATGTGTCCAAGAAGCTTACCTTTAGTGACACAGAATATTGATTTCTTTGGATTTAATGAGATGTCTTGATCTCTACATCTCTACAGGACCTTTGCTAGATCTCCAAGATGATCTTTCCTCTTCTTAGAAAAGACATTCAAGTCATCAAGATATATCACAATAATTTTATTTTTCAAATCACCAAAAGATAAATCCATAGCTCTTTGAAAGGTTGCACCTGCATTAATTAATCCAAATGGCATCCTATTATATGCAAATGTGCCCCATGGTGTTGTGAAGGCTATTTTATATTGGTCTACTTCATCCACCTGTATTTGGTTATATCCTGAGAATCCATCTAACATGGACATCATCTTTGATCCTGCCACAGTTTGCAACAAATGATCCATGTTAGGCAAAGCAAAATTGTCTTTGAGAGAAGCTTGATTTAGATTCCTAAAATCCACACAAATCCTTATCTCTCCATTCTTTTTCCTCACATGAACAATGTTTTCCACCCAGGTAGAATGGTGGATAGGATAAATGATCTTAGCTTTCAGCATCTTATCTATTTCTTTTAAAATTGCCCCTTCAACCAAAGGATTATAATTTCTATGTTTTTGTTTGACAGGCGCTGCTCCAGATTTAAGAGGAATAGTATGCCTGAATTTTCCATCCATAAAATTCTTTAAATCCTCATAACTCCAAGCAAAAACATCATGGAACTCAATCAACAATTCTCTGACTTTTGTTCTTTCCTCAAAAGTGCAGCATTTTCCAACATTGATCATTTTAGGACTGTCCTCAGTCCCTATATTAATCCCATCAAATTCTCCACATGTTTTTCCCTTTTTATTTCTCTCCTTTTTAATGTAAGCATCATGTTTATCAAAAAGTTTCTCTAAGGAAACAACATGAGATGGAATTCTATTTTCTTTTAACTGAATAATACCTGATTTTAATTCTTCTTCTTCATTTGATAGCTACTCCTCCCTTTGATCATTTTCAAAACACAAGTTAGCAAAGGGACCTGTTCCTTCTATGAACTACTGAATATGCTTATCATCCTCAAATACCTGCCAAGATTCTTCATTATCAGGAACCTTAGGTCTGAACATTACCTCCATTCTGAAAATCTGATCTTTAAAATCAGGATGAGGCAGAAGTAATGATGCAGATGTTGCCAATGAATCAACTCTAGAATTTTGTTCTCTAGGCACTGAGACTATTGAGAAAGCATTCAAGCTTTCTATTTCATCCCACACTTTATTCCTGTAACTTTTCAGTCTATTATTCTTAATAGAATATTGATTTCTTACTTGCCTCACAACCAATTCAGCATCACCTTGGACTTTGAGCAATTTAACTCCATTTTGTTTAGTTGCCTCTATACCAAGAAGGAGTGCCTCGTACTTTGCTATGTTATTAGTGTTTTTAAAATCCAATTTATAAGCCAAGAAAGTAATTTCCCCATTAGGGGCTATCAAAACTATTCCAGCACCTGAACCAGCTCTAGCACAGCTTCCATCAAATTCTAATGTCCATAGTTGATCATTTTCTGCCTGATTTAATTCATTATGGACATCAGAGCTGTCATAGTATAACATGCAATTTCAATATTGTGTCTCATGATAAAGAATTTGTGATTTGGGATCATCTGATTTTAGCACAGTGAATTTTGATTTTCTTTCCAGTTCCAATTTAACCCTTTTATCCCCTACTTGAATGATTGCAGAAGACCAATCCAATTTAATCTCGCCTCCCATGTCTTTGTAGAAACTTCTACTGAGGAGCATCCCATAGCTTTCAAGAATATCAGCTACAAAGATTGTGAGTTTTAGTCTTTTAGAAGGGTGAGCTGCTAGGGCGACCTGAGCATCTTTGATTTGACCAGTCAAAGGCACCTGCTTAGCATCCATAGAGTAGCATCTACCAAATGTTTTGGTTAAAGGCAATCCTAAAGCTTTAGCAACTGACACAGACATTACATTGTCTGAAGCTCCCGAATCTATGATGCAATTACTTAATTTATTTCCATTGATAAAAAGTGACACGTAGAAAGGCTCTGGTTTTTTATTTGAACAAGTAGCATGAACAACAGATTCTTCTTCATGAAACAATCTTGGAATTGAGAAATCATCATCCATTGAATTTTCTTTGCTAGTACTAGCCTGACTTTTATTATTAACATTGGCATTAACATGAACATTTTCTTTACTTTTACAATGTTCAACTAGTCTTTGCAATTGATCCCGATTTGATTTTAAATAATCCATAGGAGTTATTTGAATTTTAGTTTCTTCACAAAACTTTACAATATCAAAGGAATTAGGTAACTTATCTTTTTGCTCCTTTTGTGAAGAACTTGATGCTGTACCTTTGTCTTTATCCATCTTGTAAGAAGGTGCTGGATTCTTAGCTGGAACCATGTTAGAAGCTTGGTTTTTATTTTTCTGACCTCTAGTCATCACAGTCAGCTGAGGTCCCTCCAAAGTAGCAAAGCAGTCACCTCCATTTTTCTGAATCAGATTCATACTCGCAATATAAATTTACGGAGTCTCCATGAGGAGTATGAAAATCTTCACTTTCTGAATATTCAATTCCTTGCTCTTTTTCTTCTTCTATTTGTATGTGTCTGATCATATCATCACAAGTGTTACCATCATGATATGCTCTAAGATGAAAGGCACACGAATTATGTTTTTTTGGAGGAGCTTCAATAGCTAATCTTTGTTGAGCAGCAGGGATCTGTAAATTTTTATTTCCACCTTGATATCTTGATGCTTCTTGGTAAGGCTGATAAAATGAATGGGCTAGCCTAGTGACCTGTTTCTTTAATGCAATTAACTCATTTGATAACTTCTGTAACATAGCCTCAGTGCCATTTGAAGTGCTGGCTGTACTGTTTGTGGAACCAGTGTGAAACTCCTTCTTCCATCTCCTGGAAGATGTCATATCATCTTCCATTTCTACTGCAAGTGTTTGTGCAGCCTATAAATCAACCAAGTTAGCTCTTCTTAACTGATAACCAAGTTCAGGAGGCATAGAGCTAATGTAGAATGTTTTCTGGTTATCTCCAGTTGGTGCACTGGCAGCTGGTATCTTTTTAATGAGTTTATTAAACTTGGCATTAAAATCTCTCATGGAGATAGATGGTTCTTTCTTTATTTGTGCTAGTTGCAATAACAAACTTTTTGCATCTTTAACACTCTTGTACCTTCCTTCAAATCTTTGTTTCATGGAATTCCAACTAGTAATACAGCCTATGGGTAAGTCTCAAAACCAATCTGTAGCATCATCGACAAGAGTGTCTACAAACATCCTGACTGCAACATCTTCATGCTGAGGATTGACCACGCTACATACTTTATGAAAGGCACTTAGATGTTGTTCTGCAAATACCGAACCATCAGCATTGAATCTTGGGAAATTCTTCCTGGAGGCTTTTGGTAAATCATGATTTGCTATAAGATTCAATGGTCCAATAGCATTTCCCCAAGGAACAACCATGTTTACTACTCTTGTATTTTGTGCAACCGCTTGAATTGAAACTGAGAGGGGGAGTGCAATACCGTGCAATAACAATGAATTGCAAGTGGTAGAGATAGGAATTCTACCAATAGGAGGAGAGGAAGACTTACTTCTCTTCGGTCTCAAAGGAACTACTGCAGATAACTGAAAATCAGCAAGCTTCTTATTTTCAGTTTCCCTTGCCTTTGCTCTTCCTTTCCTGAAAATATCTTCAAGGATAGGGAAATTGACCGCTTTGAGTTCTTCATAGACTAGATCAACCTTTCCCTTCTGTTTCGCACTCCTAGTAAACTTGGAATCCAGGATGCCTAAAATTCTAAGAAAAACTTTTAATTTTTTCTTCTTTCTAAACTCCTCCCCAACAGAGTCACCAAAAACTATTGGTTAACAGTTTGTCCTCTCTTAAGATCTTCAATCTTTGACTCTCTATACACCCAAGGTGAGAGAAAAAAATAATGTCCACCAACAAATGGGTCAGTGTAAGTCTTCTATCACTGCCCTCTGAATTGATAGGTACAGCTCCCTGATTATGTATGATATGCAATGAATATTTTTTTATCTTGATCACCAGGTTGTCTCTTATGTGTTTTTAACCAAATTGCTTGTAGACACAAACAACTTAGGCAAGGATATATGAAGATGATTTTGACATCTAACTAATTCTATCCTACTCTATATGAAAAATAGATTCTATTTGGTGAATAGAAATAGACTTATATCATGAGTGGTAAATAGAATCACCGGTACTGCAATTACTTAGCAAGAAATAGAATTCAAGAAGAAATCACAATATCAAAATATAAGTGTGCTTTCCATTAAAAAATGCAACTAAAATGAAGAATGAATGGACAAAGGGTTATACACAAGAAATTGAATAGAATCACTTACACTACACTCCCTAATATGAATTAGAATTCAGCAAGAAAATGCAGCTCTGCATACAACTGTTCATTCCATTCATCATGCAAAAAGAACTATCACTGGAACAACAAACAAGAAGCAAGCTAAGTAAATAGAATTACTTTTCTACATTCACCAGTTTGCTAACCTTTGTATTAACTTCTTTAACAGTATATATAGAGTTTACAATGTACAATTCTCATAGGAATTCAAAGTGTTTCAACTTCTGGAATTTGAAAAGACAAAGACAAGTGACTTATGAAATTAACTTCCTATGAAAGCCACACCATGTAAAGACCTTTTCCGTAGGTATTTAGTATGATTCCTACAAATGGAGTAGCCCTCGCTCGTATTTCCACCCATCAAACTTAAGGGAGAGGGCATTTTTATAACTTATAGCATGTGCCTTTACCTTTAGATAATAATCAAAGCTTCTTTTTTATTGACTTGGGCTATAACTTTTCATTATCGCATGATCGCATGGTATTTTTTTAATCCATGCGATCATGCAACTACTCTGTGATTGGTGCATGTGGAGTGATCCCGCTAACCCGTAAAGAGTCTCCTATACCATATTGGTAAAGCAGCGACCGTCAATTAAGCATCTTGTAACCGTGGAAAAACTTTTCTTGGCCCCACTGGACATGTTGAAGGATCCCACAAGTTCACAAAACATCTTCCTCACCACAGTGACTAAGCAACTACTATTGATTTAGTATCACATACAAACTCTTTCGGCCCCACCTAGACACGTGGAAGGATCTCACAAGTTCACAAAAAAATTTGACAGGAATAGCGATTATGCGAGGGCCGTTGGATCCTTTTCTTTGTCGCAACATAGGTAAGTCTGTTGACTTGGGTCCCACCACCATGCATACGCATCTCAAAAATTCGCAAAGGCATTTGGTAGGGGTTGCAATTTTTTGAGGACCGTCAGATGTGCTTTGATGAAGTGCGGCCTCTATCTTGGACATGTGGAAGGATCCCACTTTACCACCAAGCATCTTCAATGACTTACGTTGTTGCATGATCGCATAGCAATATTTTAATCTATGCGATCATGCGACCACTTTATCATTGGCGCATGAAATGATATTTAATACTATCTTCATCGGGCTCAGACTTATAACTTTTCATTATTACATCTGCATTGTTAGCATATGTGGGTCCCAGTAGAGCACATTCACGTACCCGAACTCCATTATCACATGATTGGTGCACGTGGATTCTCGCTATGTTATGACTCAGGTCCCGCTGAGAAACAGGGCCCACTAATCTAGCTTTTTTTACTTTTTCACATGATCGCATGGGTGTTATTTTATTCATGTGATCATGTGACCACTCTATCATTGGAGCACGTGGGTTCCAGTAGGGTACCATCCATCTACCTGAGCTTCCATTATCGCACCTACGCTATTGCATACATGGACTGTACGTGGATTCCAACTGGAGTCAATTTAATCCTCTCTATCCTTTGTGCCTCTTTGCCACCTAACCAGCTACGCTTCATGCATTGTCACATGATTGCATGGGTGTTATTTTATTCATGCGATCATGCGACCACACACCTATTGCAAGGATTTTCACATCATCTAATCCTTTAACCTATGTGGGCCCCCTCTCCTTCACTGTGATGGAAATCAACCACATCTTTAGGAAATTATAATTTGTGACTGAGTCATTCAAGACAACACACACTATGCCTTGATTCCATTATAATTCAACATAGACTCATTTCTATTTTCTTCGATTGCTGTGGATCTTGATACCAAGTGAAATATAACAATGCAATCTACTTTTCATTCTGCAAACTTCCAAGAACACTTCTTGATATCTCCTTAGCACTATCATAAGAAGTATAATTCTAAATGTTTCAATGCCAACTCTGTTATTACATCAGTCACATGAAGACTTTCCTCTGATCCCTTGTAAATGCCTGAAGATCATGATCCATAATTATCATTCCATCTGAGAAAGAGCATCAACAAGAGCATATAATCTTTGCCAGGTTGGGATCTACAATCTACCCAATATAATGAGACTTTGAAAACAACCCACCCGGCTTAAACATGAAAGCAATTTGAAGGGAAACCTGACAAAAATTTCCTATCCTAAAGGAAATCTAGACCTAGACATTACATGACCAGACCTGACTTGTGACATCAAGAATACCACTTTGACATCATGGAAACAGGATAAGAAGTGGGGCAACACTAGGTTAATCTGATAATCAAAAGGTAAGAACTTTCCTTTCAATTTATTCACCATTTTACTCCATACCTTGATTTTGTCTTTTCCTTTCCTCTTTCTATCCATCTGCAGATGTTCCCACCATAAGGATGCATGAATTTTCAACTTTGTGCTTGCTATTTTCACCTTCTTTTCCTTAGGTACATTTTCATACTCAAAATACTTTTCCATATGAGTGATCCAATCCACTAATTCATCAGAATCCAATTTTCCACCATACTCAGGAGGATTAAATTGTGGTGTAGACTTCAGACTTGTCAAAGCCTTCGAGAATCTTTCCTCACCCTGATCCATCATGGGTGCAGGTTCTACATCATCTTGTTCTACCTTAATTTCATCATCACTAACATCTTCAAGATGTCTTCCTCTTCTTTGGGTTGTTTCAATAGCTTCTAATCTAGTAGCAAGTTGTCTCAATATGTCTACCAATCTTGGATCTACATCTTGCCTCCCATGAGCCATCTTGAAAACCCTTTGCAATTACAGGTCAGATCGCAATCTGCTACGCCACAAAAATTCAACTAGGGCTTCCCAAGAAGGAACCTTCAAATCTAGATTCACAAACCTAGATCCAAATCTCACCTCACTCTGATACCACCTAATGCAAGGGAGGATACTAAGAGGGCCCAAAATATCACCCTAACTAGATCCACCTTGTAGAAAAACACATGGAAGCAACAACACCCAACAATGAGAGAGAGAATGCAAATACTTTGTTATATTATCTTCAAATTGATTCATACATGCCGGGCTGTAAGGCCTTCCCAGTTTAGGCCAGATATTACAATCAAGTATAGAAGTCCTCCAACATGTGAGGATCTTCCAACAATCTCTAATTTCCTATCTTCTATCTTCTATCTCCAAAAATTGACTCTTAAACTCTAACCAAACAACTATATTTATACAAGAGGCTACCAAGCCAAGTCGGCCTTCAGATCCACAATCAATGAAAGGAATGACCAGATCCAGGTCCACATGCTTCCCAATGATGGATACCAATATTAAATCCATGACCCAAATTAAATGCACAATTCGGCCTCAAAAGAAATCCAAAACAAACAACTCGGTAAGCAAGGAAATTGAGCACTAGACAAGCATCACCGAGTGCTAGGGAAATTCATCAAGCACTAGAGAGATAACCGACTGACACCAGTGAACAAAGGAAATCGAGAAACACCGAAACAACTCATTCAAAGTAGGAACCGAGTAACATAGATAAAATCAATTATGTTCTCGGTGACACAAGATTGCCAAGGACTTGAGATGCTCCTGCATCAACATCCAATATTCCTAGGTCATCGTCACCCCAAGTGAAGTAGTCTACCTCATTTTGGCTAAATTTAAGACACAAGTTCCTTTCTACCTCTTCTTTCTAGATTTGCAACTATTGTTTATTATGCAACTTTCTTTGTATGCCAAAAACTCTCTATTTTACATATTTGGCCCTAAATCTAGAATTTAATTTGTCATATTTTTAGTATCATTTTTTACTCTCCCAGAAGGATTGATAAACTCACCTTGTGCTCAATCCTTTTTAGATTTGAGGCCGAGCCTCGTGGATCCACTTCCCTTCAATATACTTGAATTAGAAATAGGCTTAGTTTCCTATATTGCATGTATAAGTTAATGAACCCTATTTCCCAACATTACAGTTTGGTGAATTTGATGGATGCTTGCATTATCTTCAAAATTTTATTTTTAGATCTAATTTTTATGTTATTTTTAATTATTTCCAAATCATATCATTTATGTTTCATGCATTTAGAGACCTAGTTAAAAAATTATACAAATTTTGTGAACCCAACATGTCCTATGCTTGCATCTTCTTATTTTCATTTCAAATCTGATTTTTATATTGTTAATTGAATTAAATTTATAATAATATTTTATCCATGCAATGGTTAATTAATCAATCTATTCAGAATTGAATTTTTTTAGTCATTTATTTTTATATCTAATATTATGCACGAGTTTCATGACCTTTAGAACTACATCTAATATCCTTATGAGAAGAAGCTATAGAATTAAGGTAGCTCAAAGTTTAAATACCAAGGGTGTAGAGCCCAAGTTGCCTATCACATTTCATGAGAACTTAGGTGAAACCTATATTTCTACACATGACATACCTAACATTATGGAGAACCATACTTCTTACATTTCTCATGATGATGATGAATCCTTAACATGAGCATCTATTGACCAATTGGGAAAGCTTGTCAATGAATTGGATAATCAAATAGTAACACAATCCCCTTGATTGAAGAATTGAGGAAAATTATTCAAAATGACACACATGGTGTAGAAGTGTTGTGTTACATTGCTCATATTATTAATGCTAATTTTATACCTATTAAAGTTGTGCCAAAGCCCCTAACTTATCCAATCCTCCAAATCAAGTTGAGCATTCAATTCCTATATGTACATCATTTCCTGATGTTCCTACATATATATCTCCTATTTTGACTACATATATACAAATATATTTTTGTCCCACACATGTTAATCTTGGAGGAATCCCTATCAATGAAAAATAATATATATTGCCTTCTATTATCCTTCTATTTATTTCCCAACCACCCGCTTTACCCACTTACCACAATGTTCTACTTTTGTAATGTAATGCTCCACCAACTTATCACAATGCTGCACCTCCTTCACAATATAACATTTCCAACACCAATTTATCCATCAAAGCCACTATTAACAACTTAGCTCAAAGTGTGTCATCCTTACAAAAAAATTTACTTCCATGACCCAATCCAAATTCACTATTCCCACATGTGATATAGGTATCCCACTTTCCAAAGACATTGTCCTCACTATTATCCCTCAATACATGGAATTTCCTCAACTAGAGTCATACAATAGAAAAGGTGATCCCTATTCTTATGAAAACATTCCAAACCTTGTGCAATTATTTTTAAAATGATCCTAGACTAATGACAAAACTATTTGCTCACACTTTTAAATATAAAGATTTGTAATGGTATTATTCTATACAATATGAAAAGGGGATCACATAAAAGGGATAATTTCCCCAATTCATATGGAATATTAGAATACAAAGAATTTCAAGACAAATATTATTAACAACACTTGGTAAGAAATATGCCAATGCAATATCTGTGCTTGACGAATTTTTTATTCTTTTGTTTTTTAAAATTGAGAAGGAGAGGAATGATATTGATATACAAGAGACTAAATAAGAAAAGATTTGATGTAATCCAACTAAAAAAGTAGGTGTAAAAAAGAGTAAGGAGGAATTTGAATGCACCTATTAATGAAATACGAGAGGTGAGTTTTCAGATCCAAATTTTCAACTGTTAGAATATCAGAATGATCTATAACTACATATATGAGACCGAGAGGCTATAACCCAAATCTCTACTAAATTTGAACTAAAAATGCAAGGTACAAAGTGAAACTCATTGTGTACTTGGGGATAGACTACCAAAAAAGTTTTGTACCAAGTGATTTTGGTTAAATTTTTTAGGGGTGCTCCGTTTGGTCCCAATCTTCCCAGCTCTTCATCAATAGCTCTGTAACTTGTTCATTCATACAAAAAATGGGGAAGAAGGTTGGCTAAATGGGTTTACCTTATTCAAACCCCTATTTAGGAATCAACCTTGAAAATGAAAGAAACGAGCATAAGGAAAAATGAAATAGAAGCCATATCTAAATTTTAAATCACCTTATACCTTAATGATGTAATGGTTCTTTGGATGTGATCACAAGTGTTCATGCAATAGCTTTATCTTCACAAAAACCCAAAAATAAATCATGGAATTTGTAGTTTTCCACAAAGCTTGATGAAAAAGAATAATAATGCACTAGTACATTTGACATCATTTTTCTATGAAAAATTATCGACCATTAATTAAAAAGGTTTAGGTTGGTCGAGTTATAGAAGGAAAAATTTGTTTTTTTAAAAATCCATGCCCGTGTTGGTCTCAATTTTGACCAATACCATGTTAGTCAAAATTTCAACCAACAAGGGCATATAACTTAAAAAAAAACATTTCAAATCTCATTTCATTTTTACGGTTGCAACGCATGAATTAGGATTTCCATCTTCTAAGCTAGCAGGAATGAAGCTTATTCCAAATCATGCAAACCCTACACCCAAGGTTAATATCACATTTTATCATTTATCTTCCATGGAGTTTGAGGTATCTTCCGTGTTTCCTATTGTTCATTACGTGGATTGTCATTTTGTTCTAGTCATCACTATTTGTAATATGTTGGTAGGCGATTGAATCAATGAGTATATTTAGTGGTGACTACGGTTTGACTAGGGTTTGTAAATGCTATGACTAAGAATTATGAAGGCTGTGACTAGGGTTTAGGAATCTATGTACAGACCAAACAAACAAGTTAACTGTTCAGCATAGAAAAATTAACCATTTAGAAGAAATTCAAATTTCATGCAACATGGTGTACTGTACTGTTATAGAAGTGTGGAAAGAAATGAAATTTTGCACAATGTAAAGTGAATGCTATGCACCATTGTAAAGAACTCTGCTATGTAATTTTTATTAAGTTTGTATCGTATTTTAAATTTCCAAAAGCCACATGATCTCCTATTAGACCGAACTTAGTTCCATTGGGTTGGCATTGTCATGAGTTTGTGACCCTGATTTGCAACTTCACCATGGAATTCCTATGTTGTTGGATGAAAGGGAGAATTAGGGGAAAGTTTATTTACACAACCAATGCTCAGAAATGTGAAGGCTATTAAGTTACTTCAAGGAAAATGCCCTAGCTAGGGCATGATACTTGTTTAAATAGAAAAGTGAAGTGAATAACCAGAGGTTTGGGACTGAATCATAGGTTTAGTTGAGTACCTTGGATTCATGGAAGACTCCTTGTGATTGCAACCACTGTGAGCACCCAAAGTTTGACCATTCTAGATTGGCATTAATCTAGCTTGATCACCTAGGTTAAAACGTCTCTATGAGAGTCAACATCGCTGGAAACAAGTGGTGAAAGTCATCAAAAGTTTTAGTGTATGATCTTTGGAGACAGTAGATTCTATACTCAAACCAAATACTGATTGAATGATGGAATGTAGTTACAAGGGATTAGTAGTATTCTGATATTTGTTGAGTGTTCAGGTAGTAGGGAAGTCTAGTCAAACAATTGATTGTAATAACCTGGTGGTCTTGGTTGAAGCTTCTTCCTAAGAGTATTGGTGTTGTGGTAGACTAAACCGAAAGATTATAAGTATCAAGAGTGATTTATGATTGACAGTGGAAGTGTATTGTTAGTTTACAAAATCATAGCCAAAGAATAGAACAAGGTTGTAAAACCAGATAGAAGTGAGAAATTAGCAAACTATTGTTACTTGTAAAGTAAAACAACAGTGAAAATTTGAAAACTTACAAATCCCATTCAAGGAAACTGCCAGTTAGAAGAATTTCCCAGTAGACATAAATGTTCAGAGACTGAAGAACTTTGATAGTGTTGTTTGATACTATTTTTTCATGGTTGAATTGACACCATTATTCTATTGTGCATTAGTTTGGGCTTATTTCGAGTTTCCATTGTTTATTTCGAGAGTTTGTGTCAACGTGATGGAAAAACCATGTCTTCTGTAAGTTGCGATGATCAAATTCCATGAGAAGACATGTTGGGTCATGTGGATAACTATTATAATTAGTTATATTAGATGATAATTAGGCCTTTATAGGGATTACACATCCATTATGTTTCTAGGAGAAGGAGTATATAAAGGAGATGGCTAGCATTGTAAGGCTAGCTATTTATTGTAATATCATGATGTGGATTATTTGGAGATATAACATGGACCAAGATTGGATGTAGATCATATTTACTATCTCATAATGAATTACTAGGATAGGTACCAATGTTACTATTATGAGATTGTAAATAATATAAGCTCCTCAAGCATGAGTTGGATGATGTGGATACATTAGTTCTTATATCTACATAATCCACATCATCCAACTCATGCTTGTGGACCAAGATTGGATGTAGATCCTATTTACTATCTCATAATGACTTACTAGGATAGGTACCAATATTACTATTATGAGATAGTAAATAATATAAGCTCATCAAGCATGAGTTGGATGATGTGGATACATTAGTTCTTATATCTACATAGTCCACATCATCCAACTCATGCTTGAGGAGCTTATATAATAATCAACTAATTAATGTTTTTGGTTTTGATGTAATCCTCTCCAACTCATGCTTGAGGACTATTAATTCTAACCATGGAATGTTAATTCTAACCTGTATTATTAGATCATTAACTGTGCATACATAGAGTTGTGTGGAGTAAAGGCGATCATAGTTAAAGAACAATGAGAAAATACAATGAAATTTGATGCAATGTGTAGTAGTGGATGATCTGTCCAAATAAGGAAGGGTTTTTATGTTTGAAATTTTTTTGTCATGTTGAATGAATGGTGATTCGATCACTAATTTGATGTAGGAGTGAGTTGTAACATGAGATTGGGGAAGCCCTAGCAAACCAGGGTTTGGAGTCAAGATTTGGGGGTTTTGGTGTTGCAGGGCCCGTGAGTCTAATTTCTTGTGGATTTAACCATTTTGAGTCATTTTATAACTTTGTTGAAGGTTTGGTGGGATAAGGGAATGTGAGGAGAGTAGTTGCTTTGAAAATTTGGTCATTTTCATGCATTGAAAATAGGGGTTCAGTCATGGTTAGGTGTGTTGGTCCAAAGTAACCCTATAAAATCTTTTGGTGTGTTATAGAACTCTGAAAAGGGTGTCTAGAAATGTTTTCATATTGTCAAGTGTTTTGAGGGAAGACAAAGTTATTACTATCCTAAGTCTGCTGTAGGGTTATTGGCAGCCTATTAAGCCTTTGGAATAGTTTGAAAGAACTTTGTGTATTGGAAGCATGGGAATTAAAATAGAGTCTTAGAATTCCTTGAGTCTAAGTGGTTTGAAGCCTAGGAAACCTAATCCATCATTGTGTAGTATTGTGGAGGCCTTGACAAGTCAGATCTTTTAAACATTTGAGGTTGTTGATAGGCTAGAGTGCCTAGATCTCTGAAATTACCAATTCTCATTGTGTTTTGAATACCACCACCCTTATTCCTTTTGGTTTGGAGTAATTTTATTTCATTTTAAATAAGTTATGGTAGTTTTATTAAATTATTTGAATGATTAAATGAAGATTGGATCATCAAGATCAAGATTGGATTCAAAATTATTCCAAACCAAAAGGAATAAGACTCCAAACCAACGAAATAAAACTGCCATAACTTATTTAAAATGAAATAAAATTAATCCAAACCAACGTAATAATTGTGAAATGATTATTGGAAGCCGTTCTTGACTCAATTAATGACCAGATTTAAATTGCATTCTCTGTCGCACATAAACGGTTTCCACAAGTTGATAAAATTCTTTAATAAACTCGATACTAAGACTTGAGTTACATCCAAACACAACATAAAACATTTAAAATAAATATTTGTTCTCTGTTATCGAATTCCATCATAGCATATTCATAATAAAGACGTGCTCGATTGTGATGACAATATGGGTGTTAGACTGTCGAACCGAAAGAGCAAACCAAACAAAATGAGTTTTAAATAATAAAAATGAAACATTCGGGAAACACTGAACAATCAAAAAGAAGAATCAAATGTAAAACTAGACTGTTATTTTCATTCATCATATGTATTACATTGATCATCTCATTCCCATTGATCTCTCTCTTCACCAATTCT
This sequence comes from Chamaecyparis obtusa, assembly GCA_027943335.1. NCBI lineage: Eukaryota > Viridiplantae > Streptophyta > Pinopsida > Cupressales > Cupressaceae > Chamaecyparis > Chamaecyparis obtusa. The sequence goes on along the minus strand of BSBK01002251.1, from coordinate 959,799 downwards.
CCACTCTCGTACCCCCTATTCTCGGCTTCTACATTGTAGAGATAAAGATCTCCAAACTCACAACTCAGTAACTAAATCATATAACTTAGTGAAGAATACTCAAAATAGAGATCAATGGTGAAGACAAAAGGCATTCTTACATTTATTTAAGGGTAGTACTTAAAGAATAATATAGATCAATAGTGAAGATTAAAAGTCACCCTTACATTTAATGAAGAGTCTATTATATAGAAGAATGAAAGAAATTAGAAGCTACACTCCTCCTTACTGAAGAGTATTTATGGAATATAATGAAGATTAAAAACCATCCCCACCCTTAGTGTAGAGTATTTATAGATCATTCACAAAGAGCCTAAAAAAAGTACTTAAAGAATTATATAAATTGATTATAGAAATTAAGAGCCCCTCATTCTTTTTCTAAGTCCTTCATGGAAGTTGAAGTATCACTCTTTAGGAAACTTATATCTCTGGTTCAAAGTTCCCATTAAAATCATTCAAATACTCAAAAACAATACCCAAATTCACTACAGTGGTAAAGTATTAACAAGGCATAGCCTCATAGTTCCATCAGTTTGACAATCAATGGTAAGAAATTCCTAATAATATTATATTAGAAGTGAAATGTTGATGCTAAGACAATTACTTTGTGACCATAATAATCCTACATATGTTTTTTTGCACAATAGATAAAGTCTGCTATTCAATTCCAAGAGAAACTCACAATTTCAATTGTGACCACACTAGCCTCATCGCAACAAACTTGTTAGAAACATGAAAAGAAAACATGTTAGCAATTCCATCATTTGTCTGTTGTTTGGGAAAGTCACCATAGAATTGTTTGGACTGTCTCTCCTCTTGCCTTGCAAGGTTAAAATGACCTTTTTTTCATCCATCCTTGAATAGACCCTTACCGTCTTGCACTTGTGCAATGATAGGACACCAATGTTGTTAATTAAGGTTGGTAGGATGATTACGCCTATCCTGAAAAAAGACTATCAAATCATTATGCTTTCAAATCAATTACCTATCGACGTATCCCTTGCGAGGGAAAGAAGCCAAACACATAAAGAACATGCACATAAACATGGCAACTGAAAAACCTAAATGGAATACACCAAGAAGTACCAAATGATGAATGCTCAATTGTTGTAATGGCAAAGCAATATCAGAACCATCCATTTATAGTCCTAATGATTTTGGAAATTGTTGACAAAGAGTGTTTCTTTTTTTTATTATAGTATAAATGATTTTTCTATAGTCGTAATGATTTTTCTTATTTCTTGTCTTTTGTCCCTTTTTGATTTCCTATGTCTGTGCTTCGTGATAGGATTTTGTCACCTTCTTTTGATGGTATATTTCATTCACTCTATGTGGAATACTATTTTGTTCACTATTTTATTTCAGCTTCATATTTCTTTCATTTTTCATATACACACAGACTACACATGCTGATAAAAACATGAGCTATTTGATTTAGGTTTACTTTTCATTATTGTAAATGGTTAATATTTCTGATGGTACTCCTTAGTGTATTTGGACTATAAAAATAATCATATAAAAATAATAAATGTAGTAATGATGGTGCGGTGCATTATTGATATAGGTTCGATGACTCTTGTCAATGTGCCAAACTGTCAATGTGGTGGTGGGAAGTGTGTTGAAGACTTCATAGACATTGAACAACCCTGGATGACAATTTTGGTGCTGCCCTAATAAAAAAAAGGTTGCTAATATGTATATATTTAAAGTTTCTAATGTAAATACTATTCATTATAATATAAGAACTAATGTAGACTGGGTATCACAGGGAAATAATGGTTGCAGATACTTTAGTTGGGTCGATGACAAATCATTTGCATCTATCCACCCATCTCCACTTATCCGCGATGAAGGATTTGAGTGCAAAACGTGTTAGGCTAGGGCAAATTCTAAAATTATATTTTTATGATGCCTTCTCTGTATTGTAATCGCATATCTAATTTGTTGCGACCATATGTAGAGATGAACTCGAGAATTATTTAGTTTAGTATTTTCATATTGTAACTAATATTTTAATATTGATATGACATAACTTCTTTTTTCATCAAGTGCGCATATATATGGTTTACATCTTTTTTAGAATAATTCTTCATGTTTATGGCTCAGGTGAGCCCCAATCTTCTATCAATCCCATGATTTAACATATAGTGTTTTCTTGGTTGTTCCATTTTTTCCTTGACCTTGACTATGGATTGACTATCATTTTCAAGCTTGAGTGAGGCTTCATACCAAGCAGCATCCGCAAATTTGTATGCAACACTGATTTAGGCTGGAGGTAAACTACATGTGTCATGTAAACAACATGGTTGAATGCAATCTCTTTTGCATGTTTTCAAGAGTTTTCCCACCAATACAAGTGTAAATAATGCATTGAACATAATCTACGTATGCTGCATGGTATGAATTCTCGCTAAAGTTTGAGCGTAGCGTGGTATCAAGTCTTGCTGAAGAAGAGTACTACAAAGAGCAGGCCTACCATACCAAGGAAGTTTGACAAGAATAAGGAATATGGCTTAGACAAAATGGGAAGATGTCTTTCTAGCCTGGGCTTAGATCCTTCGACAATTAGCTTGATAATAAATGAAGCAAATGAGAGCTGAGCAATTAGCTTCCCAAGAAAAATCTTGTAAATGAACTGTGTGTACCCCAATTCTTGTGCCTTTTGCGCATACCTAAATGATATATTTGAAACAACAAGGGTAAATTTAGCCTTACCCTTGTTGTTTAAAATATATCATTTGGGTACACACAGAGGGCACAGGAATTGGGGTACATATAGTTCATTTATGGGATTTTTCTTGGGAAGCTAATTGCTCATCTGTCATCTACATTATTATTAAGCTAATTGCCGAAGGATCTAGGCTCAGGCTAGAAAGATGTCTTCCCAAACACATAAAAAACATACACATAAACATGACAACTGAGAAACATAAATGTATATTTCACAATAGCTGAGAAACATAATTGTAGGCATCATGGTCACAATTTTTTGGAGACAACATAATTGAGTTGTATACCTAGACGATGGAGAGAAGCTTCTACTCCTTTGATTCCAAGTTGACACTATGGGATCCAAAGACCATAGATAAGGAATAAATTTAGAGAGCGAAGGAGGGCCATAATGACAAAAATAATACAGGACAAACCTCAAGTTAAATGAGGCAACTGCAAACATTTTAATAGAATTCTATTAAAATGTTTGCAGTTGCCTCATTTAACTTGAGGTTTGTCCTATATTATTTTTGTTGTTATGGCCCTCCTCTGCTCTCTCAATTTATTCCTTATCTATGGTCTTGGGATCCCGCATTGTCAACTTGGAACTAGAGGAGTAGAAGTTGATCTTCATCATTTGGGTATACCACTCAATTACGTTGTCTCCAAAAAAATGTGATCATGATGCCTACAATTATGTTTCTTAGCTGTTGTGTCCCAGGACCCCTTATGAACCTTTATGACCATTTACGACCTCTAAGAATACATCTTAGAGGTCTTAAAATGTCGTAAAGGGTCATAAGAGGCTCCTAGGAGGGGCCAGATGAGCTTCCACCTTCACGTGGTTGGCCCTGTTAAGTAGAGAATGTTAATTAAACTATTCTTGAAACATAATTGTAGGCATCATGGTCACATCGGGGATGAAACTATTCCAAGTTGACATTGTGGGATGGAGAACAACTTGGAACCGAAGGTGCAAAAGTTTCTCTCCATCGTTTGGATATACCACTCAATTACATTGTCTCCAAAAAAATGTGACCATGATGCCTACAATTATGTTTCTCAGAGAATGTTAAACTATTCTCAAAACAAAGAGAAGCTCAAAGAGAAGCTGGCAACAACCAATAGAATGAGTGTGGACACCTGAAGATAAATATCAAATAGGGGAAAAGCACCTACAACAACAGAGGCAATAGTTGTAGATATAGATGAGGATATCATAGAAATCCCTAATTTAGTGTTTTAGAGAACAAACAATGGACTGTGAATTAGATATTTCTGTGATATCATCATCTAAATCTATTATTTACATTGGAATGTAGCCTATGGATATTGATACTGCACCGGCTGAGCACGATGGAGGCATCAATTCTAATGTGAATTGTAGTACTCAAGGTATACATTTTCTATTTGAATTTTGATTAATGAATATTTAATACAAGCAAACTTATTCAATTGTTTAGGGTGCATTAGTTGTGATGATGAGATGTGACATTTAGATGTTAACTGTGACAATCTCTTGGTTTTAGGCAATGCAGAAGGAGAAGCCTAGTTTAATATGCAATCTCGCAGAATATGCACAGATATCAGGTGGAGTTGAAAAACACAACAGGGTTGCATTTTTGATAGAGGTCTTTAATTGTATATTTTAAGTTATAGACCATCGCAAAAATGTAAATGTGTTGTGTTTTTTCAACTCCACCTGCTATCCGTGCATATTCTGCTTGTGTTGCATGCACATTCTCGATTTAGAGTGGGAAAAATCTTATTTTCGATGTGAGGGAGAGAAGCCAAACACAAAGAAGATGCAAATAAACATGACAACTACAAAACATAAATGTAGGTATCACAACCGTTGAGAAATATAAGTGTAGGCATCATGGTCCCAATTGTTTGGAGACACAACATAATTGAATGCTATACCCAGAAAATGCAACACAACCACTACTCCTACAGTTCTAAGTTGACACTATGGATCCAAAAACCATATATAGATTCCTTATCTTTGGTTTTTGGATCCCGTAGTGTCAACTTAGAACTACAGGAGTAGTGGTTGCATTACATCATTTGGGTATACCACTCAATTATGTTGTGTTTCCAAAACATTGTGACCATGATGCCTACATTTATGTTTCTTAGCTGTTGTGTCCTAGGACCCCTTATGACCCTTTACGACCATTTATGACCTCTAAGAATACATCTTAGAGGTCTTAAAATGTCATAAAAGGGTCATAAGAGGCTCCTAGGAGGGGCTAGATGAGCTTCCACCTTCATGTGGTTGGCTCTATTAAGTAGAGAATGTTAATTAAACTATTCTTCAAACATAATTGTAGGCATCATGGTCACATTTTTTTGGAGACAACATAATTGAGTTGTATACCTACACAGAGAGCAATTTCTGCACCTCCGATTCCAAGTTGACACTATGGGATGGATAACAACTTGGATCCAGAGGTGTAGAAGTTGCTCTCCACCATCTGGGTATACCACTCAATTACATTGTTTCCAAAAAAATGTGACCATGATGCCTACAATTATGTTTCTCAGAGAATGTTAAACTATTCTCGAAACAAAGAGAAGCTCAAAGAGAAGATGACAACAACCAATAGAATGAGTGTGGACACCTGAAGATAAATATCAAATAGGGGAAAATCACCTACAACAATAGAGGCAATAGCTATAGATACAAATGAGAATATCACATAAATCCCTAATTTAGTGTTTCAGAGAACAAATGACAGACTGTGAATTAGGCATTTCTGGGATATCGTCATCTAAATCTATTATTTACATTGGAATCCAGCCTACAGATATTAATACTGCACCGGCTGAGCATGATGGAGGCATCGATTCTAATGTGAATTATAGTACTTGTTGGAGCTTTTCCTTGTAGGACCAAACTTAAATCAATAGATGGGCTTGATTCTCAGGGTAGGCACTCAAGCTTGACAAGAAAATAGTCCAATTGATAAGGATAGAGAACATCCTCCTTCTTCTTTGAGCTCCACATCACTCAGGAGGGTATTTCCTTATCTGCACACTCAAGACACCTCATGATAAACAATAGGCCTGTAGATACATTATTGTGGAATAGTCTTCAAACCCTTGTAGGTATCCTGTACCTCAATGAAAACAATTCTCATGCAATAGCTCTATTTGCATAGAATGAATCTAAAGACTAGAATGGACCTCCTACTACTACTACCAACATGAAAAGGAAAGAGTGGAACTGAATGTAAATGATTTAATGATGGGTTTGAAAGGACCCCTGAGATACCCTAAGTCCCTCATAGACCAGTGCCTTATCCAAAGGGCCATAGATTCAAATACCCTATTGCAATAGATAGCTATGAAATAAGAAAGAAATAAATTCAATGTGTTGATGCCTAACATCAATCACACACCATGACCAAACCTCACTTCAACAACCCACCTGTGTATTCAAGTATGTTATCACCCATCCAAAGGTTTTTAACCCTCCCCTTAAAAGAGACCTATAAGCAGATAATACATTAACCAACATCCACTGGAAGACAATCATGACATATCTTTGACACCTCAGCTCATACATACATGAAAACTAATCCCAAACTAGTTATCTCTGTGAAGACAACTCCACTTGCAAACATATAGGAAATGCAAACATAAAAATCAAACACCCTTGATGTATGATTAATGAATTTAGAATTCAAATGGAGATAGCTTGGTAATAGTAAGAATAAATTGAGTCCTCATACATAAGAAAAATCAATTGTAACATGTATTATATTCTCTAAAACAACAAAGGAAGAAAGAACACCCTATATGCAGAGAGAAGGAGAAAATCTGCAGGACAAAACCTTTCTTGGAACCAATTCTCCCAAAATTTGTAGAAGAAGGAACCCTTACAAAATAAAACATTTCACTACTTATACCACTAGTCACATTGGAATCCTCAAAGAGGATGCATCAAGCTTTAGGTGACTAGGGTAAGGGTTTCAACTACCCAACCAATCAAAATTTACATCAGAAGTTATTGCAGGGGAAGAAACACAAGCAACCTAGAGAAAATGAATCTCAAATAGATTTGCAATCATCAAAATCTACGAGAACAGTACAAAACAATAAGGAATTGCCATGAAAACTAGTCAAATCGGCCACTTGCAAACACACCTCAAGCACAAAGAACATGGTACAAACCCCTGCAGACGATCATGGAATACCCTGGACCACACTGCAACCACTGGTGCCACCAAACAAATCAAATCCATCCTCAAAAGTAATTAAAATCAATCCTTTCTGTCGCAGGAAACCCTCAGAAAATTCAAATTTAAATTTCAATGGTCACATTCATGGCACCTACAACATATCGACGGCCAAAATTTGAATCTAAGCCAACTTTAAGTCCTGGCTGTTAGATCTTGCCTTTTCATGGTCATTATGTCTTTACTCAACTACTACTCTTGGGTTAACTCCCAGCGAACTGGTGACAAAGGAAATCCTTGTTCGCAAAATGAAAACACTAACCCACCTTTAACTCTGTGACTTAGCAAACAAAGGAAAATCATTTAACCTTGGTCCCTTATTTAGTGAACTGGCGATTGCAGGGAAATGACCATTCATGAAATAATTTATGCCTTCACCAAATTATTTAGCTATTACATGAACACTTGTTCGCTGGATCGCTAGACCTTTTAGAATACCGCCATTTCATTACGTGAACGAGAAAAACCCATGAACATTTATCAGGTTGCTAACCATTTTATTAGGACCACCAAAAGACTGAGGAAATTCTACTGGGCCCGCACAAGAAGATCGATGGTTGTCTCATCTTCGCATAGACCTTCAAGATTCCTCTAGATCATGAGACAACTATCGAATAAAGAATCTTACCCTGCTCTGACAACCCTCTGACACCAAGAGAGATCAATGGCCGTCTTAAGTTCGCATGTGTCAGAGAAAACCCATTAGATTAAACATCGACCGTCGATGCTCTGCAAATGTTAGAACCCATTGAACCTCAAAAAACTTGGCCCCATTGACAGCATATCCAGTCACACAACATAGACCAATAAGATAATGATAAATCAGCACACTATGGCACATAAAAACCATCTGGCAATCGGACCCACCTTTATACTGCCACCTAAGAAAAAATTAACATCTACAGCTGGCGTAAGATCTCAAAGCTCTGACAAATCTCATGAGAACTTACGCCAATCATTGATCAACTGACAAAGTCAAGACCCTTTGACAAACTCAGAAACTAGGTCCCACTAACAACTGCCATCGCATTAATACATGGACCAATCATAGATCACCATTTGTGCATACGTGTCACTTTGGACCCACTTGTCTAAAGCACCGTTTCATAAAGAGAATCAACGACTGTCTTAACATCGCATATCTTTGACAAATCCTTTGCACTTTAATGACAACCGTCAGATTGAAAATTTGTCAAAAAGACTAGGCTGGGGAAATATCAAGCTGAAACATAGGAAATATTAAGGCACTGACTTAGGAAAAAAATAAAACACCACTGGGCTCCAAACTTAGGAAAAATTAACTTGGGAGACTTAGGAAAATCGGTAAATATTAAAAGGGGCCTAAAAACCTTTAGTTGCAAGATCGCATGACATGAAAAAGGTTCACGCGATCATGCGATAAAGGGTAAACAATTTAGCACATGTTTTTAAGAGTTTTAAGTGGCCTGAATAAAGTAACACAAAATTAGAACAAGGCCAGGGTATTTTAGGGATTTTTCACTACAACGGCTAGTTTTTTGAATATTTGCAAGGGTTTCTAGGCCAGAGACCAGGAAAAACATTGTTGGGACTAGGGGAAAAGACTAGGAACCATAAATTTTTTTCAGGGTGCTAACAGTACTCAAGGTATACATTTTCTATTCGAATTTTGATTAATGAATATTTAATACAAGAAAACATATTCAATTGTTTAAGGTGGATTAGTTGTGATGATGAGAAGCCAAACACAAAGAACATGCAAATAAACATGACAGCTACAAAACATAAATGTAGGTATCACAACAGCTGAGAAACATAAATGTAGGCATCATGGTTCCAATTGTTTGGAGACAACATAATTGAATGCTATATGCAGAAAATGCAACACAACCACTACTCCTGCAGTTCTAAGTTGACACTATGGATCCAAAAACCATATATAGATTCCTTATCTTTGGTTTTTGGATCTCGCACTATCAACTTAGAACTACAGGAGTAGTGGTTGTGTTGCATCATTTGGGTATACCACTCGATTATGTTGTGTTTCCAAAACATTGTGACCATGATGCCTACATTTATGTTTCTCAGCTATTGTGTCCCAGGATCCCTTATGACTCTTTATGATCCCTAAGAATACATCTTAGAGGTCTTAAAGTTTCATAAAGGGTCATAAGAGGATCCTAGGAGGGGCCAGACGAGCTTCCACCTTCACGTGGTTGGCCCTGTTAAGTAGAGAATGTTAAACTATTATCGAAACAAAGATAAGCTCAATAATTTATATCTGAATACCAATTTTGTTCTTATCAAACCGTCAAAACATTTAAATTGTCTTTTAAACTGCTATTAAAAATAAAATATTTAATCAACATTTACTTATAGATTTGTGTGCTGGTTTGAGTTTGATACGCAGATCTGCGTATCAAACTCAGACAAGCACACAAATCTGTAGGTAAACAAAGCTTTCTTAGTTAGTAATAGCTAAATAGAAGAAAATAGCTAAATCAAAGCTTCATAGATTCATATATGCATACTAATTATAGACAAGTAATATATTCAACTAAAAGTAGGAATATATTGAAAATGGTGTCGCATTTTTTTTTAAACAAAAGTTAGTATTGGTCGAAATTTCATTTTTTACATAGTACTAAATTCAACCAGGATGCTATACGTTCGACGATCCATTCGATGAATTTGGGTGGATAATTCGATGACAAAATGGACTAAATTCAACCAGGATGCTACACATTCGACGAATTGGGGTGGATAATTTGATGACAAAATGGTCTCAATTTCGACCGTCACACCAATTGATCGATGTCTTATTCTTCTAGTTCCAAGGGATTGTTGCAGTTGATAATTTGACCACTTATGGGGTTGAAATTGTGACTATTATTTACCACGTAGAAAATTTGACGAAAAAAGATCGACGATAGTTTTAGTCACCTATTCGACCAATTGTTGTAGAAAATTTGACTAATTCTCGTCAAAATTTAAGGTAAAATTTACTAGTGATGCTTTGAAGGATTGATGATTTGGATGCTTGAAGACCTTGAGAATTCTCTAATTTCTTGATTTCTTGATTGGTTGATTGCCTATCCTTTTTATGATGAAAGAATAGAAAGGGAGGCATTGATATAGAGATCTCAAAGTAAAATTACCTTTAGCTCGACTTGGAAAAATGATAATGGACTATGGAGCATACCTTTGGGGAATGTTAAACCATAGAATCCCACTCTTAAAACTTCAAGAAAAAAATGTTAGCGACATATTGATTTTTATGAAAATGTACCCAAAAAGGCATTCTATACCCAAAAAACCACCCTATACCTAAAATTGCCATGTACCTGAAAAATCACCGTGTACGTAGAAAATCATCATGTACCCAACAAAATTCAATGAAATTTTACAAGGAGAAAGCTGATAGTTTCTAGGTCCCAAAAGATGAACCACATGAAAATATGAGATTGATAGATGTGGAATTCATGCCTCAAAATTTACATTGAGGTAAGACCCATCTTAGAGTGAGGAGATGGAATGGTGAAAATCATTTAAGAGGACTCATTATATTAATTTAAATTAATAAAGGTCTAATGAGCATTAGGATAATGTGAAATCAATGTGGGAACCCATATATACTAAAATGAGGCTAAAATGAGCACCTAATTAAGGGTGCTTACTTTTTAGGATGATACTTGTTATTTTCCACCTTATTCTATTGATTCTTTGAAAAAATTGGCTAATGCATTCATAAAAAAATTCAAAATAATAATGGTCCTCAAATTACTTTGATTGATTTTATTATTTTTAAACATGGAGTTAAAGAAAAAGTGACTAATTTTATTGGTAGACATAAACATTTTATTTCAGAAATTTCTTATGTTGTGCCTGATGGTGACATTTAAATAATTTTCATTTCTAATTTATAAAAGGATATTAGAAAGAAGCTATTATTTTTTTTAAAAAAAATTGTGTGTAGTGCTTCATAATCATCAGCTTCAAGTGAGATAATTTGAATCATCTTCATCAATGGATCCAATTGATAAGAATAATGCAACTTAACAATTGTTTCAAAAGCTTAAAAAATAAAAAGGTTTCATCAATATCAATAAAGATTCTTCAAATCATGTTTATACACAAGTGACAACCACAACACTAGGTGTGGCACCTTTATCATTAATCTTTACAATGCTCATGCAAATGCAATAATTGATGGGATATTATGATTTCATTCTACAAGAAGGGGATATGGTGGAATCGGTAGATGCTACAGACTTGAATCTTTTGAGCCTTGGTATGGAAACTTACCAACTGATAGCATCCAAATCCAGGGAACCCTGGGATATTTTGAATGGGCAATCCTGAGCCAAATCTGATTTCTATTTTACTTCTCTTTTTGAATTATTGCATAGTATCCTACTTAAATAGATTAATGCTAATGTGATGAAGCTTCCTCTTGTCAAACTCATAGATATCTCCAAACCCTTTCTGAATTCCTTTGACCATAAAGTCTTTCTCCAATACCATCATTAGATTGGCCATGATGCTGAGAAGAGCTTTATATTGAACCATATTATACAAGAACTTATTGGCTCCATCACTATAACAATGGAGGGTGTGAATGATAAAGGAAGAAAACCTATAGAACCCCTTAATCAAAACTTGAAAATCTTTACTAATCCCTTACCTCCTTATTCCACCAATACTATTGAGCCTAAAAAACCTAAAGACATAAAATCTAATGATATGTTTGATAAGGCCAAAATGTTGTAAACCAAGTATTGAGAAACCCAAACCAGAGCCCAAACCTTATATTACCTTTTCTTCAAGTGAAACCATCAAGGAACTTGATGGACCCCTATACATGACTATGAAAATTAAAGGAAATCTTTCATAAGGAGTGCTCATTGATCTAGTATGTATGGTAAATTATATTACTAAAGAACATTGGTTTACATAAGATACATATAAAAAATACAGTGTTATGATTAAGGTACATGATGGTTTTTCTTGTCCCACCATAAGTTATATCACTCTTTCCATTGAGGTTGGTACTAAGTGCATGGATGTTACCTTCACCATTATCATTACCTCCGACCAATTTCATGTAAAGCTAGGACATCCCTAGGTTAATTCTATGAAAGCTATACCTTCTACCACTTATAGGTATTTAAAGTTCTCTCATAGTGGGTGTATTTTCAAGATCAATCATAGTATTTTTATGCCATTAGAAATATATGGAAACTTCATCCTTGAATTCTTTTGGTCTCAAAAACATGAACCTTTGAAACCTCAACAAGATGCTCTTTTCTTATCTCATAAAAAATTCAAACTTGAAAAATATCAGCTTTGAGTAAATCTAAGAATATTCCATCTTCTCATCCTAGACTTGTACTCCTTTGTATACCTTCTATTCCTCATATATATGCCACATTCCGAGCTCCTACATCTTATAAATTCCCAATATCTCTTAATCTACTAGGGTTCCTTCCATTCCTCCAATAAAGAAAGAAAATGAGCCTATGTTGATTGATTCTAAACCTTTGCAAATCTCTAGCCAAACCTAGAGAAATTTTAGTTAAAGAGACTAGTGACCAAAGTTCCATGCCAAGGCATGTGAAATTTCTTCCCAAACCATTTTCTCCCCTTAGATGCCAAATGTTGACTTGATCCCATTTGACCAACCTTTACCTAGTCCAAGGGAGGAAGATATTCTTAAAAATTTAAAGTTGTGTAAACATAATGATTGCTCATTTTACATTAAAGATCCTATTCTGATTAATTTGGATGTTGATATGGATGATAAAGGCATTGATGCTAAAAATGTTGATGCTAATGAGTTTTATGATATGTATGAGGTTATTTAAATCAATCATGATCTTTCTTCAATATTTTCAAAAGAATTAATCCTAACTCCTAGTGCAAAACAAAGTGACTCATCACTAGAGAATGTTCCTTTTTTGGAACTTTCAATAGCTCCATCAACCATGCATTCTATTTCTCCTCTTCCATATTTCCTACCATTCCTATGCGACGTTAAGCTATATTGGGAGGCATATGACTTGCCTGACTAGCTTCATTTGTATAATAGATTCTTTTGTGTGTTTTCTTGCATGTAATATCCTTCCCCTCAATGTTCTTCTTGATATGTATTTGTGTTATGTTAAGATCTCTTTTTATGAACCTTGTTGGTCCATTGACACAAGGTAATAAACAAGCCAAAACTATTGTAACATTCCTCTATTTGTATCTTAATTATTCTATACGCTGTATTAAATGTTATTTTATGTTGTCTACTCAGGGATGCCACAAAGAATTGAGATATATAGATCTTTTTGGTCTCTACCATTTTGACCCAAAAATAATTTTTCTTGGTAATGTTATCTACTCTTATTCCATTATTCTCATAGCTTCACCACCTTTTGGGGATGAGGTGAATTAATTGTAATTATACTAGATATAGACATAAGTTATGAAATGCACATACCAACCCTAGTTAGTGGATCCCTTATGTGGTCTCTTCTAGTCTTTTGCTCAATTTCCCTTGATTTTTTCCTTTCTTGGGGGCATATAATTGTGTAAATGTGCTTGTATTTTGGATGCACATAGGATACCTTAAAGAAATTTCTCTCATTAAGGCATCCACGATCAGTTCAACATGGGGGCATACACTACATTCTTTGTTACACTTAGTTCACACATCACAATCCATTTTTGCAGTAATTTTATTTAGGTTACTTAGCAAACTATATCTTTTTATTTGTAATATTTTGCACCAATTTTTTTAGGTTGAGTTGACTAGCATAATACAACTTGTTATAATATTTGAATTTCCTTGTTTACTTGAATCATAGTAGACAAAATACTTCTAGGCCAACATAGTCATTCTCTCTCTCTTTCCTATTCACATGTTGCTCCTTTTTATGTTGATATTTGATAGATAAGATCTTGAGTCCCTTTGGGGATTGGTGGTTGTGTCCTCTTTAATATCTTGATGAAATTTTCTCAATGCTATGTTCTACTTTACCAAGACTATATTCCATGGTTCTATGCCCATATTCTTAGAGTATAGATATGGTTATGAGTAGTCAACTTGTGGGTCCATTAAGTCCTAATTGAGTCATATTATCATTATTACATTTTTATTTAGTTAGTTGGGTCAAAATGTTACCTATATAGTGATATTTAGGTTGATCATGGTATTATATTAGGCATAAAGAGGGTATATATAGGAGGCAGCGTGTCTTATTTTAATATATTGAGTATTGAATTCTTATTAAAGATTATTGGAGGTGTCCCCATTGAAGTGGATAAGGAGGTTTCTACCTCAATGTTGCATATTATTATCAAGTATTTGCAACATATTTCATATTATATCTTCTATTGTGCAATTTATTTTGTTACATGTGGTATTAGAGCATGACCTTGGAATTGTGAAGATAATGTTTTTTTCTTCAATTTTGGAGGTTATTTTAAAAATTGCATATATCTCAAATTTGAGTGAATTATTTTATGATTTTTAAAGGGTTTTTGAAGACCATATTGAAGCATATTTAGTCAAATTTATAAGGTATTTGAAGCTGAATTGATTGAGTTATTTTAGACTAAGGGTTTCTACCCAAAATATTTGAAAACTGTACAACTTTCAAATCTTAGTGAAATTCTTCCTATTTTTTTAAAGGGTTTTTGAGAAGATTATTGTAGAGTCTACCAAATAGTTTTTAGATTATTTATATTATACTTTTTTGATTTATTGAAAAATTATTATTTCCTATCATGATGGGGCCTGTTACAAGGGGCAAAAACATTTTTCCTACACTAGGAAAAACTCCTGATAAGGATGGGGAAAAAGTGAAGATAGGATTCATAAAAATATGAAATATATGAAATGAAAGGAGATATTAAAATCATGGGAGTAGATTTATCTAAGATAAAGAGTATGTTAAATTCTTATATGAATGGATCAAGAAAGGATGTCTTAATAAGAGAAGGTAAACCATCTAGGTTAGAAAAAATTTTTAAAGTGTAATATTCATTTGGGATCTAGGAACTAGGTACCAAAAGTTGATATGCATGTAAGTTACATGGATAAATCAAATGGAGATTTTTTTGATGTGCATCATATACCAAGTGGTCAAAATAATACTATTCATCCTTATATCTAGATCTAGGTAAATTCATTTGGTATCAATAACTATGTACTGAATGACAAAAAAAGGTCTCAGTCTCATGGTCAATTTTTACAAAGAAGGTAAAATCTCAATATAAAAATAGTGTGACCAAAAATTTCTTCAACCAACTAGCTAAACTTCAAAAAACTTGATATATAAAGGATTATATTTAATAATTTTAAAATCTATCTATGAGAGAGGATATAATTATAGAGTGTTACAAGTGTGATTGATGTTGCACCAAAATATTGACCTATCAATGCCTGATACAACCACTAGACTTATATAATCCATAAGAAGTGGTTGGTCCATTATCATGAATCCCAAGGGGAGCATTGACCATTTTTCCAAAAATCTCCCCTTTAGCATTACCCAAGGGGATTCAAACCTGTGACCAAGTGATGATACCACTTGTTACAAGTGTGATTATTGTTGCATCAAAAGATTGACCTATCAATGCCCGATACAACCACTAGACTTATAGAATCCACAAGAGGCAGTTAGTCCCTTATCATGAATCCTTAGGGGAGTGTTGAAGATTTTTCCAACATAGAGGAGACCTTGAATAATTTTTTTTGGGATGTATCAAATACCGCATTCAACATGAGGTACACGTGTTTAATCCTACCTATACTTGAATGAGTCTTTTGTCGTAGTACATATGGAAAAGGATAAATATTTAAGCTTTAGAAAGAAATGGGTTAGTGGGATAAGAGAGAAAGGGTTCTCTACACCTTCTCATCCTCAACCTATTATATTAACACCATAACAAATTGAGGAGAAGAGAGAAAAAGCTTTATGCATCAATTCTGATAGAAAATATAGTTGAGGACATAAATACAATGAAAGAAAGTTGTTCTATATAGAAGGTTCAAGTGTGGAAGAAGAGAAAGACTTGTTATTAGAAAGCAATAAAGAATTAGATAATTCTCAAATAATCATTTCTCATCATTCACTTGTTGGTTTTACCACCTCACAAACACTCAAACTAGTGGGTTTGTTGAAAAAGAAGAGAATAATAATTTTGATAGACTCAGATAATACTCATAACGTCATCAACAAAAATTTTGTTACACATCTAATTTTTTTTATATACCTATCTCTAGAGTTTTAAGATTTGATTGCAGATGGTGGTATAGTTAGTTGTTATGGAAAATGTAATAGCAGTATGTTATCCATGGGAGACTATCTTCTTGATTTCCTAATGTATGCTATCTCCATGGGAACAAAAAATATTATTTCAAGAGTACAATGGATTAATACCTTAGAAAAAAAATAAGATAAACTTTAAATAATTATTCTTGAGATTTAAATTAGAAGGGAAGAAAATGGAGCAAAGAGGAATGCATGCAAAATCCCCCAAAATGGGAATCTCTCATCAAATGCAAGTTGTTAAAGAAAGAAGCTGATGAATTTGTAGCCCAATTATGTTCATTGAAATCATATCAATCAAATACCCCTATCAATATAGATTTACTGTACTATCCTAAAAAGTTAGCACCCATAATTAGATGCTTTATTAGGACCTATTAGACCCCATTTTTTTAATTTCAAGGTTTGAATGCCTATTATGCTTGATCCTGGAAACTTATTCTTCTCCCCCTACATCTTTTCACATATCTTGACACCCTACCAAAATTGTAGCCCATTCTCCAGGGTATAGGACGTTAATGACATCCTGTCCTTGGTACAAGATGCTAATGGCATCCCGTCCCCAAGGAATGGGGCCCAAATTTTGCCTAGGGTCCTATGTCCATATATTAGTGAGAGATTAGATTTAGTGGTTGGCCTAGATTATTTTTGAATCCTAAAATGATGAATTGAGTATAAAACCCCCTATCTCTCACCATTTTGATATATATTCACAATCTATAACTTTTCAAGACTCAAGCTATCAAGTTTTTCAAGAAATCGACAAAAATTGAGAAATTCGATTCAAGATTTGTAGGCAAGCCTCCAAGATCAATTTTCTCAAAGTCTCCAATTCTTCACAATCATTCAAGTCAAATAAAATATTCTTCAAGTGAAGCAAGTTCTCTCCCATGATGTCCAACTAGAGTAATTCTCAATCAAGCAAGAAGATCCTTTTGTAGACACCTAGATTTGATTACATAATTAAGTAATCCTATTTAGTTTGCTCCTAGGACATTAATCAATTAAATATTTAATATTTATTTAATTTATGTCATCCCCCTAGTTAATTAATTTAATTAATTAAATACACTCCAATTAATCTAATGGAAACCCATATTCTTTTAATTAATCAAGTCCCCTTTCCTCTATTAATTTAAATAAATATGTTTATCTATTTAAATCAATTCATAATTCCCTTTCCTCCCACTTGGAATTGAATAATATATTAATCCAATTTGAGCACATGGATCCTAACTTTAACCCCTTACCTAACCTATCCCAACTACCCAACTCCCAGTTCCAACCCAACCCAACCCATTTACACATACTAAACCTTCATAAACTAGCTAATGACCCATGATTAGCTAATCCAACCCTCCACTCATTCTGTCTCCTCCCATAACATCCTCCCAATTCTCCCACTTTCCCTCTAATCCAAGCCTAACCACCCACTAAATATTTTCACAATCATAATCCATGGAATACGAAATCCTAACCCAACCCAAGTCAACCCTCATGTCACATCCTTACATCCCCCAACTTCCTCACCTCATGTAAACCTTAAATGCTCTTACATTACTCTTATAGACCACCCATTTCTTACACCTTTTTCCCCTCTCACATCTCCCAAAATGGTCACATTCCCCCATTCTCCCAAACCTCTCTCCTCATAACACTTGTCACATTGAGAGGCATTTGATAAAGCACAATCCATGTGCTCTCTCTTAAATGCATCTCCACCCTTCCTCATATTTGAATCTTAACCATTCATTCCACCCTCCTCTTGCTTATAAATTGAACCTCCATCTCCTTAATTTTCATTCACCATCAAAGAAAATTTAATATGCCATTTTTAAGAGAAAAACCACTAAACCCTATCCTTATAATGCCAAAATCATCCCTCACTTGAAGCTTGAAGCATCTTGAGCACACATCCAATCCTTTGGACAAATGAAAACATCAAGAAGGATTCTTTTTGGATGGTTTGCACTCTCTTTTTAATTTATTTCTATTTCTAATCATATATGTTGTAATATATTAGTATGTTGAATGTTTAACTTAGGTTTTATGTTCTTAGCACGCTAGTTTAACTTAGGTAACCTAGTCTGATGGATCTGTAACCTATTCCTAAACATAGAGGAATGGGGAAAAGGTTGTCTAAAGGGTTTTTCCTTGGTAAAACCCCTATTTAGGAATCAACCTTGAAAATGAAATGAAATTGCGTAAAAGAAAGTATGTAAAAGGTAAATGTTTGATTCACCTTATATAAATCTTCAAGGATGGATGTAGAAATCACTCATACCCATGAATATGCTTAAATGTACTTGAAATCAAGGAGTTAACCTTGGAATGTAATGTATAATCAAGGATAACCTCACAAATGCATAGATCTATGAATGCCACTCCTAGTTCATGAATGTAGATATGCTTGATAATTGCTTACAATGAACATAAAACCTAAGTTAAACATTATTGATAAAAATTGTTCCCATTATCGATAACAATGGTTCCCACTCTTCCAATGATGAAGATGATAGTTTAAGAGTCTCATTTATGCAAATTCATAAAATTTCCCATGACTTTGAAAAATTTGAGCAATGGTTAGGACAAGAAAACTCTAATCTTGAGGTCATATCCATTGTAGAGGGTTTGAGGAAGATAATTCATAATGATGAACATGGTCTTAATATCTTGCATAGTATCTCTCATTCCATTGATAATAATTTCAAGCCTATTAGAGATTGTGACCAAGAGCTAGGTTTCAGTTCACCTTCCACTAGTTTTGAGACCTCCATGCCTATTTCTACCTCCATTCCTAGTGTGTCCACTTATGCTCCACCCATTATAACCATTTCCATTCAAAATCTCAACCCTACACATGCTAGCATTCCTAATCTTATTGTTCCCACTATTCCTTTAGGTCTTCCATGTGTTTCTTTATCTTCATCGATTCCCACTTACAATAGTGTTCCTTTTTCATACTCCATTGTTTCTTCCATTTATCATAATGGTCCCAATTTCTCACACATATAGATCCTAGCCCTCTTTCTACCGATTCTACTATTAGTAGCTTGGCTCAAACTATGTCTTCCTTGCAAAAACAAATTACTTCCATGACCTAACATGAGCTCAACATTCCTAATTATGACATCACTAGTCCTTTGTCCTTAGATATCATCCATGTCGTTATTTTGTAATACATGAAGATTCCTCACCTAGAGACTTATAATGGTAAAGGTAATCCTTTGGCCAATGTCAAAACATTTCACACATTGTCTAGTGATTTATCTCATGATCATAGGTTCATGGCTAAATTATTTACTAGAACCTTTCAAGATAAATCCTTGCAATAGTATCATTATTTGCCTCCTTATTCTATTGACTCCTTTCAAAATCTTGTTAATTCTTTCTTCCAATAATTTCAAAATAGTATTGGTCCTAAAATTCCTTTGACTAATTTAAAACATAATAAACAAGGACTTTTAGAAAAGTGTCTGATTTCATTAGTAGATTTAAGCATTTGCATGCTCAGATTCATTATCTTATGCCTGATATTGATGTGCAACATATTCTCATTCTAATTGACAAAAATACATTAGAGATAAGATTCTTCTTTATGAATTTTCTTCTTTTACTCAATTGTGTGCAATGCTTCATAATTATCAACTTCAAGTGAGTCAGTTTGAGAGAACCACTCCAATGGATCCAGTTGATAAGAGTGATGCCACATCCTAATCCTATAACAAGTTTCATAAAACCAATAGATTCATCAAAATCAATGATTCATCCAACAATGTTGATGAGAAAGTGGCAGAAGTATCCAAATGTGTAGCTCCTTTATCATATATTTTTAGACATTCTCATAATTTTACTTAGATTTATGAATCTTTGCATAGTGTGATGTTCAAGTTTATTAATGCTAAAGTGTTAACTCTTCCTCGTACTAAACTGATTGACACATCCAAAACTTTTCCAAAATCCTTTGATCACAAAGCTTTTTGTAGTACCTCTCCCATAGTCTGATTTTATATATGTTATGATTGTTTTAGGATGATAGATTATATGCTAGGAAATCATTGATGCTTATGATTTTACTGATCCCATACTTGCATGTGTATGTTTGATGTGTTTGTTTTACATTTCTGTTTGACGTGCCTAATGTAGTTGAGGGACGGAGTCGTAGTTACTTGCTTGTGAGATCCACACTATCAATCGATCCCCGCCATTGTCTATTATATATGTATATATGTATGTACATGCAGATTTTGTATGCAGGTTTGCAAGTACCAGGCATCAACTTCCCTGAATTGTCAAGATGAGCATGCCCTATCACAATATCTCAAATGGTAAGAGAGGGGAGATAACACAGGTCCAAAACCCTAGCCTAAGCCCATTTGTCCTAGGATTGGAAAAGTATCAGCTTGACTACCCTACCTGGATTTGTCTAGTTGACATGGATTCGTGGATCCCTTTCTTGAGGTTTCTTGATTTTATTTTGTTTGGCTTTACTTCGTTTGATCTCTGTTGATTGACTTCTTGAGTGTGTGATTTTCTATAGTGGTGGATTTGATGATTACCGTTAAAATTTAATGTTAATTATAATTCTATCTTATTTGGGAAAATTAATTAAAATTCAAATATTTGAATATTTAAATTTAATTAATTATTTAAATTGAAATTAGATTTAAATATGCTTTTATGCTTTATTAAATGATTAAATATTTAATTGTATGGTCAATTGTGCTTTAGAGTATTTAATCTATTTAATACAAATTTTAATTAATAAACATGTGCATTTACATTATTAAAAAGTGAATTTGTTTTTAAAAGATAACAACTTGTTTCAAAAAGTCAAGTTGAGTTGTGCATACAAAGTTACTTTAAATTATTTAATTGTGATTTATTTTCAATTTTTGATTTGGAGTTGATGTGGGAGTTAGCTGTTAAGTTATCTTTAGGGTTGCATGAAAGAGGGAATTGAATCTCTATTAAGGGAATTGCATTCATTTTAGAGATTAGAGAGGTTTGGAGGAGAATTTTGGGGAGAGCTTGTGTGCTTTGGATTTTGGGAGAATTTGGATTGTTGTGATTGCTTGTTTGTGTTTCCGGATCATGTGGATGCTTCCTATGTAGACTTAGATCCACAGGTTGAATCTATCCTCAGAGGAATTCTGGTCTACAGATCTTCGAAGGTTTTTAATTTCAGTTTCTTGCTTTGGATCCAAGGTAGGCTTTGAAATCCTACATGTTAGTTTTGTTTTGCATTTATCTGGCTTTCTTTGTTTGTGAAAATTTTAGTGTATCTCAATAGATAGATCTATGATTTCATTTATTCTAGGTATTTAGAAAACCCTAGTTAAGTTGATTTTAGGTTTTTATGAAAATTTAGCACAACAAGGTTATGCTGTCAAAATTTTGTTGAAATATTCCTCATAGAACTCCTAGAAAATGATAAATTAATCCTAGATTATAGTCTAACTATAATGATGGAGGAAAAATAAATCTACCCTTTAAAAGAAAATCAAATTTGGTTGTAAAATCCAATTCTGGTAGAAAAAATTACTCTCTAGTTGAAAAAATATACACAGTCAAAATTAAACCAGTCAAAAAGTAAAGTCAAGGCATGACTTTAGTATTATGTGTTTGATAAAATATATACCCCTTTAAAATAAAATGTATATATTCTTCTACAAGAATCAAAATCTATGTGATTGTTTCTTAAAGAAAAAATATATAAAAATTTCTTGAGTTTTTTTATTATTTTTGAAATATAAAAATAAACTAAATATATTTATGTGCATTGCAAATGTAAAAGTTTCTTTAATATATATATATATTAAGAAATTTTAAACAATTTTTTTTTTGCTTACCATGCGTGGGGCCGTCTGTAGCCCCTAGAGGGACTGTTGCACGGGCCCCAAGGGGTACTGTGAGCACCCCCCAAGGGGACTGTCACGACAGCCCTGGTACTACCGTGCGCAGTCACTTGGGGACTGCAGCGGCAGTACCTAAGGGTACCGCTTGCAACATGTGGGGTGGGAGTTGTGGCTCCCCCACTAAAATACAATTTAATTTAATTTTTTATTTTTAATAAAATTTGTTTAATAAAAAAATTTATTTTATTTTATTTTAAATTAAGTTTGTTTTTAATTAAATCTTAAATTATATTTTCTAATTTAGATATAACTTTATTTTTAATATGTTTTTTTTTTTGGATCAGCAAAAGGCCAAAGCTAATAATTTTATTAATCATTGAATTAGTGATACAAAAAAAGAACCCTGCTCTGTGCAGGCGCTGGTAGGAAAGAGCGGGGTTGAGAAAACCTCCAGCCTTGCCTGGGACCATAGTCCAAAGTTTGATACAAACTAGTTTCAAGAGGGCATACCCTCTAGGATCAGATACATGATCACATTACATACTTAATACAAAGCTATTTTAAGTCATGATTATTCTACAAAATCTTTATTTCCTTGAAAGCCTTCCGTAGAGTATTTGCATTCCTTGATTTTGTCCCTTTCGATTCTTCTAAAGTCAATCTTTGGGGAGAGCTGAGCCTATATTGGGGCTGGTTCCCTAATTATCCCTCTTGAGAGAAGCTTCCAGAGGATGATTTCAGAACCTGAAAATTCAAGGCTTTGGCTACGATCTTTGTTAGTATGTCCATATAGAAGTTTGTTAATCCAAAATTCTGAAAGCTAACTATAGAGAGGTAATTTTCTTAGAAGGGAAAGATTTGCTAAAAGAAAGAAAATACTTTTACCTCTAACTGTACCACCTATTTTAGCAAAGATGGCTGGTCTCGTAGCCCTGCTACCAGTATAAGATCTAAAAGTACTCTCTAAACCACTTATGGAATGTACACTGCTTTATATATCTCCCTTAATACAAAGATAGTCAAAAAAATTATGTTTGAGAAATGTGCTAAGCATCTTGAAGATAAAGAGCTTATCCATTGATATTAATAAATGTGAATTTTTATATTGTATGTAAGGCATAAAACCTCACTGTGGATATCTATATTATAGTCTAATATGCATTTCTTTGCATACATAATTAATCCATACACCAGTGTAAAAAAAACCTTTTAGACAAAGCATCAAGATAATTTTATTAATCCACAAAATTAAAGAAACAACTTCTATGCATATTATCATATTGACAAGATAGAGTGGCCTTGTAATATTGAACCCATAAACACTAGAATGACTCGATGATCCTATTTCTGAAGCCAGTATAATGAATCTGTAAGTTTTTTTTGATGTATCATATTACCTTGGATCAGTTATCTTAAAATTAAGATAAGACATAAGCCTCTAGCAAAATGGTAGAAAATATTAGCTTAGACAACAATATTCAATCCTAAAAATTAGGTATGAGGTATCATTTTACCATGAATACATTAGGTATGTTCTACCTTCAGCTAATGAGGGAGGTAGCATTTATATCATTCCGCATTAGTTTTTATTTTAATTTTTGTCTGGTGTTTATCTAAGTATGGGTGTCTTGGGACACTGCTGTCACCTAATTATGAGGAGAATCACATTTCTAATTCTGATAGACAATAAAAAATATTTATAGGCACCTATCGATTGATAGAAGACCTCTGTTGCTATCGAAATTAGGTACCTATGATCCTTCATCTAGCTAAGTGTGCATTATTCATATTATGATAGTACCTCCCTAGCTATTATGAGTTATCGGGAGTATTCAAACTTGGATCCAAAATCATCATTCCTTTGATGCTCATGAATTATTGCAAAAGAATGTGTAAAAATTGTTAGTTCTATCTCAATGAGTGGTCCTAACCATTAGTATGCTAATTATAAGAAAAAATAGAAGCATTCTCATAGCATTTAAGAATAAAAGATTACTATATCCAATTATCACAATTTGATAAGGAGTCCAAAATAAGCATTTATGAAATCTTCAAAAGTCTAGTTTGTGGGAAGCTAGAAAAAAGTCCAATCGAAGGCTATCTTCATTTTTCCCTATCTTGAGTATCTGGGCTTTCTACATCAAGGGGTCTTCTCTTCTTTTTCTTATGATACTTTCCTTCCTCCAACCATAGATCAATTAGATTTTCTGACTCTGATTCTGAGAAGCACTCCATATCTTTATTTCCAATGTTATCTAGGTGCCAATAATCATAGAACCAATCTTCCTTCTCAGGCTTTCAGATATGCAAATAGTATAGCAGAAAGAGAGTATTTCTTTTAACAATGATTTCTCTATCCTTGAAGGCTTCCATATCCTAAGTTGCTATGATAGGCATAGATGGAAGGGGGTTCCCTTTGATAGATACCATGTCATAATACCTAGGTCTTATGATAGAAAGATCCTCTCTAATATTTTGAAGGGCTTTATCTAAGTTGCCAAGAAATCTTTGTTTAAAGATTCTGTAGCATAGTCTCCATATTTTTTATTTTTAATATGTTAGTATTATTAAATTTTACTAATTAAATAAAATTAAAGCTTGGATTTATTAATTATTTTTAATAAATGGAGTTTTGCTTCATAGTTAGATTAAATTTCTTTTTATATATGTTTAAAGGAGTATTCTTCTTTAATATTTTATCTAAATGTATATATACTTTTGTTATTTGTTTAAATACAAATAAATCAATTGAATTTCTTGTGAAGTTATTTAAGGACGTATTTATATTGAAATAAACATTTACATTGGAACATGTATTGTCATGTGAATTATGTTTAATTTTTAGATGGACAATTTTTAGAAATTGAAGTACATGTATATCATTTTATTCTGTCGAATTCATAGAACGTATATAGGGAATATTCTTTTATTTATGACATTATTATGATGTTTATGATTAAGATTCTCTTAGCAATTTAATGTGTTTCTACTTTTGGATTTAATTATGATCATTATGGAATTTAAATGCTTATGGTTAGATTTGCGAGCCTAGGGTAGTTTACCTAGATATGTAGTAGGGAGTGGCTTGCAATAAGCATCGGGGCACACAAGTGGCTTCCAAGATCACTTATTGTAAGTATCTGTAATCAAGTGATAACCTAATATAATTAAGGAGTATTTAAATGAACTTAATAAGATGTGGTTCCTCACCCATGCTTGAGTGCTAGTATAGACTAAGATGGAGGATGAGATGATGCTTTCTGCCTATGTGGACTGGATATGGCATAGTTAATGGCTTTGTCTATATGAGAAGTCATTGATACCGTGTATGGTCACTTGAGTGCTGGGATCTAGAGTGATTACTAGGATGAGACTCAAGAGTTAGATGTACATGATGACACCTTCCTATGCATAGTATAGTTATTCTGCATGTGTCAGTTGCCTCTGGAGTAGTGAGTCTTACCTTGTTATCTTTTGTACACTTGATGTTAGAGAGCTTTCAGGATCTTTTCCTTAGCTTGTTTTGTTGATGTTTTTTATCTGAGTGGGATCTATTGTTATCTCCTCAGCACGGTGGGAGTGGACCATTTAGGTTCATGAGGTCGGGTAGTAGTGATTCTTTTACCATTTAAGATTCTAACATTCATGTACCTATGCTGGATGATCCTTGTGGCAGTAGTTCCTTCTTGATCTTCATTGATGGAGTTGTGTTCTTCTTCTTATATGTGATCTTGTATCATTGTATCAGTTATTCAAAGATATCATGTTGTACTTTATTTCATTAATTATATTACATATCCTACGACATGTGCAGTGTATGTAGGTTATTATGGATACCTTATGATACCAGTTGTTCTTATGTTATTCTTTATGTGGTGTTGCATTTATCATTCATTTGTTTATATGAGTTTTGTAATTATATCTAATCTAAATTAATTAATTAATACTTACATAATATTCATTGAGGAACCCTTGAGAGTTGTAATCTATGTGGGTTGTTTATTTTGTTGTATTGCTTCCACATTGTTAAACTTTGATGTTGTAATTTGTTAACACTTAAAAAAAAAATATTTTGCAAACTTAGTTGCATGTTTAGGTTAATCTCTCTTGGGTTCCCTGGCGGGGCATTACACTTTTTTTCAATACCATCGTCAACCTGGTCATGATACTAAAAAATGTTTCTATTTGAAATCTATTAATCAAGACCTCATCGATTATAATATTATATCTTTTGAGGGTGTTAATGATCAAGGAATTTTTTTTGTAGCACCTCCCAACCAAAACTTGCAAATATTTACCAATCCTTTGTCGTCTCATTCTACCAATACCATTGAGTCTACCCAATCTTTGCCGTATTCTTCTACCCATATTTTTTACTATGACAATATGTGTGTTGAAGCCAATAATTATGTTAATATTATTGATCAATCTGAATCTAAACCTAAATCCAAACTAGAACCTGAGCTTTGCATTACATTTGATCCTAAAAAGATGATTAAAGAACCTGATGGTCCTCTTTACATTGTTGCAAATGTTAATAATCTATTTTATCATATTGTCCTTATTGAGCCTACTTGCATGGTGAATGTGATAACTAAAGAAAATATTTACAATAGACAATTGAAACATGATTTATATGATGAATCTGATGTGATAATCCAAACTTGAAATGTTTTTACTTATCCTCCCCATAGTTTTATTACATTTCTTGCAGAAGTTGGTGGTAAAATTGATGCAAAGGAGAATGGGGAGAGGGGCCAAAGGCACACCCTAACTAGATCCACCTTGTAGAACAACATGTGGAAGCAACAACACACAATAGTGAGAGAGAGAATGTAGATACTTTCATATATTATCTTCAATTTGATTCATACATATTGGGATGTAAGGCCTTCCCAGTTTAGGCTAGATATTACAATCAAGTATAAAAGTCCTCCAACATATGAGGATCTACCAATAATCTCTAATTTTCTATCTTCTATCTTCTATCCAAAAACTCTCTCCAAACTCTAACCAAATAACTACATTTATACAAGAGACTACCAAACAAGTCAGCCTTCAGATCCACCATTAATGGAAGGAATGAACAAATCTAGGTCCACACACTTCCCAATGATAGATACCAACATTAAATCCATGACCAAAATTAAATGCACAAGTCAACCTCAATAGAAATCCAAAATAAACAACTTGGTAAGAAAGGAAACTGAGCACCAGACAAGCATCACCAAGCGCTAGGGAAATTCATTGGGTGCCAAAGAGATAACTGACCAACACCAGTGAACAAAGGAAACTGAGAAACACCGAACCAACTCGGTCAAAGAAGGAACCGAGAAACACAGAAAACTTCAAATATGTTTTTGGTGGCATAGGATTGCCAAGGACATGAGATGCTCCTGAATAAAAAATTCTCAATGTCACCTTTGTTGTCATCCCAACTTTTGACCAGTTTCAAGTTAGTCTTGGTCTTCCTTGGCTTACTTCCATGAAAGTTGTAGCCTCTCCTATCCATAAGTGTTTTAAGTTTCCTAACAAAGGAGAAATCATGACTATTAATCATAGCCTCTATTAGCCTTTATTACCTCAAGAATTCATTTAATTTGACTTATTTTGGCC
This sequence comes from Chamaecyparis obtusa, assembly GCA_027943335.1. Classification (NCBI taxonomy): domain Eukaryota; kingdom Viridiplantae; phylum Streptophyta; class Pinopsida; order Cupressales; family Cupressaceae; genus Chamaecyparis; species Chamaecyparis obtusa. The sequence continues at coordinate 932,031 of BSBK01002251.1, read as the reverse complement.
TTCTATGCCTCAACCAACTCAATCCCATAAAGAGAACCTCTTTTTATCATATTAAAACTACAAAATCCAAAATATTTGTGATCTTATAAATCCTAAGGATGTTCCATCTCCTTTTCCTAGACTTGGACTTCTCCCTACACCTCCTACACCTATACATGTTTCTATTTTGCCTCCCATATCTTATATATGTTTATTTGATAGTATCTCTCAACCTAGTGAGGTTCCTTCCATGCTTCCTTAAGAAGAAAAAGGCCTAATGTTGATTGATCCTTAACCAAACCAAATCTCTATAAAAATCAAGCTTAACCATTATTCTCACCATTGTAAACATTACTAGAGCTCTTGAGCATGCTTCCAAAAAACTCTCTTCCACTAAAACACCTACTGATTCTTTGATTCCCTTTGACCAACCTATTCTTGATCCAAAAGAGGAGTTAAATTTGAAAAGATGAAATTAAAAAAACATGGTAATTCTATTCCTATCTTGGACTCTATTACAATTAATTTGGATGAGGAAGATACTCTTGATGATGATTCTTTTATGTTCATGATACAACTAATTATTATATTCATGCTAGTGATTCTTATGACATGTATGATCATATTGACGTTAATCATGATTTTCTAGTTATGTTTTCACAAAAATTATCTCTAAATCCTAGTGACAAACAAAGTGACCTATCTTTACTGCATGGTCCTTTCTTGGAATTGTCTATTGTTCTATTTACCATACTGGATGTTTCTCCTCTTGTGTGTTTCCCACCTTTCCTATACACTATAGAATGAGATGGGGGGGTAGGCTATATGCTAGACTAGCTCCTCTTGTGTAGTGGATTCTTTGTGTTTGCCTATGTAATGTGATTCCCCCAGGTTGAGTTAGTTGATATATGTTTTGTTTATATTTATTTAGATGACCCATTTTTCCTATTGACACAAGGTGATAAAGGAATTGATCTTTTGTGACATTCCTTTATTTTTATCTCATTTCTTCTATATGTTGTTGTGCATGTGCCACTTTTCATAAATGTACATTTATTTTATCCGCCTGGGGATGATACAAAATGGTAGATACATATCTTCTTGGTATCTTTGATTCCAAACCAAGAAGAATCTTCTTTGTGACTCTTATGTTCTCTTCTTATAGTTCTACTACATCTAGGAGATGATGATAATATCATCTTGGTGATCATGCTAATTCTTGAGATAGTAGACCCCTTTGTGTTCCTTTTTCATGTGTTTCATTCCCTTAGCATATCCTTTCTTGGGGGCATATCTTAGTGGAAACATCTCTTATGGGTGCATGTATGCTACCTTAAAGCCATTTCTTTCATTAGGTGTTTGCAATTTCTTTAATGTGGGGGCATACACTCTACTCCTTGTTTCACACATTGTACACACACACACACATAAGAATTCAATGCAATCTCTCTTGCATATGGCCAAGGAGACAATGGTTTCCCCGTGTTCATATTTTCATTAGATCCCTTAATGGAGACAATACTTTCCTTAAGGACTGGTCCTCCTTTTTTAGATCCTTTAATAGAGACAATGCTTTCCTTAAGGATTGATCTTCCTTTCTTTTATCTATTTGAAGACAATTATTTCTTTAGGTATGATCACCCTTTTAGACCCCTTAATGGAGATAATTCCTACCTTGAGGACTGATCCTCTTTAATGGGTTGACTAGCATAACAAAGATTGCTAGACCTTCAATGACATGTTTTTTAGTGCTTTCTCTTTGCATGATCCATAGGAAGGCAATAGATTATTAGGATAGTGGTCATCTCCCTCTCTCTCTCTCAATGCCTCTTTTAACTTGGTTTTAGATTTGATGAGGAATTAAAGTAACTTGAGGGCTTCATGTTTCTTTGTCTCCTCAACCTTGATAAGATTTTTCTCATGCATTGATATGATTTACTATGATAATGGGTTTTTCTCACACTCCTAAAGTGGGGGATAGATGTACCATCCTGAAAAGTTAGCACCCATAATTAGATGCTTTATTAGGAATAATTAGACCCTATTTTGGTG